>CM040242.1:270501368-270553108 GCA_022545495.1 Chrysanthemum lavandulifolium
TTATGGATAACTATCATCATCTATGTGAAATTAGCATTTAATGAACTAATTATTTCCTTATTTATACATACTTTTTGATTATAATCATAAAAATTGTTATTAAACATAAATATTTGGTATTAATTAATTAGTGATTTTTAACCTTAATCACAACTCAATAGGTTGTGGTTAACAAAACCTAAACAGTAATTACAGTTTATCAACGTATAGAATTATAGATTCACATGAATTGCATGCATTTTTAGATTAGTTAAGGATGAACAAAACTAATGACAAGTGTACCATCGTTTATGATGGCATACAACACTTGTTGAACGTTGGAATCTGACAAAAATGAATCTGGAGTGTATTATTGAATTGAAAGTCGGTTAATTTAATAAAAAAGAAAAAAAACCCTTAAAATTTATGTAATTTAAAAAAAAAAAAAAAAAAAAACTTGAAAAAGAAAAAAACCTTAAAATTTATGTCAAGTGTCCATTTTCGATTTTGTTTAGATAGATAATCCTTCATTTTCAAACTATTTATCCTTGATAGTCTTGATTTTTAAAACTGCACTTATAAATCTTACCAAAAACACTATAATAAGAATTACAAATAATATGTGATGGTCTTAGGTGCTTGATCTCCACTTGAGGGGGTTCTAACTGTATACAACACTATAAGGTTGTGTATTTTGTGAACACCATCCGTCCACATCAATGACAAACGGTTCATTGTTAGCGGCTTAAATCT
Source organism: Chrysanthemum lavandulifolium (assembly GCA_022545495.1). Taxonomy (NCBI): domain Eukaryota; kingdom Viridiplantae; phylum Streptophyta; class Magnoliopsida; order Asterales; family Asteraceae; genus Chrysanthemum; species Chrysanthemum lavandulifolium. Next base: position 270,502,101 of record CM040242.1, read on the forward strand.
TTTTCGTTTTACAATCACCCGAAATGACATCTTTTGGTTCAGTTTCGTGAATTGAAGACTGCTTGGCTCAACAATTATATGCAACATATGTGAAACTTGCTTTCCCCCACATTTGTAACAGTTAATGGAAAATATACATTAAAAAATTGTTCCTTCATGTCTAGTTGAATAGCCATAGAGGGGTAACTAATATCTTTTAAGAGTTGTTGACTGATTTAGGCAAATAGCAATTGTGGTTCTGATATTTTACAGCAAATCGCAAGATACTCTAGTTTAGATGTTTCGTACACAAGGCCTGGATTGATGTTATATGACTACATCTATTGATTAGTCTCATGTGTTTTTCTTTGTATTAGGATCAATTTCATGTCTTTTTGTATTAGATTCATATGTTTCATCATCTTGCTTCATTCTATCGGTTGTCAACAATCCAATTCCTAAATATGCATCTTTTGGATGGTGAGACTTGTCAAAAACTCAAAAGAAGACTCATCGTCAGTTTATAAGCTAATGTTGATGTCGCTTTCTGATACCACCAGTTTTTGCCTTCAAATAGATGATTTTACTCATTGATCTATAATATAGCAGTTAACCATCGTTGTATTTTAGATTTTGATGGTTTATTTTTTTAGAACATTGGGTTGGATGAATATTAGTGTTCCATTCGACTCGTGTTATGGTTTTTGAGGACTAAAGCAAAAACTATAAAATGAGTCATTTTCGTATTTGATTGTTAATTTAAATAATTTAATAGACTTGTCAATAATTAGTTATATAACAAATTTGGATATCCGAAATTTGTGATGGTGGTTTATATTAGACACATTATTTTAGCTAGACTTTTTCAATTCGGATGTTTGAAATTTCAGATGACAGTTTTATATACCCGAATATCCAAAAATCTATATACTTGTAAAACTTGTATATGAGTTTCAAAACTGACAATTCATGCACTTTCTTGAGATACGCACAAGGAACTCTATTATGTTGACTCTACCAGATAGAATGGAACCCGTATTTTCATAGTCTAGTCAAAGAAGAGTTTGATCCTGGCTCAAAAGGAACGCTTAGCTATATGCTTAACACATGCAAGTCAAACGTTGTTTTCTGGAGTCAAGGTATGAAAGAGAGCTCTAGGGTTTACGAGAATCATAAATAAGATCACTTCTAAAGGTAGAGGTGAGCTTTCTCACTATACAATGTCAAAAAAGGGCCAACGACGATGAAAGAGGAGTAGGAGCTAGCTTTAATTGAAGTAGGGGCGGAATCAAGCGAAGAAATTCTGAGTTCATGCCACGATGATCTATATGGAAGGGATTTTTTTTAATAAATTCCGATCATATTTTCGGATATCTGAATACGTATCTCTTTTGAATACCTATAATCTACATTAATAAATCCTAGAAAGCCGGAATTCTATTAATTAGGAGGTATAAAACTCTATATAAAATGAGGAAACATAGAAATTTGAGGCTTTAAAAAAATCTGAGGTTGAAAGCGGTAGCTTTACCCTTGAGACACCCTATTCAGTATTGTTTTATTCTCGGATGAACATGTGTCATCAGCTTTGTATGTTTTAATTTGTTTATGCAACATTGTGTTAGTCTATTTTAATATCAACACATATATACACTTGTATCCAACTTATGTTGCAAAGCAATTGTATGTTATTAACAAACTGAACTTGAATCTCCAACAAGATGTTCAATCTTTGTTAAACAAGACTCTTGAGTATAAATTTATTGTTATCTAGATATCAAAGTTGTACTAACTATGTAAAGTAACAACTGAACTGTATATAGATGTAATAGAATTAAGATACTACAAGTGTTTGGCTAGAAAATTAATAAGAAATAAAATGATATGGAGCTGATGTGAAATTAAGTGTTGTGTGGTCTTGCATTAAGAGTAGTTCAATGAATTTTCATTTTTGCTTTTTATGTGACTAATGCATGCATGTTATACGCGGAAAATAAACATAATCGAAACTTCGAAAGTGTAAACGTGATCTCTATGAAAAAAAGTTAGTTCACATTTGGTGCAAAAGCATATTCAATAGAGTGTTATAGGGCTAAAAGGAATAGCAACAATAAATATACATAAAAGAAGCAACTAGTGCAAAAGCATATTCAATAGAGACACTCTAAAAGGAATCACAGTTTGCTGCTACAACCGGTATCCAAATCGAAATATTTCCATAACAGTCAAGTAACCAATTTAAGACAAGGATAGTTCTCTTTAAGGTGCCAGAAACATAGTGATATAAGAGTTAACGACACACAAATTACATAAGAATGAATTTATAAAATGGTAAGTAACCAAGCCTCATCTCTAAATTAGCAGAAGTACACGCATATGGCATAAACCATGGACCAAAATCAGCAGTTGGTATTGGGCATTAATTTTGGACAGAAAACCGAGTTGAAACGGTCACTCGGCCGGGTCAATAAAAAAATGGGTTTTAAAACATTCGATCAGTAGTAGAAAAACATATGTAACCAAATTCTAGATATGTTTGGTAGCATAATCCAATAGATACCTACATTTCACATGTTATATTACACAAAAGGGACATTTATTTAGAAATCAAGTGAATAATAGTAAGTGGTTGATACAATATATATTTACTAAAAAATTACAATTGCTAGAACAATGATGAAAAGAGCATACCTGCCTGATTAACATGAAGAAGTGCTAAGATGAAATCGAAAAAACTCCGGTTTATTGGGTTTGCGTTAATGATCTATCCTACACCTAAAGCAAAGCCCCAATAGTTATACTAAATTACAGTAATTTCTTCAAACTAAAGGGTCGGCACCTTGACAATTAATCATAAACCACACGCAAAATCATTTTTTTTTATTATCTTAATTGGTGACAATTAATCATAAAACACGCTATGAAATTGTCAAACCCATACCGACAAAACAAACACCCTATAGTTGAGAAGCAATCGTATATGCAAGCTTGATAAAAATATACAAGCAAGGTTTTCAGCAGCAAATCTCAAACAAACAACTTTCAATTTGGTGGCATGAAAACGATCTGCTAGTGCTAGAGCTCTACAAACAATATGATTTGCAAAAGTGAGACTCACACATCCGTCTGAGTCTACCTAAATCATACTTATCAGAACATAAGTGACTATGATCGTCACTTATCTGATTAGCATCACTTTGATGGATGAAATGGTGGCAGTGACGGTGGTTGACGTCGGCGCCGGCGATGACTATGGTTTGAGTGATCAAATCTGGGAAATATGTGTGTGTATTTTTGTGATGGTTTGGTAACAAAGGGAAGAAAGTAGAAGAGTAATAAGACCGTAATACCCTTTAACTAAAAACAAAAAGGACAGCAAATAACGGGGTTGACTAACGGAAAACGGGTCAAGGGGTCAAAAGGGACCAATTTAGCTTAAAAAACTTGGAAAAAGGACCTCTAACGATGAAAATGCCATGTTTTGTCCCAACGTGATGTTTCTGGACAAGTTTAGGGACCAACAATGTACTTTAGTCTTTATTTTAATTACTCAACACGGGTTAGAAACAACAAGTGAACTGAGAATGTTCACACTTTCAGAAGTTAAAAATACTACGCACACGACTTGAATAAATGGCAAATAAGGTATTTGCAATTTAATTCGACTTTTGTTGATCCAACCCTCGAATTCACCATTTATTTAATAATTCGACTCGTTTCTATAGTCTAGTCAAATTCAGACACGCCTACACAGTTTTCAATTTTCGCTAGGGGTGAAAACGAGCTGAGCCGAGCCCGAGCCTTTCAAAGCTCGAGCTCGGCTGGTTTATATATAAAAAGCTCGAGCTCGTTTCGAGCCTCATATATTGAGCTCAAGCTCGGCTCGTGAAAATTTTCAAAAGCTCGAGCTCGGCTCGCGCTCGACTAAATTATATAACGTGTTGAATGACATGAAGCTCGTTAATTACACTAAGATGGAGCTCGTTTATACATGGTTATATGTATAAAAATATATATACGAATATATTTTTAGGGCTCGTTTAGGCTCGCGAGCCTAATCGAGCTTTATATATAAAGCTCGGGCTCGAGCCCAAACTTAGGCTCGAACTCGAGCTCAAGCTCGTTTAGGCTCGATTCGTTCGAGCTTTTTATCAATCTGATCCTGAACTTTTCACGAACGACTCGGCTTATTTCCACCCCTAATTTTCGCTATCTAACTTTTAAACCTTAAACTCATATATAGACATATAGTCGACCAACATATAATTCCACCTTTGGGCCAATAAAACTTAAACCCCACACGTTGGAGCCCAAACAATAAATTTTGACTCCTCAATCAATCTAAGTCAACAACCTTTTAAAAATAATATTTTTATACTAATTACAGATTTAGATACATACATAAAACTTTATTCATTGCCACACTGTCTTTCTCTTGCTCTTAGTAACCGGAAACAAATTAATACCATGTGTTTCCGGTCAAACTATTTATTGTTTTATTTCGTAATCTGCTTTGCATTGTTGCGAAATTCGGACGCGCAAACTGCAAAAACTGATCTTTCTGAAAGTAAATTTTCGGGTTTGCTCAGCTTGTTATATCGAAATCGAGCTTTATTTGATTAGCTTTAAGATACTTGAGTTTGAGCTTCTTGGGTCAACGTTTTTAAAAAATTGGTTTTTGAATTACAATTTGCTTGTTTAGATTTAGGAAGTATTTACATTAATGTATTTTATTACTGCCTTTGTATCAAAATAGCCTGACAAGACAAAAAAACAATTTAACAAAATTATACGAGTAATATATATATTTTTGAAAGGTGAATTTAACATAAAGTCTTCGTGTCATGGTTCGACAATGGAGGTCAGACTACGTTGTCTAAACCGGTCCATTGAAAGCTCCTCGGCGAAATCTTATTTCAATACCCGATGGAGGAAAACCCACTAATCCGCCCGAAGGCACGACAATTAATAGGGGAAAACCTCGCTTTTCCAAGATTCAACCCGGTCACGGACCCAAACCCTTCATTAAAGATCACGAAGGAAAATCCATCATTCAACCCCTTGCAGGATTTGAACTCAAGACTCCTCCCCAAAAGCCCCTAAGGACTCCAAGCGACTAACCGAAATAAGCCAATTGGTTTACGAGTAATATTTAGTGGCATTGTATTTTTTTGTAAAATAAATTATCTCGATAAACACACCTCTTATTGACTTTAATGACGTTTTTTATGTTAATTTTGTTGACCGCACTAGAAACCACCTAAGTCAACACACCTTTTGTGCATTCGACCGTTAAAATGTACATTTCCCGAGGTACATTTACTATGCTTAGAGAGCTCGGTACAATGGCTGTTGGCTCAAGCCAAAGCCTTCGGCGCCACCCTTTGGCACGAGACACCACACCGCAAGTGGGGTTTGGTGGGTCTTGGCGCCGTGGCCACCAAATTTCACGCGAAGGTTTTTTTGGTGGGTTTGTTTCTTTTGTTTGTTTTGTGTGTTGTGTTGTGTTTGTGTTTGTTGTTTGTGATGTGTTTGTACTGCGTTTTTTGTTGTTGTTGCGGTATGTGATGCGATCTGGCGATATGGAGAAGATTAGAAGAAGAAATAGATGAGATGTATATTTTGAAATTTTCATTTACACCCTTTTGTTTGTGCTTACTTTTCATTTTACACCCAAAGTATAAGCTAGTGTGTCTTTGAGCACTTGTGACAATTATTAATCTCTCTTCAAAGAGCTAAAACTTTTAAGTGCAACAATCATGTACTTTTTAATTTGATGTTATTTATCTATTTATTTATATTATATAATGTGTTTTTATAATGAAATTAATTTTAGTTAAATATATAATTTTATTTAAAAATTTAAAAAAAAATTCACGACTGGCACCGTAAAACCGGTGTTATGCTTATAGGAGGGTGTTTGGTGTGATAGACAAAATAAAATGGAAAAAAGTCTTGAGGTGGCACTACTTTTCCACTACGGACCACCCAACTGCACCAACTGCATTCTCTTAGGCTCTTGGGATGGTAAAGTCCAAGTATACCACATGAACCCCTAAACAACCCTTTCATCAAGAAATGAACTTCCAAATAAACCCTCTTTATGACATAATGACCTTTAAACGACCTTCATCATTTCCTAATCCCCCAATATTACTAGCGAATCTCATGAGCGGTGTTTTAGGTGATAGAGGTTGTTTAGGAAGGAAGGTTCAGGCATGGATCCATCGAGGCAATGAGCTCACGCTGAGAGACCATGATAGAAAAGGACATACAAATTTAATGGGGTTTTGTATTTTTAACTGTAAGAGAGGAGGGAGTGGAGAGCGGGTATGGCATCGAGTAGCAAGTACCCGATCGGGTACACCGCCCCGACTAGGTCGGGTAGTTGGATCGAGTAGAGAATTCGAGCTCGAGCGAGTACCGTGATTCATTTTGAATAATTCGACAGTTTTGTCTGTGTTTGTGATGTATTTGTGTTTGTGTTTGTGTGATAGTGTGGTGTGTTTTTTTCTTTTCTTTTTCGTGTGTTTTGCAGGTGAGCTGAAGGAAGAAGACGAGCTTATGTGTTCTTTATTTTATTTATTAAAAAAGTAACCAAAGGCGCAGAGGTATTGGGATAGTTTAAAAGCAACTTATAGCATTGGGATAGTGAATATTACTATGAAAATTCAACTTGACTAATATTATTTTGTCTCTTACTCCCTATTATGTAATGTTTTTATTTTTAATGAAATTGTATATTTTATTTTAAATATTGTATGTGATTTTATATATTTAAAAAAAAAAAAAATGAAATTCGATGCTAAGGGTCCACTCCTCGACTTAGGGTAGTGTTAGGGTAAAATTGGGTAGTTTTGAGTTGGAGGGTTTTATTGGATAGAGGTGATGTGGCACCCATGGTATTAGGGTAGCACTCCCTCCTCCCTAATGGGAATGAGTGGTACCCTAGTACCCAATACTACCCAAATTGCCACATCACCTCTATCCAATAAAAACCCTCCAACTCAAAACTACTCAATTCTACCCTAACACTACCCAAAGTGGAGGGAGTGGTACCCAAACTACCCGATTTCTTTTTTTTGAGTATAAACCTCCAAAAAGTGGTACCCACTTCACTTTGTCCTTCACCCAACAACAACCGATCGGTTTCACAAGCCGAAATGCTTACCGATTTCACCTACCCGATCGGCAAGGGGCGGTGTTACCGATCGGGTTCGCCTACCCGATTTGGTACCCGATGCCCACTCCCTCCCCTCTAAGAAAGTGTTGTGTAAATGTAAATACATTTTTTTAACATAGTTTTACGTAACATTAGATGAGTACCGAAATGAGACAAGTACCCGTTAATAGCAACAAAATTGGCAAATAATTAGAGTTGCGATATCAAAACTGAAATACATATCGGAAATGTGAGCAAAAATGAGATGAATTTATAAAATACGAAAGAAATTAATATAGATGATTAAATCAAAAAACGTAATAAAAAAAAATCACAATTATGCCAACCTCATCATTTGGTTTGAAACTTGTTCAACATAACATTCAATATTTTTCTTTTATCATTTATGTTTATTAACTATGAAGTAACATAATAACAAAAAATAAAATAAAATTGTACTATGCTATTTTATATAGTAGTGTTTGTGGATTAATTTTAAAAATTTTTAATTGGGATTAAATAAAAAATGTCTCTTTTTATTAAGAAAAACATCTATTTTATTTAAGCAAGATTGTTTAAATTCATTTGTGAGAAAGTAAACAAAATATGAAAGTTAAGTTTTAAAAGGGTATTTAGTGATTGAACATTATTCTTTTTTATGTTTTAAGCAACAACTTTTATTGTTTATATAATTGAGATAGATATATCATTTTGACACGGTTTTAAAATTGTCGAATATAAATGAGGTCTAACAAAATAATTCACTTTTTTTTTATGAGGTGAACATGAATGCGACTTATTTGTTAAATGAGTAATGTATCACATAATAACATATATTTTTTTATGAGGTCAGCACATAATTGAAACCACTTGCAAATTCAAATGTAATATTGTAATATTGGCTAACTCAAAATTTTATGTAAGAATATTATTAAGATAAGTATTCAAAAACTTGCCATGTATATGATATGGGTTTAAAAATGGTTTTAAGGTAATTTTTTTGGAACTTTTAAGTGGACACTTAAGTTTTAAAAAGGTATTTGAGAATTAAACGTTTTTTATATTTAAGATTTTTAAGTTTTAAGCAAAATTATTTTTAAAACGAGTAAACGAATAAGATAAAAAGAAAAGATATAAAAGAAGAAGCAAGCTAAAGTTAAAAATGTTAAATGTTTTCTCAATCGAAATTGTGACCTTGCCAGACCATATAAGGAAAGGTTATAAATACCTCTCATTTTTACAATTAATACCCTCTCATGTTTTTTGGTTTTTATTTTTTTGATTATTATTTTTTATTTTTATAATTTTTTTATATTATAAAATTGTAAAACGAAAAGTGCGGAAAAAAAAAATTAAAGTTTAGTAAGTCAAAAGTATTAAACTGTAAATAAGTACGAAACAAAAACTGATAAAAAAATGTGTTTTACTATAAACATCATGTCAAAGGAAGAGTGGAGGTTGTTAAAAAGTACAAAACATGTGAGGTAAGGGTACGAATAACACATCCCGACCACATATTACAAAACCTTTTAAACCACATCGTATTTAATGAAACTGACCTTCCTGCATCGGATTTAACAAATTGACTTCCATCATCGATTTAACGAAACTGAACTTTTAAACTACATATTACAAAACCAGACTACCCGACGCACGAATTCGGTAACCCGTCCGCAAAGAACGATAAAAAACACATCGAATTCGGAAGCTATATATGCAAAAATTGTTACAAAAGTTGCCCGTGGACTTTGAAACCTAAAGAAATAATTAGAACAAAACAAAGACGGTTTTTGCAATTTAATTCGACTAGTCCATTTCTGTTGATTTAACTCTCAAATTCACTTTTATCTAATTCAGAGTCTAGTCAAATTCACACACACGTCTACACCATAATCTATGTTCGTAATTCGCGTGATTGAACAATAATAGAGTTATAGTCAACCACTTTTAACTGCACCTTAAAAATAATATAAAGTATTTCTCATACATAAACACCACTGTCCATTTTTATTCATTTCCACAAGCAAATTACCAAAATAATCTATATCCAAAGTGATATTATCAAACTGAACTTTTTTCATATACTTTACCAAAGTGACCAAAAGATGTCACGATCACAATAAATAAAAGATTAATTGAGTTGAAGTTTTCTATGAAACACCTCATGTGACACTTTGAGAAAAACAACAAAACTAAAAGTCTAAAATCAATGCTCTCGACCAATCAAGTTCATTATCACTTCACCTTCTCCATCAAGATGCCCCTTCCCTTTCTCGCCGTAAAATTGCAACTTATAGTTTTCCATAGTTTGCTTCTATCTTTCATCATCCCTAAAATTTTCTCAAGCATCATTTATCATCATAAACCACCTAACCAAACAAACTCCTCTTGTCTTTCTGCATGCTTAAACATCACTCAAACCCACAAAAGATATAACTCAAGAAACCCTTTTCTTGTTACAGGGTTATACATTAAAACACATACTTCAACCTTCAATATCAAGCTCGCCAGAATCACGCCTAGAACCCGCCTGCCACCGCCTCTGCCCAACACCATACGCCCAACACCATTCATTCTCGCCTGTGCACCAATCTTTCTCGCCCAAACCCACATCTCGCCCAGGCCACGCCTAGCCTCTCGCCCAGGCACCAATCTTCCTCGGCCAAACCCACATCTCGCCCAGGCCACGCCTAGCCTCTCACCCAGAACCTCGTGCCTCGGATACTCTTTTTCTTCAGAAAATTTTCACTCGCCCCGGAAATCGTATAATACACGTGTAGTGTTAGGATTTTATGTTTTAAGAGATCCAACGGATAACATTGGAAAGTTTATTTTCAGAATCTCATGCGAACACTGCTTCGTAAAATTATCAATTATACTTCATTTTCGTAAAACCCTAAAATCTAACTATAATAATATATTCAAATTTAATGGGGTTCATTTTCGTAAAATACTGATTTTTATAACATAGTTTTACTTAACAAGAATATAAAGTTATTTCAAATTGGAAAAAAGGGTAAACACATAAGATAAAAGAAGGCCAAAATGTAATCTTACCTGAATCAAACTCGTGACCTTGCCAAGAATGCTAACAAAGATGCTGTGGTATTTAACGAAACTGAACCTTTAAACGGCATATTACGAAAACGCATCTTGTATATGAAAATCTCATACATACTTATCCTTATGAATGTTAAAACATAGTTCACAAGTATATGTAAGTTATAATTATAATACACTCGTTGTTGTTAGTAGAAACAAGGCCGACACAAGGGTACGATTCATTCAACTTTTTTTAGGGATAAAATGTGGACCGAAAACTGTTACAAAAACTGCATGTGCACTTTCAAAACTAAAGAATAACTAGAAAAAAACAAAGAAGGTTTTTGCAATTTAATTTAACTAGTCCATTTTTTTTATCCAACTCGAATTCACCATTAGACTAAGATGGTGTTTCTTTTTTCCTCTTAGCTAAAAAAGTGGGTCCACATAACATTTAATAATATTTCTTTTAAGTAGGACATAGTAATTTTTCTTACTTCTCTATATTAACCTCTAAATTAAGATCTTTAATATAGATGTGACCCACTCTTCCTTCCCCATATGAAAAAAGCAAATTTGTAATAAAATTCATCCACAATGGGGTGACGTGGCAGTTCAATAGAAATGATTACGACACTCATCATTCAATACCATTGTGGTATTTATGCATGTAAAGTGGGTTTATCTCTGATTGCACCTCAATTATACTAATATTGTGGGCCCTTTTTGTTTCATTGATAATATTTAAATGAAAGATATATATATACTGAGAAGGTTGCATAATAGAAAATGTTAAATAGTGGGCCCTCTCATTAAATCATGCAAGATTTAATGGATTGTAAGTGTTATATGTGAAAAGTTTAAAAGATGATGTGTAGATGATGTGGGAGTATATTGAACTAATAAAGATGTAATCCATTGGAGATGCCCTAAGTAAGCCTCATGATCGCATTCATCATCACCACTTCAACGCCAACTCATCTTTCTCTTTACAACCAACTTCACAACCAAAACTTACCACACAAAATCCATTTAATAAATACACACACAAACCAAAACCTTTAACCAATTCTTGCTTTTCAACCATCAAAAATGCGTGCAATTGGGTGAGTGTAGTAACGCATGACGCGTCTTCAAAATGCTATGACAGGTGGTCTTATTCAATCCAATTCGTTCCTATAGCCTAGTCAAATTCAGACACACTTTTAGTTTTGACGATCTAATGATCATTAACTCTGACCACTCATATATATCTTAGAGAAATGATACATGGACCTAAACTTAGGCCTAAACTTAGACCTAAAACTAAGGTGTTGTTTGTTTATTAAGAGGCTTTGAGTCTGAATCTGATTCGCACATCTGAATCTGAATGTGTGATTGAAAAATCTAAATCGATTCCAACTTAATATGAATAAGTGGTTGAGAAATCAATCGGCGGATATAAAGTGTTTGTTTTTGTAAAATTATTTGAAGGTGTTAGGCATTAAGAGGTGTTAAGACACCCTCAACATCTGGTTTAATAAGATGTTTTTACCTCTTAGCTACTCTTAATGATCATAAAAACAAACACTCTTAATCTTGACAGCCTCTTATTGCCTCTTAATGACAGTAAAAAAACAAACACACTTATTTGTCTAAACATCTGATTGCGTCTGACTGAATCAGATTAAGATGTTATTAAGAAGTTTTTCAGAAAAACAAACGCAACCTAAGTGTCAGCATCTTGATAACTGCAGACAGAGACCCACTTATTTCACAACCCATAAATATGATGCCAAGTGGTTTTAGGTCTAAGTTTAGGTACATGTATCATTTCTCTATATCTTATAGCCAGTCAAGTGTCACCACTCACCTTCATAATGGGCCAATAACCCAAAAACTCCACACGTGGGAGCCCAAACAACAAAATTTGCCTCTAGTCTTCAATCAATCTATGTCATCAACTTTTTAAAAAAACTTCTATAAGAATTTAAAAAAGAAAAATATTCTTTCTATACATAAGTATAACAGACAGATAGACAGTGTCCCATATTTATATTCATTTCATTCAATTCCACACTGTCTTTGCTCTCAATCACCGGAAACAAACTAACACCATGTGTTTTCGGTTCATTTTCTTCGTAATCTGCTTCGCGTTGTTGCGAAATTCGGACGCGCAAACTGCGAGAACTGATCCTTCTGAAGGTACTTTTTTTTTAGCTTATTTTGATTGATATTCTGATAATTGAGTTGAATTTTAGCTTATTTGATCAGATTCCAGCAAATTGCTTATTGAATTACAGTAGAATTTGCTTGTTTGGATTCAGGAACTATTTGCATTATGAGCTTATCTGTTCTTCCGTCCCAAAATAATTGTCCGCAACAAAAAACAGACCGTTAAATAAAAACATAATTATTACTGTTTTATCTCTCTTGCTTTTTGCATAACGATGTTTTTACCTTTAACTAATTAATCAAAGTAGTTTTAAAAGTTTTTAATAATAATTTCAAGCAACAAGGGTAATATGGTAAACTCAATCAAACTTCTCCATCTGTATTTATTAGTGGACAATTAAATTGTGGAAACGTGGACTATTAATTTGGGACGGAGGGAGTATATTATGTCATAATAAGCTTATATAAGCCCACAACTTTTAAAAGAAGCTGGAACATAAGCTTAAACAAACACTCCCTTAGGTGATCTTATATTTTGAGCTTACGGCTATAATTACTTATATTGTTTAAGCTTATTTGTGGGCTTATAAGCTTATATGTTTTCGGCTTATATTTTATAAGCTCAATTTTGTTTTCTTAGTTTGAAACTTGTGGGCTTATATAAGTTTGTTGTGATATAATAAACTTATATAAGCTCATAAGTCCTCAAATAAGCCAAAAAAATGAAGCTTATGAAACATAAGGCGAAAACATATAAGCTCGTAAGCCCACACATAAGCTTAAACAAAGACCCCCTAAAATAAGTAGTTTCGATAAGCAATTATATTTGTTAGCGGACTGTTAGTATAATCCGAATGGAAAATGTTAGTCATTATAGTTAATTAAACACAAATTAGTATATAATAATAATGTAAATTAGGTGTTTGTACAACTTTTGTATGGATGTTTGCTTGCGTACCTGCCTGGTTTGCCGGCTTGAAATAGTCCGAAAGTGGATCATTGTATTAAAACTAGTTTTCGTACCTTTCCTAAACCAAAACTTAATTTAAAAAAAAAAAAAAAAAAAAAAAAAATCTAAACCAAATGCAGATTTAATATTTAAGATTACTTGTAGAACAATTTAAAACTGCTAATATTATATAATCGATTTAATGGGTACACATATTTTTGGTGTTATATAATATATGTATGTTTGTAGTTGACATCCAAAATCAGTAGGCGTAAATCTGTGATTAAAAGGTTACGAAAGTTTGGCACTATAGTTAGAATTTTGGAGTCTTGGTGGTCAAAGCTGGCGACTTTATTTTTAGCAAGTTATTGACCTTTTTATATTGTGGGGTTAGATTAGATGTGGATACTTTAAAACTCCAAAAAGTATTTGGAAAAAGACATTTAACAGCTTTTAACATAAATATTGATTTTCTTTAGCGGAGAATTATTAATGTAATTCCAATTTGCAGATTTTATAATTGCAAACACGCTACTAGTTACGTTAGCCATCATGTTTACTGATTCATATCAGAACGATATTTTATACAAGCGTGTGTTGCGCTGCAATGAATTTAAGATTACCAAATCCATAGTTGGTCATATCTAAAAGCATTCAAAACATCGATAAAACAAAGTACTAGTAACATATTTACCCCTCAAGCATTTTTACATGTCTGTAAAAATGTATCAGATCTCTATAACGATAATGATTAATGTAGTTTTTTTTTAAATTTTATGACTTTATTAATGTATTTTAATCGAAATAGATATATACAAAATGTGGTATCTTAGACCATGTGAAAGAGTCTTGATGGTACTAGCAGCCGCTAATGTGTCATCTCTTTGTCAAAACGCAATGTATCGACATCTGTAGTATTTTCTTCCATCATTAAATATCTGTCTATTTTCAGAACTAAAAATTCAATGATACGAATGAACTACAAAAGTAGTTCATTTGACTGAACCTCACATACACATTTGTCTTCATATAAGTTTTGTAGATAACTAATGATGTGATATTTTTGACATGTGTTACATAGTTTATTTATTATGCTATTCTGGTTTAGACCTGTAAAGTTGAATATTTTTATTACTGGATTGGTCTAATACATACTTCTAGCATTTGTCGTGTAAGTAAGTTACACTTTCATCGATGATTCCTCTAATCCACTAAAGGCTTAGAAGGGAGATTTTCGAGCTAGAATTTACTAGATGATCTAGAAGCTAAAAAAGTTTGGTTTTAAATTTGGTAAACGTCTTCACTTTCATTCATAAGTAATAATGATCTAGTTTAACTCGTTTAGACAATTAGCTAACAAATAGACACTGTTGTCCTGGTGAAATAAACGATGAATACTAACGAATAAATAGTGTGGCGTTTTTTTCCTTCATTCATGCTGCGTCTGCGTTGTGATTATTTGATATGAAATAGTCAGTTAAAGAGATGGTATTTGGCAGTGCCTTATGCTGGTTGAGGTTGTAATAATACGGTAGCGTCTGCTTAACTGTTTGAAAAAGTATGATATATTCAAACAATCACATGTGTAATACCTCTAAAAAAGCGACAACAGATCAAATATGTTGGCTTTACTTGGATATTGGTTATCCAAAACTAACTATATGACCTCTAGATTCTCAAATTTTTAGATTTAGTTTCAGTGTGCTCTTAAGACTTAATAAATTAATTATCCGCAACTTAAAAACCGTAATTAATCAGTTAAATTCTATATATCCGGTTATCAACTACTTTAGGTAAATTTATCGTTGCAAGTCAACTGATCAGACTCACTATGACTCTCTATCTGCTAAACATATCAACTTTATGTTTCAAACCATGCATCAATGATCAATAAACCATCATCCTCCATTTCAATGGAACAGTGAGAGCGTTAAATACGATATTTCAAAAATGGGACGTTCAAATTCCGAGAAATTTGTGGAACATAAGCGGAGAACCATGCACCGGAACAGCACTTGGACGAGATTTTGACGAGGCTTACAACAACCCATCCATAGAATGCAATTGTACATTTGACAGTAACACCACTTGTCATATAACCAAACTGTAAGTCTTTCGTTATCTTGATTTAGTTGCTCTATTTTGAAGGTGTTTGACTGTTTGGGATTGATTTTTAGTGCTCATCAATCAGCTTTTAGTGTTTGGATATAACTGTTTATCTGCTTATTTTGATTGAAACAAACACTTCACCAAACGCAGGTTTAAAATCAGTATGAAGATTAGTTAGGGGTTGTATTAAGTGGTGTAATAATAGGATATTATCCAAAACATTTTTCGCAAACGCTACAAAACTGTTTGCTCTAAATGCAGTATTATAAAAAAGCGTAACATTTTTTTTTCAGGAAAGTCAGTCAACTTAACCGGCAAGGAGTTATACTTGAAGAAATTGCTGCTCTAACTTATCTCGCAGTATTGTATGAATTTTGTTTTTATCTTGAAATTCTAGATATATGGTCAATTTCCTTATCACAGATGTGATGATATACATTCACTATATGCACTGCAGGAAACTTGATCAGAACGCGTTCACTGGTACCCTGCCTACTTTCCTTGGAAATATGTCTGCAATGGTGATATTGTGAGTGTAAGGTTAATTTATTATTTTGATTAATATCTGTAAGATGAATTTTATTCACTGTTGTCTTAACAGATCTCTTGCCCACAATCAGTTCTTTGGTACCATACCTAAGGAGCTTGGAAACCTTAAAGAACTAGCAATGCTGTGAGTTCCTTTTAACGTTGTCATTGTATGCAAAAATTTGTATAAGCAAGTACACCGTTGTATATTTAGACGAAATGGCTAATTTCTGTTTAGGTAGCCACACGAATATAACTGTAGGAGCATATATTTAATGAATTAAAAAGATTAACGGTTGGACGTGGGACATGGTTTATGCAGAAGTTTAAATTAGTGTCTTTCATTGTTCGTAAGTTAAACTTGGTTATTTTCATATGCAACATTATCGTGTTGTCTGTTTTGTTGCAGGGCTGTGAGTTCAAATAACTTTTCAGGCACTCTTCCCCCAGAACTTGGGAACCTACCAAAGTTGGAATTTCTGTAGGTTCTTATTAGAGAATTATAATGCGCACATACACTTCTGAAGTAAATAAGTAAAAAACATACAATCTAGTATCTGATTAGAAGCTGAATCATATTTGCAGATACCTAGACAGTTGTGGTGCCGGTGGCGAGATTCCACCAACATTTGCCAACCTCCAAAATATGCTTGTCATGTACTTATTTCTCTGTCACTTGGATATTTATATATCTAGTATTGAAGTGTCAGCTTATACTTGCTTACCATCGGTTACCTTGTTGATTTTTAGGTGGGCGTCAGACAGCCCGTTTTCTGGAAAGATACCTTCTTTTATAGGCAACTGGACAAAATTGTTGCAACTGTGAGTAAGAATGGTTACAGTTATAGTTGGCAATTTCGAACCATTTACTTATAAATTGGTCAATTTAGGTTGTGGTTTCTCTCAAACGGGTCAAACCAAAAACTTTAGCTAAAAGGGGAATTGCTAGATAAATACTGGAATAATATTGTTCTGACAATCATAATTAACACATTAGTAATTATATTGACAAAAACGAGTTTGTGGGCCAACCTTACATTACCTTCTTGACCCATATTAAAAAGTATCCGTTTTAAATCGCACCTATTTTGGCTCTTTATCGTGGGAAATGATGCAGAAATGTGAGCTACAACTGTAATTACTAATTTGAAGATGTTGTTTGATTTTACAGTAGACTTCAAGGAAATAACTTTGAAGGCCCTATACCAACTAGTTTCTCGAATTTGACCTCATTGACCTCTTTGTGAGTTTCATACTTTTTCTCTATTGGATCTGTACAAGTACATGAACTGATTCTACAAATGAAATTGTATAGGCGAATAAGTGATTTACAGAACGTTAGTTCATCTCTTGATTTCATCGTCAACTTGAGGAACCTAGAAAACTTGTGAGACACACCTATCTCTTTGACATGCAAGTCTATATATGCACCTTTTAAAAATATATCGAGTTGCTAACCATAATCTCTTATGTTTTGACTAGAATTATAAGAAATGCATTAGTTTCTGGTCCTATTCCAAGTGAAATTATTCGATTGAGAAATCTAACTATACTGTAAGTTTTCATTTCATGCATAATCTTAATAGATAACTTTACAGAAGTCTATACACATGTATTCATGCACTATTTATTCTCTCGACAGGGATTTAAGTTTCAACAATTTAAATGGTTCACTTCCACAAACATTGATGAATATGACTTCCCTCATTTCCTTGTAAGTTATCATTAAACCATCCCTTTCAGTATGAGATAGAGTTGATTGTTTCTCCTTCACACTCTTGTCTTATTGTGCTTGACGTATCAGGTTTCTTGGAAACAACAGCTTGTCTGGCTCTCTTCTTCCTGACAAAAGTGTGAATCTTCAGAACATGTAAATTGTTTTTTGCGTGAGTTATGCTCTTTAAATGACCTATTAGTTTTTCATTTTCTTGATTTAAAGGAATTTTGGTTTGCAGAGATTTTTCATACAATGAACTATCAGGATCCTTTCCTCGGTGGGTGATTCCAACATGGTCAATGCCTAATCTGCAATTGTGCGGTTTCTTCTTTGCTTTATTCATACTATCTCATGTAACACATTGGCTTGTAACTTTGCTATATACTGAAATGCTTGTTTCTTTTCTTTCAGGAATTTGGTGGCTAATAACTTCAAATTTGACAGCACAAACATAAGGTAACCTTTTAAGTGACATAAACATTTTTTTTTCCGTCACAGGAAAAACGCCTCAGAACGACCAGTAAAGGGACGCAAACCTTGCGAATTAAAGTTTAAATAGTCAAAATATTAAAAATTGGTTTGCAGTATACTCTACTATTCTAAATAATTGCATCTTTATATGCAGTATTTTCCCAGGATTAAATTGTCTCCAACGAGATTTCCCTTGCAACAGGAGCACAAATCCTTGTAAGTCCTTTGTTTTTCTATACATTAATGAGTTATCCTCCAAAAAGTTTATACTCATCAGATCTGTTCAGAAGTGCTGACATGGCGATTGATGATGATCTTTGTTGCTTGCTAAAGATACCAGCTTTGCAATCAAATG
This sequence comes from Chrysanthemum lavandulifolium, assembly GCA_022545495.1. Classification (NCBI taxonomy): domain Eukaryota; kingdom Viridiplantae; phylum Streptophyta; class Magnoliopsida; order Asterales; family Asteraceae; genus Chrysanthemum; species Chrysanthemum lavandulifolium. The sequence goes on from CM040242.1 coordinate 270,520,567, forward strand.
TGGTGGCTCACAAATGAGGTCTGCTAATGACATCTTATTCGAGACTGAGAACTCAACAACCCTTGGACCAGCCTCCTATTATTTAAATCAAGACAAATGGGCTGTGAGTAATGGTGGTATTGTCATTGACCGAGATGACCCGTCATTTATAGCATCCACTACAATTCCAGTCGACAACACAAGATATCCAGAGCTTTTCAGAACTTCAAGAAAGTCTCCGGGATCCCTTAGATACTATGGTTTAGGACTACAAAATGGTCCTTATACTATAAGCCTTTTCTTTGCGGAGACAGTTTTTAACCGAACTAGAAACACGTGGCAGGGGCATGGGAGGCGTGTGTTTGATATTTACATTCAGGTAGACCTTATTTACATCTTGATTATCAACTTAATTGTGATTCACTGATTGGTTCAGCTACTTATTAAACCAGACATCTTATTGTCATGAAGTTTAGGTGGCACTTTTGACCCGCTTACTAATAAATGGGCTGTGTTTTTTTCTACAATGGGTTGAAGAAAAAATTGACTTAAAAAAGAACAGGTCAAATGGGTCGAAGAGGTTGTAATCATAAATAACACTTATTATATATAAAAAAGTTTTGAAGGACAGAAAAGCATTCGTTTTTCCATTTCCTTAAAGATGCCTTAAATTCCATTCTCGTGTTCTAAACTTACTGTGGAAACTGAAGTTAAAAAAATCTGACATATAATGAAGTTGTAAATGAACATAGCTAATAATAATGAGATGAGTGACTTTATTTGGTAGTATTAGAATATCTAAATTTCTTCATTGATGTTCTATAGGGAAATCGTAGACAGAGGGACTTCGATATATCAAAGGAGGCTGGTGGTATTGGAAGGGCTCTTGTTAAGGATTTCAGTGTTACTGTGACACAAAATCATCTCGAGATTCATTTGTTCTGGGCTGGGAAGGGAACCTGTTGCATACCCGAACAAGGAGATTATGGACCTCTAATTTCTGCCATCAGAGTTTCTCCTGGTACCAAAATATAGATATTCATAAAATACCAACATTCATTTGTCTCGTTTTAGTTATTGTACTTCTAAATCTGAGTCATTAAAAGATGGTTTTATGTCCTGTTTGGTTGATTCAATAATCTTGAAATGGGCAAAACGGGACAAGAAGCCATACTTTCATGGCTCAGATGTACAAAAAAGTACAATGACTAAAACGGGGCAAATGAAAAAGTAGTTGGCATGTCATGCATAAAGCCCTTTATGATTCTATTAGTTGCTGATTGTTTTATTTTCAGGTTTTAAGGTTAAGAGCAAATCAAACAAAACTGGAATGATCATTGGTATCGTAGCTGGGGTGGCATCTGTTGGCCTTCTTCTCTTAGTTTTTGGTTTATACATGAAAAGGAAGTCAAAACATCGGGAAGAAGATGGTAATATTATATATCCACAATATCTTCTTATCGTTTTCTTTTCTTTCTTCTTGTTCTTTTGGAGGGAACCTTACCTCTTCCGTTGTTTCTTTTGATTATCATTTTTTTGCAGAATTTCTTGGAATGGGGCCCAAAGTAAATACTTATACCTATTCGGAACTAAAATCTGCAACTTCGGATTTCAGTCCATCAAATTTGCTCGGCGAGGGCGGTTTTGGACCTGTTTACAAGGTTTGATATTACAACATTTTTGTATTTTTATATGTGGAGATGTGCGTTTTAAAAGTGATTATGTGATATTGCATAGTTAGAATACGATAATCAGCTATAATAAAACAGACTGTAGGATATCGTGTTTGGACGTGTTTATGCTGTTTATAGGTATAACCGTATAAATGTCTAAATTGACCAACATAGATTTGTTTTTTTTGTGGGAACACATTTTCTAAATTGGAAATAAACTCTCTTGAAAAGGTAAATAGGTAGCTTATTTTATCCTTGAACATTTTGTTTTGTTGCTGGCTGCATCTAAGTATCAAATTGATTGTTGTACATAATCAGATAATCAATAGTAGAGCCGTTTTTACCAAACATAATAAAAAAAGCATTGGGACTTCAAATTATTGTTACTAGACTTATTTTCGGGGGATCTTTTATGTTGTCAATAATGCAGTTTGAACTCGATCATAATTACTAACGAGTTTTGTGCTAAAAATATCTTAACTAGCTCTTATTTGTCCCAGGGGATATTGAATGATGGAAGTGTCGTAGCAGTGAAGCAACTCTCAGTAGCATCACACCATGGAAGGAGTCAGTTTATAACTGAAATTTCAACCATTTCGGCTGTCCAACACTGGAACCTTGTGAAGTTGCATGGTTCTTGTATTGATGGAGCTAGAAGACTTTTGGTTTACGAGTATCTTGAAAATAAAAGCCTCGATCAGGCACTATTTGGTATGAAAATTATTTATATATCTTGATCATCTTTTAGTATTAAATATACATATTCTGAACAAAAAGATTTATCATAATAAGAAATAAATTAAGTTTACTCATCATATTTGACACACTATTCTTTCTTTAAAATTCAAAAAATAATATAGACAAAAGGTGTTCCGGGTCAACTGCCTGACCTGTTTCTAGCTGCACAAAGGTAGCATCTTTGGACCCATAACCCAACCCGACCATTGTGCTCCCTATAACTCTTATGCTATCGTCTTTTGGTACGAATATGATTAGGCAACGGAAAATGGAAAGTATAAACACAAGTAATCCTATCCATCACCATATTTTCAATTGTGATAATATTTTCTAAATTAAAGTCATGAAAAGAAAATATCAGCCTATCGTATGATCTTAGTCATCATATCAAACACTACTTATCTTACTATCTTGATATCTTATAGGGAAAACTGATGTGCGCCTTGACTGGCCAACGCGTTTCAATATATGCTTGGGAACAGCAAAAGGTCTAGCTTATCTTCATGAAGAATCAAGGCCTAGAATTGTGCATCGGGATGTCAAAGCAAGTAATATCTTGCTTGACAGAGAGTTATGCCCCAAAATATCAGATTTTGGATTAGCAAAACTATATGATGATAAAAGAACCCACATGAGTACACGGGTTGCAGGAACTATGTGAGTTCTTTCAACCTTCATAAAGACTTGTCTTAAATTTGTTAAGTAACAAGCTAATCCTTTATAATTGCTCCTGTTTAGTGGCTATCTTGCACCAGAGTATGCAATGCGTGGGCATCTAACATCAAAGGCTGATGTTTTTGGATTTGGAGTTGTTTGTCTCGAGATTCTTAGTGGAAGGCCAAATTATGACGAGAAACTGGATTCTGAGCAAAAGTATCTTCTACAATGGGTAAGTTACTGGGGTTGGGTAACGGGTTAGAACGGGTCATTTTTGTTACATGTGTCCAATATTTAAATATTTTCAAACTTATTTATGCATTCGATGTGAATATATCGAAACAATAATAATATAACTTGGCAAGAAGCCAATTAGGAGGCTGTACGCATAAAAAATAGACATGTGACAACTTTAAGCCAATTTGACCCGTTTTCTTATAGCTAAACTTGTTGATTTTGACCCATTTGAGATGAAATACAGCCATGTATAATCATCATGCACGCTGGCCTACAATGAAAATAACTTTTGTAATTTGATATGTAATAACGAAATAAGTTTTATGGTATTTCCAGGCATGGAGTCTATACGAAATTGGCCGGCCTTTGGACCTCATAGATCCATCTTTGACATCTTTTGATGAGGAGCAAGCTAAGCGTATGATAGGTGTGGCCCTTATGTGTGTTCAAGCATCACCATCATTAAGACCAGCAATGTCCCGTGTGATAGCAATGCTTTCAGGTGATGTTGAGATTAGTGCTGTCACAACAAAGCCTAGTTATTTGACAGATTGGGATTTCAATGATATTACCAACACTTTTGGTGACGATGAACCTCGTCCTCTGTAAATACAACAACAAACACAACTACGACTACATTTACAACTGCCTCAAGTGGTACAAATTCAATGTCATCGCCCATAATCTTATCTGAAGTTATGAACGGGAGTCTAAGAGAAAGAAGGTGATACAACATAACTACTAGTCTATATTTTTTGTTCATTTCAACATATTCACTTTTAACTTCTTTTTCTGTTCATAACCATTGTTGAATATTGTGCATAAGCTAACAGTTTTGTCTTCTTTTACCAGTAACTTTCTCAATTATTTTACAGGTTTTTATTTACAGATTTTTTTTTTTTCATTTCCGGTAACCAAATTTCTGTTGTTTCCTTCTCCAAAATATCCAACTTTCAGTTTATACTGTTTTGGGTAATAACGTATATATGCAAAAGGCGTATATACGCTCGGGGACATAACAGCACATACGCGAGAAACATATGCATGCTCGGAACTTGCATGCAAAATACATTTATACTAACAAATTCATATATGCACGTTTACATGTATGCAAAATAACTAAACTATACAATTAAAAAATAAAGTGATATTTTTATGCATGTGAATAAGTTACATGTATGTCAAATGAACAATGTTTTAAAAACCGGGTTTTTAATCAACCTGGTCGAGTCATCGGGCACCGGTTCGACCGCCGAGTCAACCCGGTTTTCCATTTATTATTATTTTATTTTTTTCGACCGGGTCAACTGGTTCGACCACCGGGTCAACCGGTTCGACCGCCGGGTCTACACGGGTCAACCCGGTTTTTATAAAAAAAATTTGAAAAAAAAACCCGGTCGGGTTTCAAGACCCGGGTCACTCAAAACCCGGCGGGTCTAACCGGTTAACCCGGTTTTAGAAACCCGGGTATTTTTGACCCGTTTTTGTGGCCGGGCACCGGTCCGACCGGTTGAACTGGCTGGGTCGACCCGGGTTTGAAAACATTGCAAATGAATGCTCCAAGTTGGTAAAACAAATTATCTTCTAAAAATGACAATAAATTCCCAATTGCACTAGTTGAGCAAATGACAAATACTCGGATAGGATGTAAGGGGACGTTTGGTACGACTGAATGGTTGAGAATGAAAACAGAGCAGAGAATGGAATTGCAGAGAAAGAGAATAGATCTGTAGAAAGATGATTGATTCATCTGTTTGGTTGAACCATAGAATCGACACGAGAAGAACATTTCTCGTGTTTGGTTGCGTTATGTATTGGAATGGAAAAGTATCTAATTAATGGAATTACCATTTGATTATTGAAAATGGTTTCATGCGTATTACATATATGGTTGGGTCGTAACTCGTAACGTGCGAATGCAATTGAAAGACGCAACTTGTTCCGAAACTTTGTTTTTTACCATAAAACTCATATACAACATGTGGTTTTCATTTAAAGTGGCCACTTTATCACGATATACATTACACATTTGTACTTACTAGCTAAATTAAGTATTAACCAACATATTGCATTTGAGCCAAACAATAACCTTTTATTAAAAAATAACAATGATTTCCATTACAAGGCAGCATCTATGTTCATTTATCATACACTTCATGATGGGTGCTGATACAAATTAATCCCCTCTAGCACATGATCAAAGTGGCACCATCCTCGAGAGGTTCGTGTGAGTGGCGGCAACACTTAACTCTCATGTATGTTGCTTGTCCAATATCATAAAATTGAAAGGAAACTAACCCTTCGCCAAAAAAAGAAAAACAGGTAAACTTAATAAGTAGATACATTATTTTTCAGATTAAAGTTTTTTTTTTTTTTTTTTACAATACCAAATCAATATATATTATTACTTCTAATAACGGATTACAATAAGATGGCAGACAAACAAGGCTGTTCAATTTCAACCCCTTTTGAATAAAAACCAATTTACTAAAATGAAATTTTGTGACTTAGGGTCAAAATTACTTTCAGACAACCCGTTGAACCCTACCAAAACTCCACAATTCAAGGCTGAACCCAAATGTATCAAAACAAAAGGGTAATACGTGTTGATTCTCTAAACAAGCTTTCTCGTGTTTAGCAACTTTGCTCGATTAAAGCTATGTTCAATGAAAATTATATTAAAATGGAGACAAAATTTAGGCTTTGGCATTTTGTCAAACATCTGGCATGCACTAGATGACATCAGTGAACACCATACCATCTTCAATGGTTATTAAAGCCTTACTTTTAAATGCAACAATGCGATTGTGAAAGCAAGCTTGTAAATTCAACTGCTCAATTGATCATGAACGAAAATCATACAAACATGCTCTTTATTTTTTTTTCTCAAACATAAAATCAACAAGATTGTGTAAACACAATAGGCGCAACCCAGTTAATGATTGTCACTAAGATACAAAATAATTAATATACATAACAAGCAAGATGAAACAGAAATATATCTTGAATTTTTGTTTTAGAAATAGTAATGACCAAGAACACAGATTTGATGCGTTCGATTGATGCAATAAACTTTATAATCGGAATTAATTATAATTTGATGGTGGTGATAATGTTTGAGATTTCGAGATGTGGTTTTGGAGGATTTTTTTGGGTTAAATGCGCATTGCACGTGCAAGTATACATACCCCTCATTTTGGGAGAAGATTTTCGATTCATACGAAATAAGGACGGAGAATGACTACTTTGTTATTTTTTTATTCTCAGCTTTCTCCTTCTTTTTTGAAGAATCAAAACTGAGGGTTGGGAATGGAATGAGTACCCCATGTTTCCATTCCCAAGGTGCAACAAACAGGGCAAGCTATTCTCCTTCCCTTTCTCAAAGAATATGGCAGAGAATATATTCGAGTCACATATATTCGCTTCTTATCCGATTCCAAGATTTGATTCGTTACTCGCCTATAAAAGGAAGGCCGGTAAGTTGCCAAAGGACACAACTTAAATACAATAGCTTAATTTTCTTTCTATAGTAAATGCTTTCGATAATTATGATATCATCTCACTTGAGCGTCAGAGCTTAATCCCGGGGCAAAACCCCGGGATAAGTTCTAACGTGGCTTTTCTTTCTTGAGTGATACAGATAACCAGGTTCGCTCGTTCGACATCACGGACCCCATTCACGGACCTGCTAATTTTGGTATCATCATTTGGCGTCATCCGTGGGACCGAAATAATTTCCACCAACTCTTGAAGCTAGTACCATATGGCGGAAGAAACTCCATTTACCGTACAGGAAGGAACCTTGGAGGAAGGACCAAGTGAGCCCGACCCCAACGAATTGCCGGTGAGGACGAACACTTTCCACACCACTACCGAAAATCACACACCTGATCATACTCCCGAAAACACGTCTGAAAATACCTTCGGAAACCCAGTCATGCAGTTCGTGGTCCAGAATTTTGAATAAATCAATGCCATGTATTCATCATTTTCCTCAAAAAGGAAAGAGGTTGACCACACATCAATACCCAACCACGATGATCATCCTATCATAGAACCATGGCAGACAAACCTTGAAGGTTTGACCGAAGGAGCAGTTTAGGAGAAGCCAGAAAATGCCATGTTGCCCGAAAAGCCAATAAATATAGGTAGGGTGACAACCGATGACCCAGATGGGATCCCAAAACAAAAACATACATCCAATGATGTTTTTTACAGCGAGCCATTTATTTTCAAAGAGACGGAATGGAGGATACGCAATTTGGTGGCTTCGCCATTTACCGCACGAATCAGAGACTATAACATGCCAGATGGGCTGAAGGTGCCGACTGATAAGGTTTTAAAATGTACATTTTTGAGGGGTCGTTTAAGCCCTTATTTGATCACTTTTGTATCCGTTATTACTTAATATCGCTCCTTTTCACTTTTTAGGTATCTTGAAGGCAAAATCTTTGGAATGACACTTATTCGGACGAAAAGACGCGAATATACGAAGAAAATGGCCAAAGTCAAGAATCGAGACACTCAGTGCTTTGAACCGAAGGTGACGGCGTCGTTTTATCTCATGACGCCGTCGAACCAATTTTGTGACTCGAGAGCCAAATTGCTTATTTACAAGTGACGGCTTGTGTTTTAAAAGAGTAGGTCGTCGCAACTCGCACGGCCTAGATTTGATCCGCAGACGACGCCGAGATCGAAGGGACGGCGTCACAAGCATAAGGTGACGCCGTCGCAAGACTAACGTGGCCAAGACGAAACCCTAATGACGGCGACCCGACGGCGTCACAAATCATAAGGTGACGCCGTCGCATATGTAATCTTATATATAGAATCCGAATTTTTTAGTTTTTAGTGTGTAGTCTTTTGGAGTAAAAACCTAAACCGAACCAAGGCTGTCTTGTACAATATTTTAGGGTTCCATACCCTATCTTACATCAAGATAAGTGTTTTACTTCATTAATTCAATTATGTCTTCAATTACTTGTGTGTATGCTTGCATGTTTCTAATGTCTGGCTAATTTATTTGTGTGTTTGCTTAGGGAATATGAAACTTAATTATTGAATATTGATTGGTTGTCTCTTATCTTAATTGTTAATGATCTAGTATTGCGATAGGTCATCCGTTGTGTAGTGAATGCTTGATTAATCTTTGTTGAACCTTAGCTTATAGTACCTAGAGTCATTGTAGGCTAAACCATCCGAAGAGTACCTTAGAGTTAAGTTTATAAATCCTAGAGATTTTGTAGGCAATAACCTTTGGTAGTTTCAAAGAGTTAGGGATAAACGCATACCCTACGACTTTAGACACACAACGCGATTAAGAATAAGGACGTGACAATTCAACCATCAATAGGAGATAATTAAGGAGTAATAAAACCTAAGTAAACACATCTTTAAATCATCATACGAGCACACAATAATTAGACATAGACTACATACACCTTAGATTAGATAATTAGACGAATAGAGTAATCGGTGAAATACCAACCCCAAATCCAATACCTCGAGATTCGTGACCTTTCCATTTCCTAAAAACATAAAAAGATAAAACAATAATCTTCCTCAACCCCAACCTTAGCGTAGTAACTTCTCACTAGCATTCCTATTCCCCAGAGAACGATATCAATACCCGTGGCTTACCCTAATACTACACTACAACGATTAGGTTCACCGCCTAGGGTGTTGAAAAACTTGCTCGACGAAAGGAAGTTCCTTTGACCCGAACGACGCGTGTAGCGTTATCAAGTTTTGGCGCCACGCGGAATAGAATAGCTAGTTAGAGTCCACCTCGCTTAGGTTTCCTTGCTGATTCCTATCAAGTAAGTTTTTTCCCCAATTTTAGCTTTCTCATAGTCTATCCCCCTTCTTCGTGACCTTTGTTTGTAACCTCATCACTTTTCATCATGGAAGGTGATAACCAACCACCATTCATCAACCTACCACCAAATGACCCGCCAAGAGGCCTTACTCTTGGTGAATACTCGAGACCAAGCCACCTAGGCTATAGGAACACCACTGAGCTTTTCGACCAAGCCCAAACTACGGCCCTGCGATCCGACACCATCCGGTTGGTGCAAAACGGATGTGCATTCCATGGACTTTGTTCGGAAGATCCTAATCAGCATCTTAAGGATTTCCTTAAAATTGTCGATTCCGTCGACCTCGATGCTACTACTCGGGAGACCACGCGTCTGCGTCTCTTCCATTCTCTCACGGACCAAGCTAGTAATTGGCTTGAGCTACTCCACGGCTCATCTCAAGTTGGATGATCTCACCTCTCGCCTTGCTCAATTTTTCCCACGGGAGAACCACTAAGCTTAGAATGATATCTTGATGTTCCAACAACATCAAGGCGAATCTCTACGAAGCATGGACTCGATTCAAGGACTTACTCCATAAAGTCCCTCATCACGACATTGATCTTTGGCTTCAAGTCCAACTCTTCTATGATCATGTCAACTTCCCCACCAAGCGATCCATTGACCAAGCGGCCGGTGGAAAACTTAGTGACCTTACCGCGAAAGAATCATGGGGTATAATAGAGGACCTTGCTCTCTATGACAACGATAGTTGGAATAACCCCCGTGAGTTGCCCAAAACCGTTAAGGCAATCTCCTTGCCTCCCATTGACTCACAATCTCCCGACCGTAGGATGCTCGAGCTTGAAGATCAAGTTAAATTCCTAATGAGCTCCTACGAAAATCCTAAGTCTTCACATCAAGTGAATAAAATCACTCTACCTTGTGAGTTATGTAGTGGTCCTCATGACACTCGTGATTGCACAAGACTCCCGAACAAGATTTTGCGAACTACGCCCACGCTGCATCGACGGAGCGGGAGAAGTGGTACACTTTCAAGCCCAAACAAAATAACTTAGGAAACTCTTAAAACCCCTCATGGAGAAATTACCCTAACCTTAAGTGGAACCAAAATTCAAGCATACCCCAAAGCTCATCTAGTCCACCTAATAGGTTCAATCCTCCAAACGCCGGGAACCCCACTAGTCTTGAGGCAATTGCATCTAGATTCATGTCATCTCAAGAAACTCGATTAACTATGCTTGAAGCCGATTTCAAGCAGCGACAAGGCGAGATGACAAACAAGCTTGATGCCCTCTTAAAAGCCTTTAATGACAGGGAAATTGGTGCACTCCCAAGTGATACTATAAAGAACCCAAAAGTGAGTTCGATTTCATCGACTTCATGTTCTTGTTCACCATGGGAGAGTGCGCATCCATGCCCTTCACATCATACGGTTCACTCGGTAAACGCTATCAACAAGGGTTTCAAGCAATCCAAAATGAGGTACCAAGGCCCGCACCATTGGTAGAACCTACTCTTGAGAAACCCGTCAACCAAGAACCCAAACCTAATCTAGAGGAGGAGTACAAGGAACTCCATCAAGAAAAACCGGTTCTTGAAGTTTTAGCTCATGCACCTTATTATAATGATTTAAAAGAAAAATATGAGCTAGAACTAAAACTTGGAAAACATGGATCCGCTTTTGTGCGAAATAATTTACCTAAGAAGTTATACGATCCCGGGCTATTCACTCTTCCGTGTAGGCTTGGAACTTCCAAACCTCTCGATGCTCTAGCCGACTTAGGATCATGCATCAATCTTGTTCCGTTGTCCCTCCATAGAAGCCTTAACTTAGGTAAGATAGATCCAACGGAAACCATCTTAGGTCTAGCGGATGGTAGTATTGCATATCTGGTAGGGATAATAAAAGACATGGTAGTACACGTAGGAGAATTGACTCTTCTGGCGGATTTCCATGTGCTAGACATGAATAAGGACCCGACATGCCCCTTGCTAGTAGGAAGATGATTCTTAGCTACCGCTAGTGCCATCATTGATTGTAAGATGTCCAAAATAGTGGTAGGAGAGGGGAGTGCTAGGTCAATTTACGATGTCAAAAAGCATACGTACTACAAAGAAGAGGAAATCCCACATGAGATTAGGTTAGATAGAACGCCGTCCAGATATGGACCTTGGTTAGATAAGAACTTCATAGGTCCCCAACGACCTTTCTACTTAGATGAAGCCTTTGCTAGTAAAGCAACTTTCCATGAAAAAGAAATGGCTAGGGACATGGAAGTGAACCCGTTCGAGGACGCCTTAGTATTTAGGAAGATGACCGAGTTCCTAGGAAGCTTGCCCGTCAACCTTGTCATGAATAAGTGGAAAGTTGAGAGCGATAAGCCTAAATATAAATGGGATTGGGATAGACCGCCTAGTGATGGTAATGGAGAGTGGCACATTAGGATAACGATCTATGATCCCGATGGAGAGAAATTTGAAAAGGCATATCGGACCAAACGTACTACTAGGAACTTAAATGATAAGTTTGATCCTTATGACATTGTTAAGGATAGGCTTACTTATATCGGTACGTAGGGGCACGACTACGAGTCTAGCTACAAGACTCATAAATAAAGAAAAGCGCTTCGTGGGAGGAAACCCATGCTTAATTGTTTGCTTGTTTGAGTCATATATCTTTTATTAATTGTTTATTCTCATGTTTAAATTTGTAAAAATGCTTTATTTTGTCTTTAACCTCGTCTTAATTACATATAAAGGTATTTTACATAAGGGATAAGTGTAGGGAGGATTACACACGTTTTCATAAGAAACGTAAACATGAGAATTTCAATTAATTAAAAGATATACATGTGTGTTTGTTCGAGTCAAATGCTTGTATCGAGTCATAATGGATATTTTGCGGAAATTTTTCCAGATTCTAAAGATGTAAATTTTCCGAAAATCACATACCGCTTTTGTCAGATAACCGACGGCGTCAGATCAAAACTGACGACGTCGGGAAGGAGAAAAACAACGATTACTTTTTCGTTTTCCGAGCTACTTATAATTTTTGGAATTTTCGGTCTTAATTTTCCGAAATTTCAGTAAACATCCATTCCACAAGCATTATATCCTAGTTTAGTAGAGTCCTATATATATTATTACCGCCGATTTTACGCGAAGGTTTCGTTTGTTTTCTTCAAGTGTGCAGGTTTAATTTACCAAGAAGAAGATACATAAGATGAGAAGGAGCTTTTAACGCAAACATTCTTCTTGAAGAAAGATGTAACCACCACTTTACACGGATCCTACCGAGCTAATCAGGGGAGTATTAGTTTCTTTCATTTTTATTACCTTCCATTATCATAACTTTGATACTTTCGGGAACATTGAGGACAATGTTCGGTTTAAGTGTAAAGAGGAAAATAAACGGAACTTTGAAACTATGCTTATCCTTGATTATTTGCTTTGTCCAATGGCATTTGTGTAATAAACCATGAGAAAATGTCGGTTAGGGTAATTTTGGCACCAAATTTAAAGTTTTTCATGACATATAGGAGTGGGCCATTAGTCTTAACAAAAGCGCCTCATGGATAGGAAATTATATGACTAGCACAAAACCCTTTACCACTTAAATTCCACCCAAAATGTGAGGATCGCCTTAGATTAGTAGGAATTAAAGCATTCATCTTTAATGCTTAGTGTGTGAACCGGTAGTATAATAGATTCTAGAACTTGTTTTGTGATGCATCCCGAGATCGCTAGTAAGACTACACTTGTGTAGTTAGGAATAACTAAATGATAAGAGGCAATAGGATAACCCTTGTTTAATACCCGTAATATAATTACTTCTTCCACATCGGTTGAGTAATTCCCCCACACCTTTGCGTTGTACTCATCTTTAGTACACGATACCCCTAGTTAACCCCTCAGAGCCTATCCTTTTCGCGGTTCTCGTGATGTTTCGGTTTTCCGGAATATCAATGAAGAGCATTGTTTACACCCCACCCCCAAATGTACACCCAAATCGCCTTAGCCTACCTTGTATGCACTCACTTTTAGTGCATTATTGTTATCACACTAAACCCTTAGTTCAATTATCTAGTTGCTTGCATAAGTTGCTAAGTCGAGTCACATCCTTTGTACATAGTTTTGGGACGATTGGGACTCATGAGAAAAGTTAAAGTTTATGAAATGACGGGAAGGGAATGTTAAATTCAAATTCCCTTTATTTGCGTAATGTACTCCAAGTGTTTTGATCTTTTCAAATCGGGTCAAATTAGTGTTAGAGTAATAAAAACTCAAGTGTAGGGATGTGCCTATAAATCCCTATCATTTTGATGTTACCGTAGAGGATGGTAGAGTAAAAGTGTATGAAAAAAAAATCGAAAAAAATAGAAAAAGAGAAAAGAAAAAAAATAGAGTGTTGAAAAAAAAAACATACGGGCTACCATCCTACATCTATCTTTTAATTTATGTTTGTTTGTTTCAGTTATCTAGAGTCTAGAGTGTCGAGTCTTGGCTTAGCAACGCCATTCTTCGCATGCTTGTAACATAAAGATTTTTGACTTGCCACCACTAAATAGCCTATCCCACCAAACCTTTTGTTTCCCTACCGTAAGCCTAACATTACAACCCTTTAAAAGACCTCTTTGATAGCCTTTCCTAGGTGCTTACGCCAAAACGATGGAGGTTTGATCTAGTCTCAAGCCTATGGTAATCTATGTACTGGGACCGGTTAATGAGTGTTTATCTTCCATTTCCAACTTGTTATATTTCATATACACCCGAGAGATGTGAGTATCCAAACACCCCATGTGAGGTGCTAGTATATAATTTCCGTGCTTGTTATGACTTTTGCGGGGCTTATATGTGTTGTGGATTGTTCTAAAGCAATGCTTCATGACCCCTAACTTATAAATTAATTGGCTAAAAGCACATTTGCTTGAGGACAAGCAAATACCAAGTGTAAGGATATTTGATAAGGTTTTAAAATGTACATTTTTGAGGGGTTGTTTAAGCCCTTATTTGATCACTTTTGAATCTGTTATTACTTAATATCGTTCCTTTTCACTTTTAGGTATCTTGAAGGCAAAATGCTGGAATGACACTTATTCGACGAAAAGGCGCGAATATACGAAGAAAATGACCAAAGTCAAGAATCGAGACACTCAGCTCATCTGAACCGAAGGTGGCGGCGTCAGTGTTATCTGCGACGCCGTCGACCACTTTTGTGACGGCTCGAGCCAAATTGCTTATTTACAAGTGACGGCTTTAGGTTTTAAAAGAGTAGGTCGTCGCAACTCGACGGCCTAGATTTGATCCGCACGACGCCGAGACCGAATGGGACGGCGTCACAAGCATAAGGTGACACCGTCGCAAGACTAACGTGGCCAAGACGAAACCCTAATGACGGCGACCCGACGGCGTCACAAATCATAAGGTGACGCCGTCGCATATGTAATCTTATATATAAAATCCGAATTTTTTAGTTTTTAGTGTGTAGTCTTTTGGAGTAAAAACCTAAACCGAACCAAGGCTGTCTTGTACAGTATTTTAGGGTTCCATACCCTATCTTACATCAAGATAAGTGTTTTACTTCATTAATTCAATTATGTCTTCAATTACTTGTGTGTATGCTTGCATGTTTCTAATGTCCGGCTAATTTATTTGTGTGTTTGCTTAGGGAATATGAAACTTAATTATTGAATATTGATTGGTTGTCTCTTATCTTAATTGTTAATGATCTAGTATTGCGATAGGTCATCCGTTGTGTAGTTAATGCTTGATTAATCTTTGTTGAACCTTAGCTTATAGTACCTAGAGTCATTGTAGGTTAAACCATCCGAAGAGTACCTTAGAGTTAAGTTTATAAATCCTAGAGATTTTGTAGGCAATAACCTTTGGTAGTTTCAAAGAGTTAGGGATAAACGCATACCCTACGACTTTAGACACACAACGCGATTAAGAATAAGGACGTGACAATTCAACCATCCATAGGAGATAATTAAGGAGTAATAAAACCTAAGTAAACACATCTTTAAATCATCATACAAGCACACAGTAATTAGACATAGACTACATACACCTTAGATTAGATAATTAGACGAATAGAGTAATCGGTAGAAATACCAACCCCCAAATCCAATACCCCGAGATTCGTACCTTTCCATTTCCTAAAAACATAAAAAGATAAAAAAAAAATAATCTTCCTCAACCCCAACCTTAGCGTAGTAACTTCTCACTAGCATTCCTATTCCTCTAGAGAACGATATCAATACCCGTGGCTTACCCTAATACTACACTACAACGATTAGGTTCACTGCCTAGGGTGTTGAAAAACTTGCTCGACGAAAAGGAAGTTCCTTTGACCCTGAACGACGCGTGTAGCGTTATCACCGACCAACCTAAAGACATATGGTTGTACAACAAACCGAGATGATCATCTGACAATATTTATGGGAACTATGGATGTGCATAAACTTTCGCAACCTGCGTGGTGTCATTTCTTTCACATCACCCTAAGCGGAGTAACAAGATTCTGGTACGATAACTTAACACCAGGATTCATAAATAGCTTTCACGAGCTAAGATACAAATTCCGAGCAAACTTTTGCCAAAAGACGGTTCCGAAAACCGTGTGAAATTGGTATTCAGCAACGTTCCGACGAATCACTTAGGGACTACTTCCAAAGGTTCGGAAAAGAAACGTTGCATATGACCGACCGCTCAGATGGGATGATGACTGAGGCATTCATCAGTGGATTACGACCAGGGAGGCTCTTTAAAGATCTCAGAGCATGGCCACCAACATTCATGGAGGATTTGTTCACGCAAGCACACAACTTCATAAGAGCCGATGAAGCAAATACGAAAAATCGCTACGGGACTCAAGATGGGCAACTAACGACAATAAGTCCGGCTAAAGCTACAGAGATACCTCAAGGAGACATAAAGACAAATATATCCCTCGCCCCAACGCAAGACCTAATGAACGTTCCAATGTTTATAAACCATCTTTCACACCTCTAGTTAAGTCTCCAACAGAGATATACGCCACGTCCGAAGGGAAGGTAGTTTTCCGACCTCCATCGCGGATGTTCGCCCCTGCTCATCGGAGAGACCGTACAAGGTACTGTGAGTTCCACAGTGACCACGGGCATGACACCAATGATTGCATCGACATGCGGAAAGAAATCGACGCGCGCATAAAAAGTGGTCGTTTATGCCATCTTGCAAAGGGTGCAAAGACCCAAAGTAACAATCAAAATCCAAGCTCTCCAGGAGGCCCAAAAAGAGTGAAGAATCAAATTGATTGGAAGTAAAAGATTGTCGAGCCTAAAGAAACAAATAAAATACTGATGAGAAGCACACAATGACCCTCACAACATCACCAACCAGAGGCATTACCATCAGACGCCAACATCGCATTCTCATCTGAAGATCCGATTCCTGAACATTGTAATGGTGAGGACCCGCTCGTCATCAGGCCTACATTGGAGAAAGCATCATACACCGCGTCTATGTGGATGGTGGGAGCTCGACAGAAATAATGTATGAACATTGTTTCCAACAACTAACCAATGAAGCAAAAACATCGATCCGATCTCCAACATCACCTCTAACAGGATTTGCAGGACAAATACTATGGCCACTTGGAGTTATAACTATCCCCTTTACCCCTTTTGATTGCAATGGGAAAGGTAGTAAAACGATCACCATAAATTTCATGATCGTTTGGACCCCGTCGCCTTACAACATAATATTGTGAAGACCGGGAATGAGACGACTAGGTGCGATTACTTCAACAATACACTCACTCTTCAAGTTCCCTATTTCGTCAGGTATCGCCATTGTCCGAGGAGACATGCCCCGTAAAAACGAATGTCTCCAAGTTTCTTGAAAAAGAGAACGGGAGCCGGAAGAAATAACCACACCCGCACCACAGGGAAACAAAAGCGAGAAAGAAGAAGTTGAGATAAACTCCCTTTACCCAAATCAGAAAGTCATGATTGGCACAAACCTGCCACCAAAACTAAAAGAAGAATTACAAAAGTTGTTGCGCGCTAACCACGACATATTTGCATGGTCGCCATCAGACATGACTGGAATACCAAGAGAACTCGCAGAACACAAGCTAAATATACACCCACGCACCTTTCCAGTTAGGCAGAAGAAGCGCGTGTTGGCTAAGGAGTGCAATGACGCAATCAACCAAGAAGTCATGAAGCTTGTAGAAGCACGAATCCTCAAGGAAGTATACTTCCCTCGCTGCGTCTCCAACCCGGTAATGGTACGAAACAATGATGGAACCTGGCGCATGTACATTGACTTCACGAACCTAAATAAATCTTGTCCAAAAGATAGCTACCCTTTGCCTAAGATAGACCAAAATATCGAGTCCTTGGAAGGATTTATATTCAAGTGTTTCCTCGACGCGTACAAAGGGTATCACTAGATACGAATGACAGAGGAGAATGAGGAGAATATAGATTTCCACATGAAGCATGAGACTTTCTGCTATGATAAAATGCCTTTTGGGCTTAAAAATGCAGGAGCAACATATCAACGGTTGGTGGACAAAGCATTTTCCAACCAACTCGGTCGAAACATCAAAATCTATGTCGATGACATGGTGATCAAAAGCAGAAACGTGGGAAGTTTAATTGAAGACATTGAAGGAAGCTTTCATAATCTACGACGCATCAACATGAAGTTATATCCAAAAAAATGTGTCTTTGGCGTCGAAATAGGTCAGTTCTTGGGGCACATGATTACCAGATAAGGAATTGAAGCCAACCCAGAAAAATTCAAGGCCAGTATCGATATGGTCTCCCACCGTATAGTCAGGGAAGTCCAAAGCCTTAACGGAAAGCTAGCATCCCTTGGTCGTTTCCTGTCCAAGTCAGCAGAAAGAGCATTGCCCTTTTTCAAACCACTCAAGGGGTGTATGAATAAAAATAATTTTTGGTGGACACACGAAGCCGAGTTAGCATTTAAAGAACTCAAGCAACACCTGCAATCCCTCCCCGCCTTAACCGTACCAACACAAGGGGAAACACTTACACTCTACTTATCAGTGTCTCATGAGACAGTAAGCTCGGTACTTATGGCAGAAAGGGTGAATGTTGAAAATCCCATCTACTTCATCAGTAAAGCCTTACAAGGGGCCGAAGTAAACTACCCCCTCTCGAGAAGTTAGCCCTCGCGCTTGTACACACCGGCCGTCGTCTACGTCAATACTTTCAAGCACATACAATATGTGTGCTAACAAACCAACTGATCCGACAAGTGTTGCTAAAACCGGAAAAATCTAGACGATTAGCTAAATGGGCCATCGAGTTAGGAGAACGTCATATAAAATACAAACCACGCACGATAGTCAAAGGGAAAATAATTGCGGACTTCATAGCGAATCCCCAAAGAATTGCGACTCTGAAAAGTTGGGAGGAACGATGACATTGAAACCAGAGACTTAAGAAGAAACACTCACCGATATGGACACTGTACATTGACGGGGCGTCAAGCGAAGAATGCTCAGGAGCAGGTCTCATTCTGATAGACCCGGATGGGAGAGAAGTTACATACGCCTTACGTTTTGAGTTTCTGGCATCCAATAATGAAGCTGAGTATGAAGCCCTAATAACGGGATTGGAGCTCGCTTCTAAAATGGGGGTTCATCGCTTACAAGTTTTCAGTGACTCATTACTCATGACAAACCAAATAAAAGGTACATACGAAGCGCGGGAAGAGTCAATGAAGCGATAATTAGCCAAAGTTCAACACCTACAAAAAAGTTTCAAAATTTTCTCGATCACGCAAATTCCACGATCCTAAAATAAACGCGCATATGCTCTGAGCAAGCTTGCTTCGGCCTCATTTTTCCATCTCACCAAAAAGGTCTTGGTTGAAATCATCCCATGTCGGAGCACTGAAGCCGCAATAATAAACACAATAGCTGAATCAGAGGTAACCTGGATGGATCCCATTATTGATTACCTATGATACGCTTACACAGCGCATTCGGGGTCAAAGGAACTTCCTTTTAAATCGAGCAAGTTTTTCAACACCCAGGCGTTGAACCTAATCGTTGTAGTGTAGTATTAGGGTAAGCCACGGAATTGATATCATTCTCTGGGGAATAGGAATGCTAGTGAGAAGTTACTACGCTAAGGTTGGGGTTGAGGAAGATTATTTTTTCTTTTATATTTTTTAGGAAATGGAAAGGTACGAATCTCGGGGTTTGGATTTGGGGGTTGGTATTTCTACCGATTACTCTACTTATCTAATTATCTAAGCTAAGGTGAATGTAGTCTATGTCTATTGTTGTGTGCTCGTATGATGATTAAAAATGTATTTGCTTAGGCTTTATTACTCCCTAGTTATCTCCTATTGATGGTTGAATTGTCACGTCCTTATTCTTAATCACGTTGTGTCTCTAAGGTCGTAGGGTATGCGTTTATCCCTAACTCTTTGAAGCTACCAAAGGTTAATGACTACAAAATCTCTAGGATTTATAAACTTAACACTAAGGTATTCTTTGGATGTTTAGCCTACAATTACTCTAGGTGATTATAAACTAAGGTTCAACAAAGATTAATCAAGCATTAACAACACAACGAATGACCTATCACAATACTAGGTCAATCACAACTAAGATAAGAGACAACCAATCAATATTCAATAACTAAGTTTCATATTACCTAAGCAAACACACAAATAAAATAGCCGGACATGGGGAACATGCAAGCATACACACAATCAATTGAAGACATAATTGAATTAATGAAGTAAAACAATTATCTTGATGTAAGATAGGGTATGGAACCCTAAAATACTGTACAAGACAGCCTTGGTTCGGTTTAGTTTTTTACTCCACAAAAATACACACTGAAAACTAAAAAAATCGATTTCTATATATAAGGTTACAAGCTGCGACGGCCACCCTTTAGTTTGTGACGCCGGTCGCCGTTATTAGGGTTTCATCTTGGCCACATTATCATTTTGACGGCGTCACCTTATGTCCGTGATGCCGCCGCTTGAGTCTCGGCGACCGTCTGGATCAAATCTAGGCCGTCCGAGTGCGATGCCCTACTCTTTTAAAACCCGATGCCGTCACTTGAAAATAAGCAATTTGGCTCTTGATCATCACAAAACTTGTTCCGACGACGTCCACAAGTATAACTGACGTCCCCTTTAATTCAAAGCACTTGAGTGTCTCGATTCTTGACTTTGGCCATTTTCTTCATTATATTCGCGCCTTTTCGTCCGAATAAGTGTCATTCCAAAGAATTTGCCTTCAAGAGACCTAAAAGTGAAAAGGAGCGATATTAAGTAATAACGGATACAAAAGTGATCAATTAAGGGCTTAAACGACCCCTCAAAAAGGTACATTTTAAAACCTTATCAACCTAAAAGACGAAAAGCTCCCGGACGACCCGGTCGTTGCAAGAAAGATTCGAAACAAAGCGCCACCGTACTCACTAAAGCAGGGTATTTTATATAGGAAGGGTTACTTAATGCCATGGTTAAGATGTATTGGCCCGGACCAAGAACCAAGCACAATACATTCTACATGAAGCGCATTTTAGATCCTGTGGAGCACACACGGGAGCAAGGACCATCGCCCAAAAAGCAGTGCAACTAGGGTATTATTGGCCAACAATGTAAAAGGATGCAACACAAGTCGTCAACACATGCCAGAACTGTCAACAACACGCCCCTATATTGCGAAAACCGCAATATGAAATGACAAGCATTTACAGTCCGTGGCCATTTTACCAATGGGGAATCGACATAGTCGGCCCTTTTCCCGAGGCACCGCGAAGAGTAAAATTCTTAGTCGTAGTAATTGATTATTTCACAAAATGGATAGAGGCTGCACCGCTGGCTACAATTAGTGGTAACAACATTCTTAAATTTGTTTGGACCAACATCGTGTGCTGTTTTGGGAAGCAGTTTTTGTAAAATCCCTTTCGTGATTGGTGTAGCGAGCTCAATATCAAGCAACAATTTACCTCAGTGGCACACCCTCAAGCGAACGGACAAAAAGAGGTGACTAACAAGACCCTCTTACAAGGACTCAAAACGAGGTTAGGGAAGTCAAAAGGTCAGTGGGTTGAAGAATTATCGAACATAATCTGGGCATACCGCACGACAGCGAAAACAGGTAACAACTGTACCCCATGCAGTTTGGTTTACGGATCTGAAGGTGTGCTTCCCCCAGAAAATAGGAATCCCTACCTACTACATATCTTCGTATAATGAAAGTAGAAACAACAAAGAACTCCGATTAAATCTAGAGTTTTTAGAGGAAAGAAGGGAACTGGAAGCAGTACACGAAGGAAAATATAAACACCAAACTGAGCAATACTATAACCAAAAGGTCCGCCATCGATACCTCAAAGTTGGAGACCATGTACTCCAAAAAAATGAAGCAAGTCGACAACAGGGACAAAAGAAACTCGACCGCAACTGGGAAGGGCCATACCAAATTATTGAGGCCAAACGTCCAAGAACATATGTACTTGCAAATATGCACGGGAAAACTATACGAAGGACGTGGCACACTAGCAACTTACGCAAGTTCTATTTCTAGCTAATGAATTGCCATGTCTCGTACCAAGCTTACCATGTAAAGCAATATGTATATAAATAACATGTGCGATCACATTGTTAAATAAATTTCTTATTGAATAAAAAAAAGGTACTTTAGTACAATATTTGTGCATTATAAAGTATGAGTAATAAATGATTGTGTGTTTCGTAGCACGCGACGTCCAAGTATCCTGAAAAATAAAGGATAAATATGGAGCAAAAGCTACATAAATCAAGCTCAAAAGAGCAACATGATTAAATCCGGATATTATCTCGCCATTAAAAGGGATGCAACAAATTTGGGCCCAACGAATCATAGTTAGCAAAATCTTTCAAAAAGATCATTCAACGACAACTCGTTTACAAAATAAGTAAACACAAAAATCTATAAGTTATCGTACGAGTTAAGGTATGTCTCGTATATCGATAGAGCATGCATAAAGCTCATACGAAAGCTTATTAATTAGTACATTAGTTGTGCTTAGTTTACATATAACACATTTACGTTACATTTCTAATGATTGCTATCTACTCTTGATAATATATATGGTAGTAGCCTACTCTTGATAATATATATGGTAGTAGCCTATAAACTGACATGACACCTAATAGTAAATAACTCATATGAATGAAGATGGATATTAGATTCACAACTCATTTTATAAATACCACATAGTGTACGTAAACAAGTTATACAAATTGTGATTCCAACACAACCAAATATAACATATATATTACACAATTCACATACTTATGTATGTACCACATAACAGTTTATTATTGTATCTATGAATTTAATAAACAATCCAACTGTAATGAATTTTCATTATTATATTTTGCTCTTTCACATAGACAGTTTATGTATGACACCAATAAACAACAGTACCATTAAAAAACTCATTTGAACTATAATACACCAAGCATACAACCGCATGCGTGCGTGTCGTCTAAATTCAAAACATAAGACACAACATAAATTTGCTAAGTATGAATACTTATTAAGTAGTACAGAACATGAACAAGCCATTCATAAACCAAAACGAGCTTATATTACAGTAAAGAAAAGTACATATCCGAAGTTGCTCAATATGTTACAAACATCAAAATTTGGCTACTGAACCCACTTATAGTAAGCCAAGACACATCCAAAATGACACAAACAAAAACTAAAAAAAATGATATTTGAACCACCTTGAACTTAAGCAACATGACTCGGACCCTCGCCACCGCCACCATGTCGAAGTACATAGCAAATCAAGGCACACGACAACTCGGGAGCCTTGATTATATCATCCATGACAGCCCAAATTTCTTTCTTCAGCCCTGAGACGGCTTGTGCAATCCTCTCCACCATACTGGGGTCCCAAGGTTTTTAAGATCGGGATCCTACTTAGGATCGTTTTCGTCTTTGTAAGATCATGATCGTAAGATCGGATCGAGATCCTAAGATCCTATTACAATGTCATTTTTTAATAGTCTTTGTAATATTATTCAAATCTACAAATTATTATATATCATAAATAAAAAATTATATGAATGCTTTATGTAAACATTGTCCTAAATTATGAATATTGAATGTTTAGGAAGAATCACATGTTGTTTTCTTAATTCTATTAAAAGTTAACCCATAACTTTGTGGTTTCTTAGTTTGCGGTTCGAGAAACGTAAGATCGGATCGGATTAGATCTTAAGATTTTACGGTCAAGATCGGGATCCTGTAAGATCTTAAGATTTTTAAGATCCTACATGGGATCCGAAACGTTTTTTCTTTGTAAAATCGTAACATCGTAAGATCCTAAGATCAGGATCGGGATCCTGACAACTATGGGATCGACGTTGATATGACCTTCATCGCTAGCAATCGACAAAGAAATATCTTGGGCTTCCCTCCTTCCCAACTGGCGACCTTGCTCAATCATAACCTCCTGAACCCTCAGCATCTCCCTGTCGAACTCCTCGCTCTATAGAACCCTAATAACCATCCGGGGAATTGCCTCACGCATAACCCATGCTAAATCATTCTCCAAGCTCTCCTTTCCCCCGAAAGATGTGTAACGTATTGATCATACCAACTTCTTGTTGCCTCAGCTTCTCAAGTTCTTTCGCTACATGGTTGTAACTCGAACACGCACCGGAATACTTGCTTTTTAGCTCGTTAATTTCGTAACAAAGGACGTTGCCCTCATTGGCTAGCTCTTGGATTCTTTTTTGATAAGCTTCGGCTGAAGGAGTAGAGAGAGGCCCCATAGTGGCATATACTCGGACATCGGGTTATACGCTCAGTTAGGGTCACTAGACATATTGCTATTTACCGATGAGAATGATAATGTGGATATGCAGAGAGGGTTGGATGGTGTACTGTATATATAGGAGGGAAATCTTAGTTTTGAAGCAAGTGACAGGTAGACTACAAGCTATAACCCTTATGACTATAGAAACCTACACCTATTATGTGAGATCACGACAAATAGGGACTTAAAATAGAGGAATTAAGACCATGCAAGTATTATTTAAATACCATACTTACATGCTCGGGGACATAATAACGTATATATGCAAAAGGCGGATACACGCTTGGGGACATAACATCACATACGCGAGAAACATATGCATACTCGAAACTGGCATGCAAAATACATTTATACTAACAAATTCATATATACATGTAAACATGCATGCAAAATAACTAAACTATACAATTCAAAAATAAAGTGATATTTTGATGCATGTGAATAAGTTACATGTATATCAAATGGACGTATGTGAAGCAGATAAGAGAATGCTCCAAGTTGGTAAAACAAATTATCTTCTAGAAATGACAATAAATGCCCAATTGCACCAGTTGAGCAAATGGCAAATATTCGGATTGGATGTCAGAGAAAATGGCAAAGAATATATTCGAGTGTTAGATATATTCGCTTCTTATCCGATCCCAAGATTTGATTCGTTACTCGCCTATAAAAGGAAGGCAGGTAAGTTGCCAAAGGACACAACTCAAATACAATGGCTTAAATTTCTTTCTATAGTAAATGCTTTCGATAATTATGATATCATCATCTGACTTGAGCGTCAAAGTTTAATCCCGGGGCAAAACCCCGGGATAAGTTCTAACGTGGCTTTTCTTTCTTGAGTGATACAGATAACCGGGTTCGCTCGTTCGACATCACGGACCCTATTCACGGACCTGCTAATTTTAGTATCATCGTTGGGTAAGCGAGTATTGCCGAAAATGGTCATTTTCACGGATGCGTCCAATTAATCAACTTACTTGTTATCCTAAATAGAAAAATATTAAATGTTTGAACCTCTAGATGAATGATAATATAATATGAGTAAACTTTTTATATGAGCGTCAAACTCACGCACTCTTACTACACATCGTTTGTTGATACCCAAGAACACACACAAACACACAAATCTAAAACAAGGAAAAGTTGAAACAATGGTAGAAAATGGATACTTTCAAAATGATCAAGAAGAGTATGAAAAAGTGTTAAGACAACTATTTACTTTTTGACACAGTCCTAGATGCTTTTGGGGATGAACCCATTGATGAATACGACTCTTATAGTAAAGTAGATGAGTGGATGAGGTCCAAGATTCTGAATTGGCTGCGGACACAAGACTTATACTATGATGAGATTTTGGAACTTAATGAGGAGGAGGAGCAAGATGATGATGATGAGGAGGAAGATGATGAGGGGGAGGAGTGATGCGTGAGTTCGGGGTCGAAATACTTCTTTTTCAATTAGCAAGCTTTACAACCCACTAGGCAGTGTACCTAATCATTGCAGTGTAGTATGGGTAAGCCCATGGGGTTGATCATTCTATAGGAGAATAGAAATGCCAGTAGAGATGTATGACGAGAAGGTGAGGTTGAGGGTGATTCTTTTTAGCTTTTTTATGTTTTTTAGAAAACAAATAAAATCTCGGGGTTTAGGAATGGGGGTGGTACTTCTACCAATTTTACTACTATTAATTTAGACTAAAAACTAATGGAAAGAAAAATAAGCTATGGATTGATTGGTGTGTTCTTATGATAATTAAAGGTGTATTTACTTAGATGCTCTTACTCCTTAGTTATCTCTTATTTGTCGGTTGAATTGTCACATCCTTATTATAATTGGTGCATTGTATTCCGTGTTGGTCATAGGGGGTGCCTAATTCCCTAGTTCTATGAATCATAACTTTCCTCTAGACTATCCGGGATCGCCAAGTACCGTAGTATCTCCCCCGAATAATCTATTATCCTAAAGCTACAACTCACGCAATAAACACAACGATGGCTCAAGTGCACTCTCAAGCTTTGTGCTATTTAGGACGTTCAAGCTCGCAACAATTAAAGAAGAAGCCAATTTTTCTTACTCTAGCATCTACCAATTAAAACAAGAGATAGCCTAACAATAATCAACAACTAGGTTTCATAGATCTAAGCAAACACAATAATAATTTAATTACTCATGATAGATAAGCATGCACACACACAAAAATTGAACATAGGATAAACATGGTGATATAATGGATTAACAAACTTATCTTTGAGTGTAAAGAAGGGTTTGGAACCCTAAAATACTGCCTAAGTCGAACTATAAATGAACTAGGATTTGCTCTCCAAAAAATTACACTTAAAATACAGAAAATTCGAAGTCTATATATTGATATACAACTGCGACGGCATCACCTTTTGATGGTGACGTCGTCTGGTCGCCGTCATTAGGGTTTCGTTTGGGCCAAGTTATCGTTGGGACGGTGCCAGTTGAGGAAGTGTGACACCGTCGGGCTTCATAAAGGACGTCGTCTTGGAATGGGTCTTGGTCGTCTGGTGTAAAATAAAGGGAGACGCCCTCCAGAAATAAGGCGTGACGCCGTCATGTTGTAAAACCAAAAAGTGACCTGTGGCGTCGCTTGAGACTTTTTAGAAAACCTTGTGAGCGACGGCGTCGCCCTATGAGTTGGGACGCCGACAGGTGCATAAAATAGCCTTGGATTCTTGACTTTTTGTCATTTTCTTCATGTTTTCGCTCCTTTCGTCCAAATATGCTTGATTCCAACATTTTGCTTCCAAAAGACCTAAAATGTGAAAAGGAATGATTTTAAGTAGTAAGGGATATAAAATGTATCGATTTAGGGCTTAAATGACCCCCTAAAAACGTATGTTTTAAATCCTTATCAAATATCCCTACACTTGAAATTTGCTTGTCCTCAAGCAAATGTGCTTTTGGCCGACCAATTTATAAGTTAGGGGTCGTTTAGCATTGGTTTATAATAATTTACAGCAAGTACAAGTGCCACAATAATCATAACAAGCATGAAAATTATACACTAGCACCTCACAATTGGTGTTTGGATTCTCTCATCTCTCGGGTTTATATGAAATATAACATGTAAGGAAATGGAAGATAAACACTTACTACCTGTCATAGTACATAGATTACCATAGGCTTGAGAATAGATCAAACCTCCACCGCTTTGGCGTAAGCACCTAGGAATAACTATCTAAGAGGTATTTTACAAAGGGTTATAATGTTAGGCTTAGGGTAGGAAAGTAAAGAGTTTTGTTGGATAAGGGGATATTTAGTGGTGGCAAGTCAAAAATCTTATGTTACAAGCATGTAAAACAAGGCGTTGCTAAGCCAAGACTCGACTTACTAACACTAGATAACAACTTGAAATAAAATTAAAAGACATAAACATTAAGATAGATGTAGGATGGTAGCCCGTATTTTTTTTTTCTTACATTTTTACTCTACCATCCTCTATGATAACATCAAAATAATGGGATTTATAGGAGCATCCCTACACTTGAGTTTTTATTTCACTAACACTAATTGACCCGATTTGAAAAGATCAAAACACTTGGAGTACTTAATTACGTAGACAAAGGGAATTTGAATTTAACGTTCCTTCTCGTTACTCCACAAAATACTACTTTAACCCATGAGTCCCAATCGTTCCAAAACTGTATACAAATGATATGACTCGATTTAGAAACCATGCAAGTAACTAGATAATTGAAGTAAGGTTTTACACAATGATTACAATAATGCACTAAAGATGAGTGCATACAAGGTGGGCTAAGGCGATTTGGGTGTAACATTTGGGGGTGGATTGTAAACAATTGTTAGGAATTAGAAATTCCAAGTATTAAAGAGTCGGTCACCTCAAGTATATGTAATCGTTAGAAAGCTCGTAGTCGTAGTTCTTTTATGTTTAGTAGTATTTAGTTAAGTAACACCGTGGAGGACGGACGGGTCTTTACCCACTGTATGCCTGATTGTTGGGAATTACAAGTTTGAGTTGATAAAGACAAAAGAATGAAACAAGAGGACTTAATATGACAAGAAGGAAACCTACTAAAGATGGAAGGGCTTGCTTGCAATGGAAGTTTTATTATTTAGTCCTTATCCTCTAGTATATAAAGAGGACATAGGTGTAGGTTTTAATTAAGTCTTCCAATAATGTAGTCGACTAAAGGTGTGTGTTTAGCCTAGGCGTTGGGAAGAGCGTCTAGGGTGTTGGATTTAGATTAGTGTGTCCTAGGCGTATGTTCATGTAAACGCCTAGGTTATTAGTTAGTTAGTAGGCGTGTTCCTATAAGCGTCTAATATTATTAGAGTATTAGTGAATGAAAAACCTTTAGCAATAACAAAGTATTGTTTTGATGATTCCGCTGTGCATGTTATTAGTCTTTGTTATTGATCCCTAGCCGAGCTTTTAAACGATCTTATCACTGATCCACAGCCCGATGTGTGGCGATTTATGTAAGACTATAAATACTCTCTACCTTCCAAGGTAGAGAGTTGGAGCTCATAATAATATCTTTCACTTTCTCTCACTAAGTTCCCTAAACCTCTAACTTTCTCTCTCTAGAATTCCATCTATACGCCACCTTGTGTTATGGTTTGATGTGTATGTGAAAACTAATATCTTACAATTGGTATCAAGAGCCATGGTTAGATCATATCTTGCACATCTTTGGATTTCTAGTGGTTTTTAGGTGGTTTTTGAGTTTGAAAAGATTAGTGGTTTTGCATCATTTGGTTGATTTCTCGGGTTAAAGTTTGGATTTTGTTAGTACTTTTATGTTTAGAATCATCACAAGTGTGTAGGTTTTCATTTGGTAAGCTTAAATCATCTTGGTTGGGTTGTTTATGGATTGAAAAGTGATGTTTATGTGTTTTTCATGCTAGCGACTTAACTCGCGGATTAGTTTCTTCGTAGCGACTTGCTTTACAAATTTGTAGCGAGTTACAATTTAAACCTAGCAACTTAGATCTAGCGAGTTATAGTACAAGTAGTGGATTCTCCACTACGGGTAGCGACAGTGATAGCGACTTGATGCATGGCGAGTTGCTCTTTAGCGACTTGTATCTTTAGCGACTTGAGTAGCAAATTGTCGCCAAAATTTTGCTAGCGACTTGAGGCTTAGCGAGTTACTACTTAGCGACTTGCTTTTGTCTAGCGACTTGGGACTCTAGCGACTTAGTGGTGTAGCGAATTAAGTGTTAGCGACTTAGTGCATTATCTTCTAGCGACTTAGTGCATTATCTTCTAGCGACTTGAGTGATTGTTTACGGTTTTCTCTTGATTTAGTAAAATCCCGTGAAAGAATCTATTTCCGGTTTAATCATAGAGTTATAAAATCACATGTATAATCTGTTAACATGTCTACCAACGTTCCTACTATCATCTCCACTGTTGAGGATGTTCAAGCGGTGGCTCGGATACTCGTCCACCCATGCTTGACAGAATCGACTACGATTCTTGGGCTCAACGAATCGGTGTATTGCCTTGGAAAGGAAAATGGTGTCAACATTCTCAAATCCATTGATGAAGGACCATATCGAGTTGAGACGACTAGAGACATACTTGATACTAATGAAGATGGTACTCTGTTTACGGAATGGACAGACCTAAGATGTATGATGAGCTTGATGATAAGGATAAAAGAGATTCGATGCAGATATCGGGGCTTCAAACATTGTTCTTCAAGGTCTTCCTAAAGACATCTACAAGTCGATCAATCATAACACCGATGCAAAGGCGGTTTGGGATAATGTTAAGATGCTTCTCTCGGTTCGAATTAACTATGGAAGAGAGAATCCCAACTCTATGATAATTTGAGCATTTCAAGATGAAACCGGATGAGAATGTCTATGAGTACTATGTGAGATTTCATAAGTTAGTGAATGACATGAGGAACATCGAATGACTATGCCTAACATTCACCGAACTCAAAGTTTGTGAACAACATGAATCCCGAATGGCACAAGTTTGTCACATTGTGAAGCTCACTAAAGGATTGAAGAATACAAACTATGAGCAACTCTATGCCTTCCTCCTTCGAATGAGAGACATGCTATGTTTGAAAAATTGATTCTCAATCGGTTTAAAACCAACCGAGGAGAGAAAAGCTCGTCTAATGACTCAACAACTTTCTACTCAAACATCGAATCACAACCAAAGCATCACAAGTCATACCCTTGGGTAATGGTAATCACAAACTCATTCCCGATCCTATGTTCAAACAAGGCGATCTTTGATGCACACTGGGTAACTTCATTAATCAACTAGCTCTTCTCATTAGTCAAAACATGAATTCTATCCCACAAACCAACAACAACCTCGTAGGCGCATCTAACCCACACAATCAAGCCACTTTGTTAAAGATGGAAGAATCGTGGTGCAACCAGTTCAGGAAAGACAATATGAGCAGGGAAGAGGTGGAGCGGGAGAGGTTATGTTGGCAACCGAATCGAGGAAGGAATGGTAACCAAGGTCAAGCTAAGCCAATCAAATGTTATAAGCGTGGTGGTGAGGACACATTGCAAGGAACCGCACATCTCCAAAGCGTCCACGAATCGCCGATTACTTGGAGATAAGATGCTGCTGCACAAGCTCGGGACAATGGTCTTGCTTTGGATGAAGAGGAATTCTTGTTTCTTCTTTGAGGGCAATGCTAAGACCTATGATGCGAGATGTGGATGAGCGGCCTATTCGGGAGATAGGTCACAATCATCGAATGCCTTTCAAGTCGGCGATCGTGATGCATACGACTATGATGTGGATGATGGACCTCACGGCACACACAATTTTGTGGCTAGCATTTCTCCAATGGTTTCTCCCAAGGTCTCTTCTTCACCACTAGTGGCCCATCCCATGACAAGCTCATCTCGGAGGTATTAAAACTATACGATGATCTCGATGTGCACGGATGCATGACAAAGTACAATCAATCGAAACTATTGAATCAAATATTGAAAATATGGGTAATATCAATATTGTCCCATATGATCAATATGTGAAACAAAGTGAAAGTGAAGTTGTACCAAGTGATGCATCTTCTGCGATCAACAATGACTATGTTTTTGATGAATACAACGTATGTGCTCACGATGATTACGTAATTTCGAACTAAATGCCTATAAAGAGCGTGTTGCTATTTATGAACAACGTGCTAAATTTGAGTTGACCACTCGTGAGCGAGGAAATGGATGACCAAGTGAGTACATGAATTAGAAAAAGTAAGTTTAGAGAGAAGTATTGAAACAAGAATTAAATTCCTTGCAAGAAAAACTTTCTAAAACGACTAAGCAAAAACAAGAACTTCAAGAAAATGTGAAAATGCTTAAGCAAGAATTTAATGCAAAGGAATCAAAACTCTTGAGAGATTTTCTAATCAAAACTTTGAAAAACAAACTTGAAAACAAGTTGTACATACAAGGAAACACCATTCTGATCGCTTCACATGGTCACTAAACATCATGTCTTAAGCGATAAGCATAGCATTCCCTTGTTGAGGAACCAAACCCGAGGTAATTAAAAGGCTAGAAATGCTCATAAGGTGCTTTATGATGGTAATGAAATCCTTAAGCCTAGGCAGAAACCTAGTTGTGTTGAGTGCACCTGAGGAAGATAAGAAATCAAATGAAATCACTAGGGAAAAGATGAATAAGAAACAAAATGATCCTAAATGCAAAGAGAAAATATAATTATCACTCCTCATGACTACAAGAAGGAAAACCGGATTTCCTTGAACAAGTTTAAGCCTCGGACATTCTTGACTCCGAGCAAGTCTTACGGAAAAAGGATTTAGATAAGCGAAAGCGGAAAATATTGTTGAAACAAACCCTCCCTTTGGAAAATGCCTAGAGCGTGTGTATCCTCCTAATACACCAATGCATCTTGTACCTAGAACAATTGCCACTAAAAGCAAGACATTAATTAGCCAATACGTTATATTTCAACTATTTGTTGATTTTGAGAAAACTTGCAAGAAAAGGATCACACCTGGTGGTATAGCGAAGGAGAAAGGGTTTTGAACAAATGAAAGAATGTTATTTAACGAGGTCATGCCCTTCTTTAAACTTCTAAAAGATCACTTTGAGAGTCTTAAAAGGGGATAGAAACGATATTAAGGGAATGGAAAAGGAATTTGATGCAATGGTTGTTGAAGTTAGTGACTATGAGTGCACTAAAATATAATGAGATTGAGAAAAAGAACTTGCATACATTAAATGAGAATCTTATTCTTGAATGTGTTGCTCAAGATGTGTTTTCAACGCTCAAATTGCTCTATTAATGCTTCCAAATTTCATGAACTATCGTGGCTCGAAAGTCTCCCATGATCGTGTCATTGAGCTTGAAAAAACTAATTCTAAACTAAGCGAGAAAATTGAACTGGATGATCACGACAATTTGGTTAAACATTTTCTAAACTAGAAGTTGAGCATTTTAATTTACAACTAAAATATCAACATCTCAAAGAAAATGTCAAAACTTCAAATATCAAGACATCTTCGGATGCTCCGAGTTTGATGCGGTTTTCAAATTAACAAACGTGATGAGCAGATTCAA
>CM040242.1:270553208-270859218 GCA_022545495.1 Chrysanthemum lavandulifolium
AGTGGCGATTACAAGCATAATGACCACGTTTAATTGGTCGTGTAACCACTAACAACTATAATGGGGATAATTGTAGAGGCGATTAATGGGCTGATTAATTCTAATAATTCCATTGGACTAGCTCAGAGTAACCTACTATAAATAGGAGATCTGATTATGCATGAAGGTTATACAGAAAACTATTAACATTTATAAGCGCAAGGGTTATTGATTTGTGCCTAATTCAATAACATACATTTGGTCTTATCCCAAGTAGATATTCGTGTAACCCAGACATTAGGGTCGAATAGTTTACTTTGGAAAGTGATCACAAGATTCAAGTGATATCCGGTAACCACCTAGTGGTATTTGTTTCTGTGACTTGATTATTTGTTTACTGGCGACATTGATTATCTAACCACATTGCGGGAGTTACACACCAACAATCAAAGTAAACTATTTTGTGATAATCAATGGTTCTTCTGCAATGAAACACATGGCTTCAAACTTTGCCAAGCTTGATAAGTTTGAAGGGTGGACTTTAGGAGGTGGCGAGAAAAAGATGCACTTCTGGCATCGAGCATGAGTGTGGTGTATGTGCTAACTACACCTATTCACGATGATGGGGATGATGCTCGTGGGCGGATCGGGAGGATGAGCAAATGGGAGAATGATGACTACATTTGCAAGGTTTAATCCTCGATGGTATGTCGATTCTCATTTGATATTTATCGAACTTTGAATCTTCAAACAAATATGGGATTCCTTGGATGCCAATATATGGTGAGGATGCATCAAGTAAGAAGTTCCTTGTAAGTAATTTCACAAATTACAAAATGGTGATTCAAGACCGGTTATGGAACAATACAATGAACTTCTTGGTATACTTGGAACTAGTTGTCGGGATCCCGATCACGATCTTAGGATCTTCACGATTTTACGATCTTCAAAAAGCAAAAGCGATCCGGATCCTACATAGGATCTTTGCGGTCATAAGATCTTATAGGATCCCGATCTTTACCATACGATCTTACGATCTAATCCGATCCGATCTTACTTTTCTTAGATTACAAACTAAAAACTACAAATTTATGGGTTGTTTGTTTGTAGAATTCAAAAACAACATGTTAATCTTTTAAACATTTTATAATTATAATTTAGGATAACATTTATATGAAACATTCATAGTATTTTATTGTTATAATGTATTAGAATTTGTAAATTTGTATAAAATTACATAAACTATTAAAATTAACATTCGAGTAGGATCTTACGATCCGATCCGATCTTACGATCACGATCTTGCAAAACGCAACGATCACGGGTAAGATCCGAACTTGACAATGATAAGGTTTTAAAATGTACCTTTTGAGGGTCGTTTAAGCCTTATTTGATCACTTTTGTATCCGTAATTACTTAATATCGTTCCTTTTCACTTTTAGGTCTCTTGAAGGCAAATTGCGTAATGGCACTTATTTAGGCGAAAAGGCGCGGATATCTGAAGAAAATGGCCAAAGTCGAAATCGAGACACTCAGTTGCCGAAAATACAATGTGGCGGCGTCATTTACTTAGCTATGACGCCGTCGAAGGATTTTGTGACGGGACGAAGCCAAATCTCTTATTTTCAAGTGGCGGTGTCGAGCTTTAAAAAGTAGGCCGTCGCAACTCGACGGCCTAGATTCGATCGAGCGGCGTCGAAAGGCGAAGAAGGACGGCGTCACAAGCACAAGGTGGCCGTCGCAAGACTAACGTTGCCAGACGAAACCCTAATGACGGCGATCCGGCGGCGTCACAAAACATAAGGTGGCCGTTGCATATGTAATCTTATATATAGAATCCGAATTTTCAATATTTGTGTGTAGTCTTTTAGGTAAAACCTAAACCGAACCAAGGCATGGGTATGCAGTATTTTAGGGTTCAAACCACTATCTTACATCAAGATAAGTGTTTTACTTCATTAATTCAATTATGTCTTTGATTATTTGTGTGTATGCTTGCATGTTCTCCATGTCAAGCTAATTTACTTGTGTGTTTGCTTAGGAATATGAAACTTAATTATTGAATATTGATTGGTTGTCTCTTATCTTAATTGTTAATGATCTAGTAATGTGATAGGTCATTCGTTGTGTACTTGATGCTTGATTAATCTTTGTGAACCTTAGGTTATAGCACTTAGAGTGGTTGTAAGCTAAACCTTCCAAAGAGGCCTTAGAGTTAGAGTTTATGATCCTCGTGGTTTTTGTAGGCGAGACCCTTTGGTAACTTCAAAGAGTTAGGGATAAGCATACCCTACGACTCTAGACACACAACGCAATTAAGAATAAGGGCGTGACAATTCAACCATCAATAGGAGATAATTAAGGAGTAGTAAAACCTAAGTGAACACATCTTTAAACTATCATACGAGCACACAATAATTAGACATAGACTACATACAACTTAGATTAAATAATTAGATAAGTAGAGTAATCGGTAGCAATACCAACCCCAATCGAACCCAGAGATTCGTACTTTTCCATTTCCTAAAAACATAAAAAAAATAAAAAATAATCTTCCTCAACCCCAACCTTAGCGTAGTAACTTCTCACTAGCATTCTTATTCCCCAGAGAGCGATATCAATACCGTGGCTTACCCTAATACTACACTACAACGATTAGGTTCCTTTGCCTGGGGTGTTATAAAACTTGCTCGAAGAAAGGAAGTTCCTTTGACCCGAGCAGCGTGTGGCGTTATCAAGTTTTGGCGCGGCTGCGGGAATAGAATAGCTAGTTAGTAGTCCACCTCGTTTAGGTTACTTTGTGATTCCTATCAAGTAAATTTTCTCATTTTAGCTTTCTGCAGTCTATCCCCCTTCTTCGTGACTTTTGTTAGTAATCCCATCACTTTTCATCATGGAAGGTGACAAACCACCAAACAACACTTTACCACCAAACAAATACCCACTGCTTGACCCGACCTCGCCAACCAACTTGAGCTCATATTATTAGTGAAATTGGAGGCTTAGGAAACTAAATAGGATAATTGAAAATACGGCGAGGAAGCCCTTAAGAATCTAATCACCCTTTAGCGGTGATTAGACCTCAGTGACTCGGATGATGATCTAGAAGAGGAGATTATAAGGTGTTAGAAATTATGGAGGGTAGTAAGGAGAAGGAAGAACTTAGGGAGTATTTTGATTCATACCACAAAGGGAAGGAAACCGCTTATCACTATAACGTGGTTAACTTCCCAAGACCACCTTCGAGCCTCGCATAGAAAGGAAACCCTAAAACATTAAAATACAGTGTATGATTGGATACTTATATAAGGATCACACCTAAATTGACTATAAGGCACCCATGAATATAATGTATAGGCTCTATTACAATTGGATCATGAGCAAAAGCTATAACCTATGAGGGACCCCTTTCATACTAGGAAAGCAAGTAACTATGTGGGGAGGTTAAGGTTGCATGTCTTCGTAGGTAACTTCACATATAGGTGTGATTTCATGATTTTGGAAAATGTTAAGGGCATCATTGATCGGTTTTAGGAGATGTGATACTTGGAAAACCATTTATAAAGGAGTCTAAGATGGTTTATGATCGAGAGAAAGGAATAGTCGAGTTCTCGAATGGAGTAGAGAGTGTTAAATATATAATGCCCACAAAATAAAGTTTGAGGGCATGGATAATTTAGATGTGGATAACGATCCAAGCATTAGTAGTGGAAGAACAAAGTTTACTACTTGTTTGTCTTGAACTAGGCCACGAATATATTCGTGATGAAAGAAGGGTTAAGGAGATCGAATGGGCCTCTAAGATTAGGACAACGTGAGGGCGACTACGAGTCTAGCTACAAGACTCTTAAATAAAGAAAAGCGCTTAGTGGGAGGCAACCCATGCTTAATTGTTTGCTTGTTAGTGTCATATATCTTTTATTAATTGTTTATTCTCATGTTTAAATTTGTAAAAATGCTTTATTTTGTTTTAACCTCATCTTAATTGCATATAAAGGTATTTTACATAAAGGATAAGTGTAGGGAGGATTACACACGTTTTTTCAAAAGCGTAAACATGAGAATAACAATTCATTAAAATATATATATGTTTGTTCGAGTCAAATGCTTGTATCGAGTCATAATGGATGTTTTGAAATTTTCCAGATTCTAAAGATATAAATTTTCGAATTTTTCTAGAAAATCGCATACCGGTTTTGTCGGGATAACTGTGGGCGTCGAGATTGCAACTGACGGCGTCGGGAAGGAGTAAAACAACAGATACTTTTTCTCGTTTTCGAGCTACTTATAAATTTTGGAATTTTCGGTCTTAATTTTCGAAATGCAGTAAACATCCATTCCACAAGCATTATATCTTAGTTTAGTAGAGTCTTATATATATATTATTACCGCAGATTTTACGCGAAGGTTTCGTTTGTTTTCTTCAAATGTGCGGGTTTTATTTATCAAGAAGAAGTTACAAAAGATTGGAAGGAGCTTTTCACGCACATTTTTCTTGGAAAGGATTTAACCACCACTTCACCTA
Organism: Chrysanthemum lavandulifolium; assembly: GCA_022545495.1. NCBI lineage: Eukaryota > Viridiplantae > Streptophyta > Magnoliopsida > Asterales > Asteraceae > Chrysanthemum > Chrysanthemum lavandulifolium. The sequence goes on from CM040242.1 coordinate 270,557,713, forward strand.
CGGATCCTACCGAGCTAATCGGGGAGTATTAGTTTCTTTCGTTTTAATTACCTTCCATTATCATAACTTTGATACTTTCGGAGAACATTGGGGACAATGTTCGGTTTAAATGTAGGGAGGAAAATAAAGCAGGAACTTTGAAACTATGCTTATCCTTGATTATTTGCTTTGTCCAATTGTATTTGTGTAATAAACCATGAGAAAATGTCGGTTAGGGTAACTTTGGCACCAAATTTAAAATTTTCATGACATATAGGGTGGGCCATTAGTCTTAACAAAAGCGTCTCACGGATAGGAAGTTGCATGACTAGCACAAAACCCTTTACCACCCAAATTCCACCCAAAATGTGAGGATCACCCTTAGATTAGTAGGAATTAAAGCATTCATCTTTAATGCTTAGAGTGTGAACCGGTAGTATATTAGATTCTAGAACTTGTTTTGTGATGCATTAGAGATCGCTAGTAAGACTACACTTGTGTAGTTAGGAATAACTAAATGATAAGAGGCATTAGGATAACCCTTGTTTGATACCGTAATATAATTACTTCTTCCACATCGGTTGAGTAATTCCCCGCACCCTTTGCGTTGTACTCATCTTTAGTACACGATACCCTAGTTAACCCTCGAGCCTATCCTTTTCGCGGTTCTCGTGATGTTTCGGTTTTCGAATATCAATGAAAACATTGATTACACCCCCCCCGAATATACACCCAAATCGCCTTAGCCTACCACTTATGCACTTACTTTTAGTGCATTATTATTATCACCCTAAACCCTTAGTTCAATTATCTAGTTGCTTGCATGAGTTGCTAAGTCGAGTCATATCCTTTGTACGTTTTGGGATGATTGGGACTCATGGGAAAAGTTAAAGTTTATAAAATGATTGGAAGGGAGCGTTAAATTCCTAATTTGCATAATAACATACCTCAGTGTTTTGATCTTTTCAATTCGGGTCAAATTAGTGTTAGAGTAATAAAAACTCAAGTGTAGGGATGTGCCTATAAATCCTATTATTTTGATGTTACCGTAGAGGATGGTAGAGTAAAAGTGTATGAAAAAAAAAAAAAAAAAAATGAAAAAAATAGAAAAAGAAAAAAAAAAAAAAAAATATAGAAAAAAAAAAAAAAAAAACGGGCTACCATCCTACATCTATCATTTAAATTTATGTTTGTTTGTTTCAGTTATCTAGAGTTTAAAGTCTCGAGTCTTGGCTTAGCAACGCCATTCTTCGTATGCTTGTAACATAGAGATTCTTGACTTGCCACCACTATATAGCCTATCCCACCAAACCCTTTGTTTCCCTACCGTAAGCCTAACATTACAACCCTTTAAAGACCTCCTTGATAGTCTTTCCTAGGTGCTTACGTCAAAGCGATGGAGGTTTGATCTATTCTCAAGCCTATGGTAATCTATGTACTAGGACCGGTTAATGAGTGTTTATCTTCCATTTCCTACTTGTTATATTTCATATACACGAGAGAGATGTGAGTATCCAAACACCCCATGTGAGGTGCTAGTATGTAATTTCCGTGCTTGTTATGACTTTTGCGGGGCTTATATGTGTTGTGGACCGTTTTAAACCAATGCTTCATGACCACAACTTATAAATTAATTGGCTAAAAGCACATTTGCTTGAGGACAAGCAAATACCAAGTGTAGGGATATTTGATAAGGTTTTAAAATGTACCATTTTGAGGGTCGTTTAAGCCCTTATTTGATCACTTTTGTATCCGTTATTACTTAATATCGTTCCTTTTCACTTTTAGGTCTCTTGAAGGCAAATTCTTTGTAATGGCACTTATTTGGACGAAAGGTGCGGATATCTGAAGAAAATGGCCAAAGTCGAAATCGAGACACTCAAGTCTTTGAAAATACAAGGTGGCGGCGTCGGTGTTAAGCTACTGCGCCGTCGGAGGATTTTGTGACGATCTGAAGCCAAATCTCTTATTTTCAAGTGGCGGTGTCGGGCTTTAAAAAGTAGGCCGTCGCAACTCGGGCGGCCTATATTCGATCCGGACGGCGTCGAAGGCTGAAGAGACGGCGTCACAAGCACAAGGTGGCGCCGTCGCAAGACTAACGTGGCCAAGACGAAACCACAATGATGGCGATCCGGCGGCGTCACAAAACATAAGGTGGCCGTCGCATATGTAATCTTGTATATAGAATCCGAATTTTTCGGTTTTGTGTGTAGTCTTTTGGGTAAAAACCTAAAACCGAACCAAGGCTGTCTTGTACAGTATTTTAGGGTTTCAAACCCTATCTTACATCAAGATAAGTGTTTTACTTCATTAATTCAATTATGTCTTTGATTATTTGTGTGTATGCTTGCATGTTCTCCATGTCCGGCTAATTTACTTGTGTGTTTGCTTAGGGAATATGAAACTTAATTATTGAATATTGATTGGTTGTCTCTTATCTTAATTGTTAATGATCTAGTAATGCGATAGGTCATTCGTTGTGTACTTGATGCTTGATTAATCTTTGTGAACCTTAGGTTATAGCACTTAGAGTGGTTGTAAGCTAAACCTACAAAGAGGCCTTAGAGTTAGAGTTTATGATCCCTCGTGGTTTTTTGTAGACGAGACCCTTTGGTAACTTCAAAGAGTTAGGGATAAACGCATACCCTACGACTCTAGACACACAACGCAATTAAGAATAAGGACGTGACAATTCAACCATCAATAGGAGATAATTAAGGAGTAGTAAAACCTAAGTGAACACATCTTTAAACTATCATACGAGCACACAATAATTAGACATGGACTACATACACCTTAGATTAGATAATTAGATAAGTAGAGTAATAGGTAGCAATACCAACCCCAAAAACTCTCGAACCTTTGACCCCGAGATTCGTACTTTTCCATTTCTAAAAACATAAAAAGATAAAAAATAATCTTCCTCGTACCCTTCAAACTTAGCGTAGTAACTTCTGGCACTAGCATTCCTATTCTCTTGAGAATTCGATATCAATACCGTAGGCGGACCTAATACTACACTACAACGATTAGGTTCAATGGTATGTCGTGTTATAAAACTTTGCTTCAAAGAAAGGAAGTTCCTTTGACCTCAAGCGAAGTTCCTTGTTAGCGTGTAGCATTATCAACAACCTTGCTTGGAAGGTTTACACAACACAATATGCACATGGATGAGGCTATTCAAGTCTCTTATGTCATTGATAAACTTCCCCCTTATTGGAAAGATTTCAAGCATACCTTGAAACATAAGAAAGAGTAATTAACTCTGGTTGATTTGAGCAGTCATCTGCGCATTGAGGAATCTCTCAAGGTGCAGAATAATGACAAGCCAAAAAGTAGCAATGCTACTGGTGGATCTGTTGTCAATATGGTGGAGCATAATAACTCCACGGTACAATGACAACAAAGGCAAACATAAATATCATGACAACATAAGGCGATATCCTAACAAGAAGGCAACACCTACTTGTTGGAAATGTGGCAAAAGCGGTCACATTAAAAGGGATTGCAAGGGTGTTAAAATTGGTAGTAAAGCCAATGGATCGAGGCACTAATGGTTCGGGGGTGGTGGTTCAACCAACTCACCGAAATGTCGAGAATATATTTAATAAGTCTTTTGATTTATTATGTTACATATGTATACGAATCTAATTATGTGCGGGATGATGATGTTGCGTGGTGGGTTGACTACGGTGCAACAGTTCATGTGTGCAAAGATAGAAGGCGGTTCAAGACTTATGAGTCAGCGAATGATGGTTCTATTCTTCACATGGGAAATGAGTCAACAACCTTGGTGCATGGTCATGGTTATGTAGATCTTAATTTTAGTTGGAAAGATTGTAACTTTGTTTAATGTTATTCATGTCCACGATATCGGGAAGAACTTGGTTTCAGTAGTATTTTGAATAATCATGGATATAAACAAGTTATTGAGTCGATAAATTTGTTCTTTCTAAGCATGGTGTATTTATTGGTTTTGGATATTTGTGTAATCAAATGTTCGGGCTTAATATTACCTTGATAGTGTTAATTCGACATTTGTGACCACATATGACCGGTGACTCTACCCTATGGCATGCATGACTTGGCCATGTACACTATAAAAGGATGCAAGATATGTCTAGTGATGGTTTAATCCTAGCATTTGACATGGACAACGAAAAGTGTAAAACTTGCATGTTGACCAAGATAACCAAGAAACCTTTTCAAGGTGTTAGTCGTGAGACTAAGCTCTTGGAGCTAATACACGTGATGACACATGTGATTTGCATGCCACTCCTTCTTTGGGGAATAAGAAGTACTGTGACATTTATTGATGATGCTTCTAGATTTTGTTATGTCTATCATTACATACCAAAGATGAAGCATTAGATAAATTCAAAGTGTTTAAAGCGAAGTTGAATTACAACTTGAGTCTTTGATAAAAGATTAAAGGCGATAGGGAGGTGAGTACATGGATACTCGGTACTTTCGGTCTGTTGGTATAATCCATGAAACATCGCCCTTATACTCCTCGGCAAAATGGTATTTACGAAAGGAAAAGCAGGTCTTGAAGGAGATAGTTAATTCCATGTTGTCCTATTCGGGATGAGTCGAGGCTATGGGGTGAAGCTATGTTAACGACTTGCTATTTATTAAATAGGGTTCCCAACAAAAGGAACAAGGTTACCCTTATGAACTACGGACTAAAGGAAACCCAACTGAACTATCTCAAGGTTTGGGGTTGTAGAAATTGTAAGACTCCACGATCCAAAGCTAAAGACTTTGGGTGAAAGAGGCATTGATTGCATCTTTGTTGGATATCTTGAGCATTCCAAGGCTTTTAGGTTCTATGTTATTGAACCTAATGAATATATTTTAATTAACTCAATAATTGAATCAAGGGATGCGAGACTTTGATGAGAATAGATTCTCATCGGTCCACTAGACCAAGTCGGAGGATTCTAATGGAACTCATGACCTTTGGTGTATCATAGGTCCACGATGATGAACCATCGGTGGTCCCGATGAGGTTGTGGTTCAACAACTGAACACGTGCTCGGGAAGAGCAAAAGGGTCGAACTCCAAAGTCATTTGGACACGAGTTTCAACTATACTTAGTTGAAGGAACAAGGGATGAGGTCTCGGACCAATACTCATATTGCTTCATTGTTGAGGATGATCCCAAGACATTTGAAGAAGCAATGAAGTCGAGGATATTGCTTTACGGAAAGAAGCAATCAATGATGAGATGGATTCCATCATGGGCAACAACACTTGGGTGTTGGTTGATCTACCTCACGGTTGCAAACCCTTGGGTTGCAAATGGATTTTCAAAAGGAAAATGAAGGTAGATGGAACTATTGAAAAGTTCAAGGCTAGACTAGTCATTCGAGCTTTAAACAAAAGTCGGGGATAGACTATTTTGATACATATGCCCTACGGCTCGTATCGATTACCATATGAATGGCGATTGCTTTGGCATCTATTCACAATCGATTATTCATCGGATGGATGTGAAAACGACTTTCTTGAATGGTGAATTGGATGAGCGGTTTATATGAACCAACCTCGGGGCTTCATCATGCACAGCAATGAAAACAAGGTGTGTGGCGATTAAGTCTCTTTATGGACTTAGCGGGCACCTAACAATGGCATCAAAAATTTGATGAAGTGGTTTTGTCTAGTGGTTATGTTCTTAACGGTGACAAATGTGTATATAGCAAATTTGATGAATCGGTAAAGGAGTCATCATTTGTCTATATGTTGATGACATGTTGATCTTTGGCACCGACCAAAATCGAGTTGACGACAAAGGAATTTTTGTCATCAAGGTTCTCCATGAAGGACATGGGGAGGCGATGTTATCCTTGGTATAAGGATTAAACATGAAAGTAAAAGAATTTCTATCTCGGTCTCATTATATTGAGAAGGTGTTGAGAAATTCAATTACTTTGATTGTACTCCGGTGAGTACACCTATGGATACTTGTGAAGGCGATGCCTAATAATGGCAAGGTTGTATCTCAACTTGAGTATTCTAGGGTAATTGGTGCTGATGTATGCCATGACTTGTACAAGTTCGATATTGGTTTTGCGGTGAGAAAATTGAGCGGTATACTAGTAATCCTAGTGCTCATCAACGGCAAGTTGTTCATAGAATCTTGAAGTATTTGAAGAGAACTATGGATTATAGTCTCTCATATCTTGGATATCCTTCGATGTTGGAAGGATACACTTGATGCAAGTTGGATCGATAACTGCGAAGACAATTAAATCTACCGGTGGATGGGTATTCCTACTTGGTGGAGGTGCAATTTCTTAGGCATCCAAAGCAAACTTTCATCACCGGTTCAACAATGGAATCGAATTTGTGGCTTTAGCATTCGGTGGTAAAGAAAATTTGAATGGTTGAAAATTTTGCTTCTTTAGATTCCATTGTGGCCTAAACCTATAGCACCTATTTCTATCCGGTGTGATAGTGCAACTACATTGGCTAAGGCTTATAGCGGATGTACAATGGTAAGTCTAGACACTTGGGTGTCGAGACATAGCATGATTCGTGAGCTTATCATGAATGGGGTGGTCTCTATAGAGTTTGTTAGATCTCAGCGAACTTAGTTGATCACTTGTGAAGGTGCGGCTAGAGACTTGGTTATAAAGTCGCTAAAGGGATGGGTTTAAGTCCAACTTAGTCAGCTGAATGCTAGGACACCCAACTCCTCGTGAGGAAACTTGGGGCCGAGTTCAATGTGGAAAGCGAACATTCGATTGGATGGAGCACATGTTTTATTTACATCCTAAGGTTGTGCTCGGAACACTTTAAAAGGAGGATGAAGTCTTTACTTAATTGTTAATTTTTTTGAAAAAGTGTTTGGCGGGAGCATGAATAAAGAGGAACCACCTATGTAAATGTTGAAGATTTCTTGGATTCGGGGAGCTTTTGGACTTTTAGCTTTTACAACATTTATGAATTTGGATATGGACACATGGCTTGTATAGTGTCGGGGAGTTGATAAGTGTTTGAAAACTTGTGTGTATTTTATCTTGGTATTCAAATGGGTTGAAGGGTTCAATTCTTAGAACACCACGATTCTCGAATATTTGAGCGTGTAATTTACTAAGATGGAAATTCAATCCTCGGGACATTTTCATTTATGCACATGTTTTGTTTAATGTTTGTTTTCATGCAAAGTGAACTAAATTTGGAGAGGATTGTTGGAAAATTTAGTGCACTTGTGGGATTAGTTCACACCTTGTAATGGGTTGGGAGGTGCAGAGTGTACATCCATGGTCCATGAACACCACGACTCTTATAGTGGTTTGTATTGATAGTGCTCGGTTTCCTTGTAGAAAACGGTGTTTCAGCGATGGCGGTGTTTCCACTACTAGTGTTTGTGAAGTCTTGCTTGTAGAGGTATGAAATGCTTTGACCTAAAATTCAAATGGCGATTCTGTTGCATAATGACCACGTTTAATTGGTCGTGTAACCACTAACAACTATAATGGGGATAATTATGAGGCGATTAATGGGCGATTAATTCTCATAATTCTATTGGACTAGCTGAGAGTAACCTCCTATAAATAGGAGATCGATTATGCATGAAGGATATCTGAAAAACTATTAACACTTATAAGCACAGGGTTATTAATTTGTGCCTAATTCAATAACATACATTTGGTCTTATCCCAATTAGATATTCGTGTAACCCGGGCATTAGGGTCGAATAGTTTACTTTGGAAAGTGATCACGCGATTTGAAGTGATATCCGTAACCACTGGTGGTATTTGTTTCTACTGACTTGATTATTTGTTTCTGCTGACATTGATTATCTAACTCTGTTATGGGAGTTACACACCAACAAGTTTCACATAGATAAGATATGGTTCTTTGTATTTTTATGTCCTTTAAAGACATGTTAGGATCCATTGACTTAAGATTGCTAATTTGTCTAGTTATATGATCTTGAAAGTAATTATTGTTGAATGTCCACAATCTTAATAGGTTGTTTTATCACTAGACCAAGTAACCAACAATGTAACTTTTTTTTAACCAAATTTGTAAGGAGAGGATGTTTTCTTAATGATCTGTGTTTCTAACAAGATGACATAATAAAAAGACTAGTACTACGTATGTGTGTAAAAAAAGAGTAAAAGTAAGATGGTCATTGGTGCAAACATAGACGACGACTAGAATCCAATGGTCCATTAAATATTTATAGTTCGTGTCAATTATGGACCATACGATGGACCCAAGTGTAATGAGATTATGGCCCACGATGCATAGACCAAGGATCAGACATTAATTGTACAAGTAAAAGATAAATGACTCGTTCAACTATAATTTTTGGTTAAGGTGAGAAAAGTTATAATGTCGACATGTAAGCTAAAGCCTATTGTCTTGCAACGTTGATGCAAATGAACTGAATTTTTTTTCGCTTCAAATCCGGGTTAATTTTAACGCTTTTGAGCTGAGAGCCGGTTTGATTGTCGGAAGATATTTTTGAGCGAGGAGGTTGAAAGATAGCGTTTTTAAAACATTGACTTTCATAACCATCTTACGTATACAATAAACTTGTTTACACCTCCGTAAGGACACAATGTTTTGATATTACAAGGGTATTCGTAAAAACCTTATGAATTGACAATGAAACCCATCATTAATGTTGGATAAGAGTCTTTTCATCTCATCTGGGTAAGAGTCTTTTCATCTCTAGTCAACTTGCTTGAAAAGCCTTGGTTTCCTCTCATGCCAAATAAAGTATACCCTCTCTAAATACCAGCCTTCTAATGATACTTACAATGTTGTTATTGGCATTACACTTGGACATTTCCTCAACAATACCATTCCAATCATCTATTACTCTATTGTTTAGGAATTTCATCATTTCGTTCCTATCTAGAATATGAACATGCAAAGAACAAATAATTATGTGAATCGGGGCATCGATTACACAGGGCACACTTCAAAGGTTCATTTGGTTTCCAAATTGCCACTTTATCTTGAGTTGCCACTTTATCTTGAGTTATTAATAAGTTCTGAACTGCCAACCAAAGTACAAAAGAATGCTTTGGTATGCATTGTGCAAACCATATCAGAGGCCACCTTGTCACTTTTGAATCATAATTGTACATGTCCTTCCAAACAATATTAATATTGCATTCTTTAATTAGCCTTGTATATTAGGTTTATTTTGTGTACACTACAAGAAAAAAGGGCAACACCTACGAAATTTTCTTAGGGAATTCTTACAATTTTCCCACGAACTATGTGCACAGTTATTAGTGATAGTTTTCTTAGTGATTTCCTAGCAATTAGTGACAAAATATTTTCCCTAGCTAATCCGTCGGAATTTCCTTGGGATTTCTAGGATTTCTTATCAATAATAATTCTTGGAAATCTCAGGTAAAGTATAGCAAATCACATAGGAATTTCCTAGTAACTTTTCTAAATAACTAGTTCAAATAAAAAAATGAACACAATGTATATTTTATATATGTGTTTAAATTGGGATGACTTTTGTGATTGGTGTCGATAATAAGTGACTAGCGTTTAGTCTAAATAAACTTAGTCCATTTCCATGTGTGATTTTGTTTTTAAAAGACGCTACAAAAATGAAAACATTTGTTGTTATACATGTATATTTATATTAGCGTGCCAATTGTTTATATGACAACTAAAAAAGTGAGTTAGGGTTCAAATTATGTAAAAACACTACAAATTTATAGATCATAAATGACTTTCACGGATATTAATTCACTTATTTTCATGTCATCAATGATTAGTATTAATCTTACGTGTCATTGATGGTGTGTTTTAACCGTTTGACAAAAAACACTAGAAAATCCATAGGTGATGGATGTAATTTCCAGGGACTTAGAAGCGGATCTTATTAAACTTTTAATTAAATAATACTATCCATGAAATCCCAGAAATTACCGCGATCACCTAGGACTTTCTAGTGACTTACTAAAACTCATTTAATAACACAATTGTATGTGTATGTGCGCACATATGTAGTGTTATATAAGTATGATGAGCGTAACACAATGAAATTCTTGAAATTGAGCAAAAAAATAGCATATTACCAAAATGTTCTATTTGACGCATGCTGCATGGTGCGATTGTGCGCCCTGCTACGAGAATGACCTTATTTAACTAAAAAAACAAAAGTTATACATCTCTTTCTCCCGATTTGGTTGTCGCTTGAATCATCAAAAGCGAAGCTCGTGTGAAAGAGTTATGGCCAAAGCAATAAAAGTATCAAGTATCATATACTTGTATTGTTTTAGCCACAAGTCCTTCATGCGAACACCACTTTTGATGATTCAAGCGGCCACAAAACCGGGATAAAGAGATTTAAAATATTTTTTCCAAGCAAGTTGTGCACATAACGAGTGTAAATGTGTTTACGATTATACATAACCATATATGTGTGCACTTGTAAACGTCCAATCGGCTCGAAGCCACACGGTGCACTTGTCTTTGAGTGCAACGTGCATTGTCACACCCCAAATTACTGCTTTGCGTGGAATGGAATTCACGGGATTGATTGTCATAGCATCACAATCACAGTTATATTGAGCGACCTAAAGTGTCGTTTGGAAAATACATCGTTTGATTTAATAAAACAATCGAGTTTACAAAGTAGGTCCCAAATGTAAATTAACTTGTGCGGAAATAAGTTTGTACAATTCAAACGATGTTTTAAAGTATGTAAAACCCAAGTGTGACGGCGTCGTCAGCGACTCCATGATGTGTCCAAATGCATGCCATGACGTGAAAGCCTTAGATACCTGAGATAAAACATGCTAAAAAGTGTCAACACAAAGGTTGAGTGAGTTCATAGAGTTTGTTTTGAAATGTAAAGCCTTTAGAAATCGTTTATGCGGCAAAGGCATTGTGAATCCACTCGGTTCAAGTCCCGCCCATACAAAACTTGCAACTGTGTGTTCACAACCCATTGCCAAGATATGTATAGTCAATGATAATCCCAAGACATTCAAAGACAATGATAATCCCAAGACATTCAACACAATGATAATCCCACATTCATTGACAATGATAATCCCATGACATTCAAAGACAATGATAATCCCAAGACATTCATCCAATGATAATCCCAAGACATTCATCCAATGATAATCCCAAGACATTCATTGAATGATTTATGATACAGGATATGACTAAACATTAAGTTCGATTAAGCATGTAGTTTGCAAATAGATATGAATGTCATAAAAGATGATGAGCATGTATCTCCCCAAGCAGTTAGGAAAACAAGTAAAAGTAGGGGCTATGGAACTCACATTAATCCTTAAATGTTTAGAGTAACTATGAAAGTAAATGAAAATAGTTGAGCATGTATCTCCCAAAACATTTATGAAAACAAGTAAAAGTAGGGCTATGAAAACTCACATGGACAATAATGCGATGGCAAAGTGGATACAACGAGGTATAGCGTGAATCTAAATAAATGACCTATTACGAATGATATGATATGTAATGAGTTGCAATGTAATGTTATGCATGCACTTCATATGTTATTTATACCATTTACGGGTTTTGAAAATATTACTGTCATCGAAAAATACTCTTTGACGTCTTGACCCTTCAAAATGACTTTACATGTTTTACGTCAAAATGTCATCCTATAATGGTTTTATAATGATTTTGGTGAAATTGCCACTTTTCGTCGCAAAACAATGTCGTCGGAAAACTCATGAAATTAACAAAATGGCTTTGGAAAACTAGTCGCAAAAGCGGTGTCGTCGATCGTTAGAGAACGAACTCGACGGTTTTGGAAAGTTTGTATCGATATCTAGAAGTTTCGAGTCGGGAGTTTTCGTCAAAAGGTCTCGATCATAAAGATATTAAAGGCTAAAGATGGTGGTTTTGTTAATTGTGTGCGAAAAATGAGTTTCGCCAAGTTTGAACATCCGTAAATAATTTACCATAACTCCGCTTGACAAACGGCTTTTGTTTTGAAAATATGGCGGTGAACTTGATTTTACTAGAAGACATTTCGTTATAAAAGTTCTACAACCTTGTTAAAAACAACCGCAAACATAGCCTTTACATTAACGAAATACTTGTAACGTAAAATAATATAGTTTTTAGGAAAATAATATTTACGGCAACTTTATAAAAACGTGCATATATTTGTCGTTTTAAATCCGTTTTCGTAAAATATGTCCTTAGCTTCGATCGAAGTAAACTAATATATTTTGACTAGTCGAAATAATTTGTGAAGCTTAAGGCTCGTTTTGACCGAAATATGCAAAAGCGAAGTGAAAATCACGAAAAATATAAGTTTAGTCGTCAAACTTTAAAAATTCACCACGGCTTCATAACTCCGCTTTTATCCGTTCAAAGGCCACGGATTCGTTTTAAAGTATATTTTCTAAATCTCAAGACCAAAATGTCGCACCATCGGTGGGTTTTCCAGAATTTCAAACAAGGACAGAACCTTAAAATATAGTTTACGAAAATAGTTTTTCTCGGACAAAACCTATTCTAATCCCTTCAAATCAACTCCAAAGCTAATCTAATCCTACCATACACCTTCTTAGGGTGTCATGGGTTCCTAATCACCATCAAGACCAAAGAATACCATGGGAATAATTATAGGATGACTATATGTATAAATATAACTCTAAAATCATGAAATAAATGGTATAAATCACATATCATGCATATAAGCTCCAAAATGAAGAGAAACATATGAAATTGGAAAGGAAACATGAAAATGAATAAAACATGCTTACAAGTGCAAGTGATGAGGTGTAAGTAACAAGGATTAACTTAAATATCCTTGGTTTTTATTTCAAAACCATAAAAGGATATATACTAGATTGTAAACACACTTGATTTGCAAAATTTTGATCCCTTGAGCTTGGATGTGTGACCCGGTTCTATGGAGCCAAAGAAGAGAAATTTTGCTTCTAACACTAGGTGAAAGAAAATTTGGTAAAGTGAATGAATGAGAAATGGTTAAGTAAGACTTATATGTACATGTGAATTATTACAATCAATCCATTTATTGCCTCCCCCCCCCACTAGGCCGGTTTTGGGGGGGACTTGTCTCTCAATCATATATATTTTTTTTTTTTAAAATCTATTACTTGCATATATATTACATAAATTGTATAAGTTGTAGAGAAAATGTAAGTTAAATAAATCTTGTAAGGTAAATGGTAGAATTTTGGTGCAAGTAAGTTTTTAATAAGTCAAAATAGATTGTAATGAGATAATAAAAATTGTAAAAATACTTTCCTTGTGAAAATTGGGTGATAAAATAATTATCGTACAATTTTTTTTTAAGAAACACAACGTAATAATTTAATTTTAACGATTAATATACCAAATAAATTGGAAACACTAGGAAAACTAAAAATATAGTTTTTATGAACTAAATGTGAGTTTAAAAATACCTAGGGATCATTTTTGAAAGTAACGGTTAAATAATCAAATAAAACTCACGCGATAAAAATTATTAAATATAAAATTACGCGTTGAAGAGTGAAATGAAAGGTAGTGAATGTACTAATGAGATGCACATGATGTCAATGAAGTGTAGACTAATCATAGTCCATATAAAATGTACGTGATGACATGATCATGAATTACCGCTAAACCTCCAAGGTTACGCAATTTGAAACAAGTAAACCAAGTTTACTAAAATGTTGAAATAGTGAGACATGAATCGTGTCAAGAAATAACTCGAAGTACGGGTTGTCACATTCGCCCATCAAAAAGGAATTCGGTCCACGAATTCAATCGTTATTAGGTCTAACGGGTTTAGGGTTTGATGTAGCAAACTTTCCCATTCCCGAGCAAAACCCTCAAAGGACTTTTGGTAACCGATTTTACTTAATCTCACAACTCATCAAACAAGAACTGTCATGAGATTAGGCTAAATCGGTTCGGTAACAACTTGTTTCTAGCTCGATCTTTGCAACTCATCAAACAAGAACATCCACGCGGATCAAACTGGAAACAAGTGGTTTGAAAAAAAAAATCTTTTGAAAATTTGGCTCGATTACGGAATTGCTTACTCATATAAGACTACTACTCCCTTCATTGCATGATTCTTCCTGAATTAGACATAGGTGATCAGGCTATGTATAATTTAGGAGTAACTATGCAATGCTTGGACTAATCGACTCATATGTTGTTTGGTGTTGAGTCAACTGATGTTAAAATTGTGATGAACATCGAGGAGAGAAGACATGGAGAAGTGTCGTTAAAATGATAATTAAAGTAAAAAGAATTAAAATCCTCGTAAATAATAACAAATCGGAATGAAAATGAAGTACGATAGATGAGAATATTTTACAACGAGTGGTTTAGCAAAAGTAGTACATCTTTAAGTCATAAAGTTTCGGATACGATGATTAGACATAAACTTGGTACGACATAGTACATAAGGAGAAATAAGACCATTAGTTTCGAACTTCTTGCCTTCCGTCGTTGATACCTTGACGAGCTCCTCCTCCTCCTTCTAACATATATACATTCCCATGAGCACCTTCGACTTGTTGACCTTGGTTTTGAGGACATTGACTTCGATAGTGTCCTTGCTCCCACATCCGAAGCACGTAACTATGGTCTTGCCTCTACAATTCTGGCATGGTGTCCTAGTTTTGACACTTGTAGCACTTAACAGACAAAGTCCCGTGTGATGATACTTACATCGATTACATAATGGGTAGGTTCCAAGATAACCTCTCGCTTATTGGTGCAACAACATAAACCATTGCGCCTCTTGCCTCTATTCATTGTTGATGATGGTTAGTGTTACGGTCTTGATTGTTGTTATTGTAACCTCCTGGTCATTTTCCCATTTTCTTTTGTTGTTGTTGATTTGGTTATCGTCGTTGTAGTTGTTGTTTTGGTTATTGTGGTAGTTGGTGCGGTTGTGATTGTTGTTGATGGTGTGATTGTTGTTATTGTTGTGGTGGTTATTGTTGATAATGTTTTCCTTTTCACAACTTGGGCCATGAGTATTTGAGTAATCTGGTAGATTCTTCAATGGTTTGTGGATCGAAGAAGTTTCATCTCCTTGGATATTTTGTGAAAGTCCTCCAATGAAAATTTTCAATAGTTTCTCCTTGTCCGAAACCATAGTGGACAAAGAACGAACAACTCTTGAAACCTTTTGATGTAAGCCGCCTCAGCTTCAGCAGACGATTGCGGCCTCGATAATAGCGACTATTGTCGTTCGTTCTTTTCAATCCTTAATGCCTCGCTACACTATCCCTTACCAACTTTTGAATAGTCGCTTGAGTCATTTCGGTGTAGCTTTCTTGATGCCATATCTTCTTCAAAACAATAGGAAATGTGAGACGTAGCAAAGTCCGATGTTAATAATAAGCGCTCAAAGAAATGTGATAAGGATGATAAGTTTGAGGTTATTTTTCAAAATGATCGACGGGTTCCAAAAAGATGGGTTATGATGTGTCGTAAGTGCTTCAAATGTATGATGGTTTAGTGACTTAATGTGTGAATAAAGTGTAACTCGACACGTTAGTGGTGAAACAAAGGAGTGAGAGTGACCGCGTGCGTTTAAAGGTTCATCTCGGCATTCGACGTTATCGGTGATGAGTCGATTGATGTGAAAATTGTGATAGGAATGACAAGGAATTCTCCACGTTAGAGTATGAAGAAAGAATAATGGAATGGGCATTTAAGGGCATCCATGTGACAATCGATGTGAAATGAAAGTGAATAACTCGAAAAATGTACGTAAAACCGCATGTAAAGTGAATATGCACTTATGATGAAATGATGAGATGCTATGATAATGTAGTTATAGTCTAGGGTCAATGATGCAACCTAGTTCTCTATAATCAAGCTCGATGCCAACTGTCACACCCCAAATTACACATTTTGCGTGAATGGAATTCACGGGATTGACTGTCATAGCATCACAATCACAGTTATATTGAACGACCTAAAGTGTCGTTTGGAAAATACATCGTTTGATTTAATAAAACAATCAGAGTTTACAAAGTAGGTCCCAAATGTAAATTAACTTGTGCGGAAATAAGTTTGTACAATTCAAACGATGTTTTAAAGTATGTAAAACCCAAGTGTGACGCGTCGTCAACGCGACTCCATGATGTGTCCAAATGCATGCCATGACGTGAAAGCCTTAGATACCTGAGATAAAACATGCTAAAAAGTGTCAACACAAAGGTTGAGTGAGTTCATAGAGTTTGTTTTGAAATGTAAAGCCTTTAGAAATCGTTTATGCAGCAAAGGCATTGTGAATCCACTCAGTTCAAGTCCCGCCATACAAAACTTGCAACCCGTGTGTTCACAACCCATTGCCAAGATATGTATAGTCAATGATAATCCCAAGACATTCAAAGACAATGATAATCCCAAGACATTCAAAGACAATGATAATCCCAAGACATTCAAGACAATGATAATCCCATGACATTCAAAGACAATGATAATCCCAAGACATTCAATCAATGATAATCCCAAGACATTCAAATCAATGATAATCCCAAGACATTCATTGATGATTTATGATACGAGATATGACTAAACATTAAGTTCAGTTAAGCATGTAGTTTGCAAATAGATATGAATGTCATAAAAGATGATGAGCATGTATCTCCCCCAAAACAGTTAGGAAAACAAGTAAAAGTAGGGGCTATGGAACTCACAGTAATCCTTAAATGTTTAGAGTAACTATGAAAGTAAATGAAAATAGTTGAGCATGTATCTCCCCCAAAACATTTATGAAAACAAGTAAAAGTAGGGGCTATGAAAACTCACATGGACAATAATGCGATGGCAAAAGTGGATACACTGAGGTATAGCGTGAATCTCGTAAATGACCTATTACGAATGATATGATATGTAATGAGTTGCAATGTAATGTTATGCATGCACTTCGTATGTTATTTATACCATTTACGGGTTTTGAAAATATTACTCGTCGTCGAAAATACTCTTTTGACGCCTTGACCCTTCAAAATGACTTTACATGTTTTTACGTCAAAATGTCATCCTATAATGGTTTTATAATGATTTTGGTGAAATTGCCACTTTTCGCAAAACAATGTCGTCGGAAAACTCATGAAATTAACAAAAATGGCTTTGGAAAACTAGTCGCAAAGCGGTGTCGTCGATCGTTAGAGAACGAACTCGACGGTTTTGGAAAGTTTGTATCGATATCTAGAAGTTTCAGTTCAGGAGTTTTAGTCCAAAAGGTCTCGATCATAAAGATATTAAAGGCTAAAGATGGTGGTTTTGTTAATTGTGTGCGAAAATGAGTTTCGCCAAGTTTGAACATCCGTAAATAATTTACCATAACTCCGCTTGACAAACGGCTTTTGTTTTGAAAAATATGGCGGTGAACTTGATTTTACTAGAAGACATTTCGTTATAAAAGTTCTACAACCTTGTTAAAAACACCGCAAACATAGCCTTTACAAATAACTAAATACTTGTAACGTAAAAATAATATAGTTTTTCGAAAATAATATTTACGGCAACTTTATAAAACGTGCATATATTTGTCGCTTTAAATCCGCTTTCACGTAAAATATGTCCTTAGCTTCGTATCGAAGTAAACTAATATATTTTTGACTAGTCGAAATAATTTGTGAAGCTTAAGGCCTGTTTTTGACCGAAATATGCAAAACAAAGAAGCTGAAAATCCCGAAAAATATAAGTTTAAATCGTCAAACTTTAAAAATTCACCACGGCTTCGTTATAACTCCGTTTTATCCGCTCAAAAGGCCACGGATTCGTTTTAAAGTATATTTTCTAAATCTCAAGACCAAAATGTCGTACCATCGGTGGGTTTTTCCAGAATTTCAAACAAGGACAGAACCTTAAAATATAGTTTACGAAAATAGTTTTCTCGGACAAAACCTATTCTAATCCCTTCAAATCAACTCCAAAGCTAATCTAATCCTACCATACACCTTCTTAGGGTGTCATGGGTTCCTAATCACCATCAAGACCAAAGAATACCATGGGAATAATTATAGGATGACTATATGTATAAATATAACTCTAAAATCATGAAATAAATGGTATAAATCACATATCATGCATATAAGCTCCAAAAATGAAGAGAAACATATGAAATTGGAAAGGAAACATGAAAATGAATAAAACATGCTTACAAGTGCAAGTGATGAGGTGTAAGTAACAAGGATTAACTTAAATATCCTTGGTTTTTATTTCAAAACCATAAAAGGATATATACTAGATTGTAAACACACTTGATTTGCAAAATTTTGATCCCTTGAGCTTGGATGTGTGACCGGTTCTATGGAGCCAAAGAAGAGAAATTTTGCTTCTAACACTAGGTGAAAGAAAATTTGGTAAAGTGAATGAATGAGAAATGGTTAAGTAAGACTTATATGTACATGTGAATTATTACAATCAATCCATTTATTGCCTCCCACTAGGCGGTTTTGGGGGGGACTTGTCTCTCAATCATATATTTTTTTTTTTTTAAAATCTATTACTTGCATATATATTACATAAATTGTATAAGTTGTAGAGAAAATGTAAGTTAAATAAATCTTGTAAGGTAAATGGTAGAATTTTGGTGCAAGTAAGTTTTAATAAGTCAAAATAGATTGTAATGAGATAATAAAATTGTAAAATACTTTCCTTGTGAAAATTGGGTGATAAAATAATTATCGTACAATTTTTTTTTTAAAAACACAACGTAATAATTTAATTTTAACGATTAATATACCAAATAAATTGGAAACACTAGGAAAACTAAAATATAGTTTTATGAACTAAATGTGAGTTTAAAATACCTAGGGATCATTTTGAAAGTAACGGGTTAAATAATCAAAATAAAACTCACGCGATAAAAATTATTAAATATAAAATTACGCGTTGAAGAGTGAAATGAAAGGTAGTGAATGTACTAATGAGATGCACATGATGTCAATGAAGTGTAGACTAATCATAGTCCATATAAAATGTAATGTGATGACATGATCATGAATTCGCCGCTAAACCTCCAAGGTTCTGAATTTGAAACAAGTAAACCAAGTTTACTAAAAATGTTGAAATAGTGAGACATGAATCGTGTCAAGAAATAACCTGAAAGTACGGGTTGTCACAATGGCCGTTTTTCACCTTCTTCAATGTTGTAGATATTTTTATCTCGTTTCTGTGGTCGTTTGAATCATCAAAAGCGGAGTTCGTATGAAGGAGTTATGGCAAAAACAATACAAATAGTCATACTTGTATTGTTTTCATCATAACTCATTCATACGAACTCCGCTTTTAATAATTCAAGCGGCCACTAAACCGGGAGAAAGAGATCTACAAGTTTTGTTCTAAGTAAGTTGCGGGCATAACAAGTGTAATTGTGTTTACGATTATACATAACCATATATGTATCACGGGCAAAACATCCAATCGGCGAGTAGAATGAATATCTTAATAGTCTAATAAAGTTTGGTTCGATTTCGTAAGTTGAAGTATGAGCGAGTAGAACAGACTGCATAACGGACCAGACCAAATCGAGAAACCATCCCGAACTGGACCGACCGAACCGGACCAAACCTATTTCGGTCCACACTTTACCTCATGTTCGATCGTCGTTCCGGTTCGGTCCGGTCCGGTCTTACGTACAATTGACCATTTTTCCTTCTCGGACCGGACCAACCGAAGAACTAGACCGAACGAGACGGAACACATTCGGTCTGGTCCTCGATTCGCAGTTTTGTGATAAACTGGTTTTGTCTGGATTTGACCCGATGCTCACCCCTAAGTGGAAATATGTTTTGTTCCTATAATGTGATTTCTATTTAAACAAGATATACATACAACTATTTATTTACATGTATAATTGTACAGTGATATCCATTTTGTGTGTGGGTAAAAAGTAGTTTTTTGTTTTGGTGATTTAGTTTTGCGGAAATCTTAGTTTTTTATATTTTTTGATGCGTAATTTTGTGTATTTTGTTGTTCCAACGACGTTGTATAAGAGTTAAACATGGTTTGTCTCACCATTTTGTGTTGTTGTTAGTAGCTTGTAGTTTGAATGAAATATACTACACTCGATGTTCACTTAAAAGAAGATACATGCTACAAAGATTATTTATCTCGTCTCTTTTTTTGATGAACACTAAGCGTTCAATATGTGAGTAACACACATACACAAAGGGAAGCGACTTAGTTATTCTTTTCTTATAACATTGTTAAAAAATGATGTCATTTATGTCTTAAAATGGATAAATTTATCTATTTGTTTCTTTATTATCGCGATGATCATAATGTTCTACATATATTTTTTTGTAGGCATGTAGCTTGCCAAGGGCCCAAGGCAACAAGACCTTTATTGTTGTTGCAAATGTTCTTTTTTATGACACTGTTCAAAAATGATGTTGTTTATGTGTTAAAAAGAGTAAAGTTATTTATTTTGTTTTTTTATTATGGTGTTGACGATAATTTTCTTCATATATGTTTTTTCTAGGCCTGTAATTTTTTTCATATATGTTTTTTCAAGGCCCGTATCAACAATGTACTTTGTTTCTACCCCCGTATCTTGGCAGACATCTAAATAATATTTATAAGACGTTTGTGTTGGCAGGGTGTGGAACAAGGATAAGTTGATAGTTGGGAGTAAGGAATACTGCTTAACCAGTTAAGACAACGTTTATTCCATTTTCTTGCATATTGTTTTGTGACTTGATTAATTTGAACAAGTTAGGCCGCCTAATACTGCAACAACGCCAAAGGCTGCTTCTCGCCATCTACAAAACAAACGTTGCGACGTTTTTTTATTGTCCCATGATATGGGGTCGAATTGTGTACCATCAAGAGTTTCCGCGGATGGAGGTGCATACGATTTTTTTATTTTTTTCGTCACATTGTATTTATTTAGATTATTAAGTTCTTAATAAATGTCTTTACCTTATAATAATCAAGTATGAGCTCTTTTGTTTTGTTATTGGTAATTTCATAACTCTCTATCGGCTGTATAATTGACCTAAAAAACAAAAACTACGTATCTACAGGTTGCAACAAAAAGGAGGTTAATATGAAAGTATTGAAGGTTCCTAAAATTGAACAAAAGATATTAAAAAAAATATGACCTTATGAGAATGCAAAAAAAGCGAAGGATCAACATACCCGATGCTATCAAGCTTGGAATAAAAACAAATTAGTTTTTTCAATTGAACAAGTCTATTATTCAGCTGCTTCTGAACATTAGGCATGGGGCTCAAACCAATCAACACTTATTAAATTTAACGGCCATTTATGATATAAAGTTTGGCAATTTATTATTTATTTATAGGTTATGATTGGTTGCTACTCGTTGAGATGAATCTTTGGCCAGTTTTTGTGGTTAACCTACTGTGACTATTGCTACACTTGATAATTCCTCAGAGGACATGAATTATGATCAGGTAATTGTAGTTATTATTTGTTTTTTTGAAATATAATGTTTGTAAGATTTGCATAATATTGAACTGTGATTCTGTATCTCAAATGGCTAAAGTTTAGAACTTTAACTAAAACATAAAATAGATACTCCTAATGTTTTCCTATAATGACGGTAATGATTTGACCATTGCTTAAGATGTCCAACTAATTCCCTTAGATTATGTGTTATTTCAAAAGAAGGAGTCGAACATGGTCATGCTTTGCATTAGAAATGGTTTATATCCATTCGCATATGGAAGGGATCATGTAATGTTTTATCTTTGGCGGGTCAAATGGTCATAATTGAAAATTTACTTATGAATGAAACATATCAAATGGGTAGGAAGTTTTCTTTAGGGTATTGTTTGTTACACCCTGTGAACGATTGGACTCAAAATTTAAAACTTTTGCGCGGAAGCGACATGATCAAAACTGACATGATGTTACTCTTTTGATCATTGACAAAAATCTATAAACATTCACGCATTGAGACTATTTTTAAATGAAACTAGACTCAATTACCTTCAAACTCCGGGTGGCATGACTCGTGGCGCCTTACGGAACAAAAGATATGATTTTTTGAAAAACGACAAAATCTGCCCACATATTCACTCCCAAACCGAAATTTGGGAGTTTTGGTTCCATACCGAAATTTAGTGTACCCTATACCGAAATTTCACCAATTTTCACAATAAACAACCCATACTACCTTATTTTCACACCAAACTCACTCAAAGCCATTAACATTTCATACTAAATCATTTACATAATCAATCAACCCGTTTGCTACCCAAAATGGGTAAGAACACACTTAACCCAAACGCCCATTTTTCTGCATAACCCTTTTATGCATCTTTTTTACCCATTTTCCAAAAAAACAACTTCTATGACCCGGCAATTAACGAAACTTTACATATTTACTTATTCTATCCTTGGGCTCATTTTCATATAAAAACATTTACCGTTTGACCCTCGGAATAATACTTTACAAAATAACGGGTTTTAAGCCAAAAACCGTTTCGACCCATTTTCACCATAAACCATTGTTATCCCTTCATTTTCCCACCGAACCTAACCAACATCATTAACTTAACATATTAAACTCGTTCCATAGACACATGACCCGTTCACATCCCGAAATGGGTATTTTCACACTTATGTCAAACACCCCTTAAACTTTGACTATAAACACATCAAACATGCTTTGACACACCTTTTCACCACCAAATCGTTATGACACCATTAACATACATTTTGACCCTTGACTCCACTTTACAACCCATTAAAAGACTTCCGAGGGTACAACCAAGGGCGGAGGTAGGCATTGGCTACCTGTGGCACGTGCCACATATGATCTCGTAGGATGAAGTGTAATTTTTCTATAATGGCTTTTCATTTGTTGAGTGATTTGCTATACGTTAAAGCATTACAATATATAGCTGAATAATTGGCCGGAAATTATTGTTGGGGGTTTGTTAAAGAAGATGAAGGGTACTTTATTTTAAATGATACTTGTGGTTCGGAGAGCACCCACGTGGTCTTAGGCCTAGAATAAAAGTCTATATTGTATTTCTTTCTTTTTCATTTTTCTAAATAACATCCTTTTCTAGTTTTTAATGGTGAGAAAATTTATTATTTTCTTATCTTGGTTTATCTACTTAACAAGTTTTTACAATAAAATTGTTGCCAACAAATATATTTTCTTTCTAGCTTTAATATGTAAAGAGTTACATCTTAAAATATGTTACCATTACATTAAAATTGAAATAATATTATAGTTTTAGTGATGTGTTGTTTAAGCGAAATTTACGATCGAAACATCAAAATGGAGCGACAAAATCAATAGGTTTCCACATTCGATTTCCCAAGCTAGCAAATTTATGCTTGAGACATTTTGTTATGACTTTTCAAGCTTTAAATATAAGATTGTCCGCACGGGAGTAAAAAATATTCTTTTTATTATAGGCCTATTAGTATTTTCTTGTTGTACAGTTAGTGATCAGATCAACCCAGATGATTTACCGCCTTGGCTAAACAAAAGGAACCACCTTAGATTTGGTTCTATGTCCGCCAATGCACTCTACAGGTTACAACATAGCGACAATATTTTTTTTTTGAACGGCAGTTTGAACATAGCGACAATATTAGTATATTCAATTTAGAGAAAAGTTAAAAGAAATTAGAAGGAAAATTATTTAGCCTAGTTACATACTATAGTTTTTGCTATTACTATGAACATTGAACCAAGAATTAAACTCATAATTTAAATTTAAGTTCACATGGATCACAAGTTAATATATCAAGTTTGTACACGAATCTAATTTGGAACATCATACTTTTTATTTAATGTTAGTTACGATTTTTTTTTTTTTTTTTTTTTTTTTTTTTTCTCGTAAATTCCAATTGTCGATGATTGGGTGATTACATCTTTAACTCTACTAGTGACCAACGAGCTATAAATCTTACCGTGGAGCAAAGCGAGCCAAAATTGTGCCACACATAGTTTAGAATCATGGATCCTCCACTGGGTACAACCTTGACTTAAGCTCGGTATTCTACCTAGCTCTAATCCTTCTACATTACGCATATCTAACCTTAATCCTTATCCAAGCCATCACATTAATACCATAGCCTGCAAAACATTGAAACATTAAACCGTAAGCACAAATGCTTAGTAAGTAAAACGGGTATAACTTAACATTATACTTCATTCACACAATACACATTATATAACCATTAATCCAAAGCAACATTAAATATATTCACATACCTTAACTACATAAAGCCTTAACCTTCCTTATTCCTCACTCCATTCTTGACTAACACCTAACTAACTTATACTCACTTCCATATAAACACATTTACACAAGCTAAACATTAACTTTAACACATTAACCCACATAACACATGATGCATAGAAATCATTATAACTTTACGTTATAACTGGTTTACTTACCTTAGCTCCAAGCTAAGATATCATTCTTAATTTCACCATTATCATCATCATCTTCATCGCCATCATCATCCTTACCATCCTAGGTTAAGATCATCAAACACATAAACACTTAACACATAGTCAACTAACTATAATAATGGTTTATATAACCATTAAGTCACCTCTTTAACATCTCTAATCATAATATAGACATATAAGGATTATATGATAATTAACCCATAAATAACTAACTTTAATCAATATAACTTTTCTCATAATTTACTATAACATCTTAATTAGCCTTTAAGCATCTTTTACCCAATTTCCCAATTTAGGTTTCATAAACCTTAACTTTTCAATTCTTCAATTAACTCAACAATTAGGATTACTTACTTGATAAGAATCATAGTTATGGCTTAACTCTTGGATTAGAACACTTAAACATCATCAATTTAGCACTTGGAAAATATTTGTTCTTCCATATCTTTTTCTCTGACAAAACCGATATCACACATACACTCCTGGATAATTATGAAATGAGATATCCTAGAGATTTCTAGTGATAACTTTCTTCACAACAAAGCTGTTTCACTATTTGACACTTTTGGTCCCTCAAGTCCTTTTGCTTCTATTTTAACCATAATAACTTTATAACATATTTAGCACTTGGCAACTTAGGTCCTTTAAATACATTTCTCTTGTATTTATGACACGTCATATTTTCTATAACCATTTACATAACGTTTAATACTTATCATTTGACTACCGGGTTTGACCAACCATCTCGTGACTCTTAAAATTTACAAAATTCGTAGTCAACTTAGTCAAATAGCATTTTTGTAATAAAATGTTTAGGCCCGGTTTCAGGGTGTTATATTGTTAATGCATACAAATAAGATACTTAAGGATAACCATTATTACAGTAGATCAAAAGTTATATTTTTATGACTGTCAAGTGCATATATATGTTACTTTGAGAGAATGTGATCGCGAGTCACGACAACAAAGTAATCCTACATATCCTTTAAACATAAGAAGGTACTTTTTAAAGATATGCTCTTATTTGTCAAAGTTTGGCAAGATAATTGTTTCACAACAATTAAAACATGCTATTTAATAGTAATTTGCTTACTAGAAGTATTAGTTTTGTTTTGTTTTTTCTTTTGTTTGTTTGTTTGTTTTTTTTTTTTTTTTTTTTTTTTTTTTTCGGAATGAGCCATTTTAAATTGGCATTGTGATTTAAGCGATTCATGATTGCTTGTATTTCAGTTCTATGAGGTACAATATTAGTATAAAATAACACATATCAAAGCCAAAAAGCCTCGCTGTAATGCGCGAGCGCCAAACTCTCACGTTTGTATTGTTGATATGAGGATATAAAAAGCATATATGCCTAAATAAACACCATGTAAAACTATGTAGGGTATAAGTTATTTAAAAATTGTTTTCATAATTGCTTGTTTGAAATACGTTTAAAACAACTATCTTAAGCCAACTACATAACCAACATAAAAAATTCATATGAAAGTAAAATAAAATAATGTAAACAGTTAGGGAGAAGACAAACACAAGATTTTATAGTAGTTATAAAACAAGGCTCATGTCATCTATACATAGCTCTCCAACACCACGATTCCTTTACGGTTCTTTTGCAATTTAACTCATTGTGTTGAAAAAACTATACACAAACTAATCACATATTAGCTTGACACAAAAATATCCTCTTTGTGACTGATACCAACACAAAAGCTTTGTGAACTCACAACACAACTCAATTGTAATAGTGTTCCACACTTTGAACTAGCGGCAACACAATTATGACATTTTACACTTGAAACCACAACACAACTTAGATCTATATTCTTTTAAAACATAACTACTTCGATTATTTAGCAATAAAATGCATTGTTGCATTATTTCTTAAATTACGGGTCATACTTCGGTGCGAATCTCAACGGGTACTCATTGTATTAATTGAAACGACACGCTTCTAAGCAAGCCACCTGTAACACCCCCAAAATCACAATGTGACAGCGGAAGACTATTTGGGGTATTACTTAGAGGATCATAGTCATAAGTTATAGAAAACGACTCTAAAGAGACGTTTTAATAAAAGGTTGTTACCATTTCATAGAACTCAGTATTTTGGAAACACAAAAGGAAATACCACATGTTTTGAAGTTACATAAAAGATAGTTTAAACGTTTACGAAATGATAACTTTAATTGAAAACAACACCACTTCAAGCGTCCCATGACGTCCACTCCATGCCTTCATGATATTCTAATTAGTACCGAGATGAACATGCTTAAAAGATCAACAAAAGTTGAGTGATATTCATAGGTTTAAATAAATGGTTGAACACAAGTAAAGATGATAATTGCTTGAATACAATCACCATGGAAAAAGATAGATTATTATTATCGCTAAACTCATGATACCAAACTAATCGCATACACCTAATTCTTGGTGTAAGTAATAATATTGCCCTCGAGATGGAATTGCCAATTCCATAGTTAACCAAATATAGTGCGCCCGGTTATTTCCGATAACCGAGTCGGGTCGTTAATTCCCATAGTACTATCCACAATATTCGCGTTCACTCGCAAGTGATTAATGGTTCATGATGTAAGGGACTTATGGCGTGCAACTTAGGCTATAATAATAATGATCGAGCAAGCATCTGAGTTTAAGAAAAGACTTGTGTTCTAGTTTATAGCATGCATCTCCTCATGGGTTTGAAAGAAATAAGTAAAGGCGAGGCTATGAACTCACCTTAGCAAAGTAGTATCCGAGTAGTAAAAGAGTCAAGTAAATGATGCACCGAGTACCGTCACGCGACCTATAATTTGTATACCAATACTTTAATTAATACGCTTGTATTTTGACTTGATAACATTTATATACGCCAAAAGTTTAAGTTATTTATGTGTATCGTTTATTATTGAACATGATTAACCTTGGCTCATGGAAGTGCTTAGACTCACACAAAAGTATTAAAACGAGTGAGTCGTGGGTTTGTCGTAATCGAAAGATGATGTACAAAAAATATCGCAAATAGATAGTAACGTATTTAGGTTATAAAGACGTCGTTTAAAATATGAGTATATATAAGGAAGAAACAATTTTTATTATAAAGGTTAAAATAAATATATTTCGTTTATAAGTTTTTAATAGTCTTTTAGAAAAATGGGTATAACCCGTTTATATATCTTAAATATAGTTTTTAAAATAACTTATTATTACAAAGAAACTAGTAGTTTGTTTACGTAAAGACTCGTGCAATTTATTATTTGGAGACTTCGTTTTAGTTAGAGACAATAGCGAAATTAACTCATAAGGTTGTCGTAAACATATGTCTTACGTAAAATCATCCACAAGACGTAGTTTATCATATAAATGTCGTCATT
The DNA here is from genome assembly GCA_022545495.1 of Chrysanthemum lavandulifolium. Classification (NCBI taxonomy): domain Eukaryota; kingdom Viridiplantae; phylum Streptophyta; class Magnoliopsida; order Asterales; family Asteraceae; genus Chrysanthemum; species Chrysanthemum lavandulifolium. The sequence goes on from CM040242.1 coordinate 270,585,448, forward strand.
TCAAAAGGATAGTGATTAGCGAAATTATATGACATGTTTCATTTTCTTTTAAAAGGATGTTTGATATATTTATATTTTCATGATTATAAGTTGCTAGTTTAAAATCTAGATTATCACTTTGTCGGGTTGGTTGTATTCGAAGGTCTTACGTAGCCGTGATAAGTGGTAGCGAAGGGGGGGGGGGGAAGAAATGGTTGGACTTGGCGTGGGCTGAAAGAGCAACAAAGGGAAAGTGGGCTTTGGCCTAGTTTTTAAAAGTCAAGCTGGCCCATTTTCGGACCTGATGGTGGTCCAGCTGCCAAGACCAAACGCACCAATATGTGGAGAGAAAAGAAAAGACCAGTACACTTTAATGAAGGAAGAAGAAAAGAAACATTTACCAAACGCATCCATATATGACAGGAGAGAAAAAGAAATGTGCATGTTTTTAAGAAAGTTTGACCTTAGAAGCTGTATAGTCGCATCGAGACAGGTAGGAGAAAAAGGGAAATACCCTTCTAGTGGCTGCGTTACAGCAGCTAGACACCCCTTTGGGTGGCTGCGTTGCAGCGGGTACACACCCCTTTGGGTGGCTGTACATAAGTGGAAGTAAATGCCCTTAGTTGGGCTGAAAATAAGCCGAACGAACACCCCATTGGGGGCTGAATTGCAGCAAACAAACACTCCTTATCGGGGCTGAAAAATCATATTCATAACACAACTTTAACAAGTTTTCATCACAACCAAACAAAGCACGAATAAGCCACGGGGACAAGCAAGGAGTAGGTCGAATATACCAACGAATAAACGAGGGAAAGCAAGTCGAGTAAGACTTCTAGCGAGCTAAAGAATTAAGCCGAAAAGATGAGTTATTACAAGCACTAGATATTATCTTTTAAGTTCTTATCACGCAACAACTGTAACGACAACACTAGAAATCAACATATGAGCTGGAACAAAGTCGAGGCTAAGCAAGTTAGTACGGAGACCAGAATTTAGTCGAACCAAAAGAGACCATTAGCTAACGAACATGGACCGAAACGTTATATCCTGATTTCTCATACATCGGCTACATGTTTAAATTCTTTTCAAGGGTTCAAGATTTGTGAACTTAGGGGTTTCTCCTCGTGTGACAGTCTCGACTAAACGACAACACAAACCAAGTTTTAACAACATACACATATCTCACTTTTTAACTGGTGCTTATCATTTTACCACACAAAACATCCAACAACAACAATGATAAGTAGATTTCTAAACTTGTTTTTAACCCATTTGAATAGATTCATTCTTTTAACAAAAGTTAACAAATTCTTTTGACTACATATCAAGAGCAGAACTTCGTCCAAACACCTTAACAAGCCAAAACAAGAATAAAACTTATAAAATCCTTATGATGTTGATTAACCATAACTCAAGAATTAATCCACTATAATTTTTATAGTTCGACTAGGTTTTATTCTCACTTCAATATCGTGTTTAAACCAACATTAACAATACAATAAGAATCAAAATCAACAATACAAACGAATCAACATAAAAACTAAGTTAAGGAAAAACATGGAAACCTTATAAACACGAGTCGATTGGAAGAGAAAAACAACAAGTAGGATGAACCCGCCAAGTTGAATCCACAGGAACTAGTAAAACACTTCAAGCACTCTTTTTAGTTTTTGATTTTGGGTGTGAGTTGTGGTATCAACTGTGGGTCGATGGGGGGTTTAAAGAAGTAAAGATGGGTTATTTGACTAGTACATCCGAAGGTGGGGTTGGGATATTGGTCATCCTTGAGCAATGGCATCAGGTCTTCACGCGGCTCCTCGTCTTTGTCTTCAGCCGTGGTCCAATGGAGGACAAAGAGTCCTTGGTTTTGTCGATTCCTTCATGGGATAAGCCAAGAATGGTTTAAGGTTAACTTTGATGTAAGGAAAGGAGTTTGGATGGTTAGTTATTTTTGGAGGGGAACAAGGCAAGGCAGAGAGAGAGAGAGAATATGGTGGTGAAGATGGGGTTGCGGGTTTGTGGGGTGCATTTTTCGAGAAAGCGAGCGAGAAAGAAACAAAAGAGATAAAGGAGGGGAGGAAGTGGGTATGTGATAAGGGTAGGTTTGTTTTATTTTATTTCTTGTAATATGGTTATTTATTTTGTCATATTTGTTAGTTTGTATAATATTTTGGTATTAGATGTATTTTGTACTCTGTTGTCAACTCGTAGCAATATAATTCTTAGCGGTAAAAATATAATACCTATATTTCCGGACACGTTTTAAATAAACTGACATGATGATGTAATTTTAGATTTTTATTAGTTCGTTTTTATTTTTCGCGTTATCTTTTATTTTATTTTGGTACGCGTGCGGACTCGTAAGACAAGAAAATCTTTCTTGTGAGACTGATTTAGAAATCAGTAAACATTTGGAATAATTAAATAAGACTACTCAGATAGGCATAAATTTTATGCAAGAAAATGAAATGTACATGCTAAAATGCTCAATTTTAGATCAAATAAATTTTGATAAACAGTCTAGTTCATAAATATAAAGATTTAAAATAGCGAAATTTTTCGGTGGCTACAAGACCTACCCTTAAAAGGATTCCGTCCGAATTCTAGTTTACTGATGGTTGTCGGAGTTGGATTTGTGAGCAGATGTGGGTACTTAACACGCATGGTGTCTTCGCTCCCCACGTAACTCGGTCCTCTCTTGAGTTCCATCTAACCTTGACGATAGGGATGCGACTTTGCTTAAGTCGCTTGACTTCCCTATCCATGATTTCAATTGGTTCTTCGACAAAGTTGAGCTTGTCATCGAGCTTAATCTCTTTTAGTGAAACAACAAGAGATTCATCCGACAAGCATTTCTTCAGATTTGAGACGTGAAAGGTAGGGTGCACTCTACTAAGTTCTTCCGGGAGATCAAGTTTGTAAGCAACCGGGCCGATTCTTTCGAGAATCTTGAAAGGGCCAATGTATCGAGGATGTAGCTTTCCTCGTTTTCCAAATCGAACTTTTCCTTTCCAAGGTGATACTTTTAACATAACTCGATCACCAACTTGAAATTCCATGGGCTTCCTTCTAACGTAGGCGTAACTCTTTTGTCGATCTCTAGCAGCTTGAAGTCGTTGACGAATTTGCATAATCTTCTCGGTTGTTTCTTGGACAAGTTCAGGTCCAGTGAGTTGGGCATCTCCAACCTCAGCCCAACAAATGGGTGATCGACACTTTCGACCCCATAAAGTGCCTCGAATGGAGCTGCCTTGATGCTCGCGTGATAACTATTGTTGTAGGAGAATTCCGCCAAGGGTAAGTGTTTATCCCAACCTTTTCCAAAGTCGATCACGCATGCTCGAAGCATGTCTTCCAAGGTTTGGATAGTGCTTTCACTTTGGCCATCGGTTTGAGGATGATATGCGGTACTCATATCCAAACGAGTGCCTAAGGCCTTTTGAAGAGATTTCCAGAAGTGTGAAGTAAAAGGACTATCACGATCAGAAATGATGGAAATTAGCACTCCATGACGGGATACAATTTCCTTCAGGTATAGTTGAGCAAGGGTTTCCATTTCATCATTTTCCTTGGTGGGTAGGAAATGGCGGATTGGTAAGGCGATCGATGATAACCCAAATGGTGTCGTAACCTCTAGCGATCTTTGGTAGTTTGGTTATGAAGTCCATAGTGATTCTCTCCCACTTCCAAATTGGGAGTTCAGTTGAGTTAACAATCCGGAAGGTTTTGACATTCGGCTTTGAATCGAGAACGGTGAGACATTTCCCAACGTGCGTTGCAATTTCACCTTCATGTTCGGCCACCAATAAAGCTTCTTGAGATCTTGGTACATTTTGTCGAATCCGGATGAATGGAATATTTAGACTTGTGAGACTCATGCATGATGAGTTCCCGTATTCCTCCATAAAGTGGTATCCAACTTCTATCGCCAAAACATAAGGTTCCATCCGATCTTTGCACAAAGTCGTTCTCGTTTTCCGGCATCCAAAGATTCTCTCGTTGGGACGGTTTTCAGGTTTGAGAGCTTCAGCTTGAGCTTCAAGGATTTTTGATGGAAGGGGTGACTTAATTTTCATTCCCAAGGATCTTACTCTAAGAGGTTTAGGTCGATCCTTTCAACTAAGACATCAGCTACGACATTTGCTTTTCCCGGGTGATAACGGATTTCACAGTCGTAATCACTAAGCAATTCTAGCCATCGGCGTTGTCGCATATTTAGTTCCTTTTGATCGAGAATATGTTGGAGACTTTTATGGTCGGTAAACACCGTACACTTGGTTCCATATAGGTAATGTCTCCATATTTTGAGAGCGAAACCATGGCTCCCAATTCAAAGTCATGGGTAGTGTAGTTCTTCTCGTGAGTTTTGAGTTGTCATGAAGCATAAGCAATCACCTTGTTTCTTTGCATCAATACCGCACCTAACCCTAGGTGTGATGCATCATGATGAACCACAAAATCTTCCACTCCATCCCAGAGGCTAAGATAGGAACTTACATAGCTTTTGTTTCAATAGTTGAAAGGCTAACTCTTGTTCCTCTCCCAGGTCAAAATTTTTCTTTTTACGGGTTAGCTCAGATTAGAGGTTTAGCGATTTTGAGAATCCTTGATAAATCTTTGATAATAACCATAAGACCCAAAAATTGGCATATCTCGGTAGGGGTAGTAGGGATGACCAATCCTTGACGACTTCGATTTTGAAGGATCAACATGAAGACCATTTCTATCTATCACGTGACCAAGGAATTGGACTTTTGAATCCGAAGTCGCACTTGGAAAATTTAGCATAAAGTTCTTCTTTCTTGAGTAGCTCTAGGATGGCTTTCAAGTGTTCCGCATGCTCTTCCTTGTTGCGGAATAGATGAGAATGTCGTCAATGAACACAATCACAAATTTGTCCAAGTAGGGTTTACACACTCGGTTCATCAGGTCCATAAACACCGCCGGTGCATTTGTCAAACCAAATGGCATCACTTGGAACTCGTAGTGGCCGTATCGTGTTCGAAAAGCGCTGAATATCCTCTTCTAACTCTCGCTTGATGATAACGGATCTCGGATCAATCTTTGAGTAGACGCTTGACCCTTGTAGTTGGTCAAACAAATCATCAATCCTAGGCAATGGATAGCGATTTTTCACCGTTAGTTTGTTCAACTCTCGGTAATCAATACACATACGGAAAGATTCGTCCTTCTTCTTGACAAATAAGACCGGAGCTCCCCAAGGCGAAGAACTTCGGTCGAATGAATCCTTTTGGATAGTTCTTGAAGTTGGTCGACAGTTCTTGTAGTTCGGAAGGTGCTAATCTATAGGGTGCTCGTGCCACGGTGCCGCTCCGGCACTAGCTCGATTTGGAATTCTACTTGCCGACTCGGAGGAGACCGAGCAAGTCTTGAAAATACTTGAAAATCCTAGCTACGGGACGTCTTTTAGTTGTTTCTCATCCGCTTTATCCTTCTCGTTACTTGTGCTAGAAAAGTGTGACATCCTTTTCTATGTACTTTGCGGTTTTAACGCGAGATGATGTTCAATCGGGTCTTACTATGATTACCCCGAATGATTAGAGTTTCGCCATCAAGAGGAATGTGAACGACCTTCTCGTCACAGATGATTCTTACACGATTCTTGGATAGCCAATCCATGCCAATGACAACATCGAAGCTACCAAGTTGGATAGGCATAAGGTCTATATCGAACGGGTGATTTGATAAGGATAGGTTGCAACCTCGAAGGATAGTGTTAGTTCATACCATTTTTCCATCGGCTAGCTCTACTTTATAAGTGGTATCTAGGGTAGTTGGGGTGACTTTTAACAAAGGTGCAAACTTATAAGACACAAAGCTTTTGTCGGCTCGAAATCAAATAACACTTTAGCTAAATGATGGTTGAGTGAAAACGCATCCGTAACGACATCCGGGTTCTCTTGTGCATCTCCATCTCCTAGAACATAAGCTCTTGCTCTAGCAGGTTGTTGTTGTTATTGTTGTTGTTGTTCCGTCTGACTTTGGGCATCTACTCTTGACATGTCCAGCTTCTCCACATCCAAAAGCAAGTTATCCCAATGGGTTGAAGGTTACTTCTAGTAGCAGGGCTTCGGCAATCCTTGTGGGTATGGCCCACCTTGTTACACTTTCCATACTTAATGGTACAACGTCCCACATGATGCAGGTTGTATCGAGTGCACAGAGGGTGTGGTCCAGCATAGCCTCTTCCAGTAGCGGGGGTAGCAGCATAAACCCTTGCAACTTCTTGCCTACGGTTTTGTTGATTGTGGTGGTTGTTTATGTTGTGGTGGTATGGGTTAGGGTTGTTGTTGCGGTGTTGATTGTGATTGTTGCGGCCTTGGTTGTTGTTGTTACGGTTATTGTTGTGATGGAAAGAGTTGTTGTGATGGTGGTTGTTTGAAGTGTTGCCTCGGCGGTCATCAAATTTCCTTTTGTTGTCATTATTGCCTTGCGGATCCATGTTTCAAGACTTGATCCATGAGTTGGTAGGAAATTGTGATCACTTCTTCCACGGTCTTGGGCTTTGATGTAGTAACATTGCCTCAATGCTTCGGGTAGTCCCCAATGAGATTTTCCAAGAACTTAACATTATCATAAACCATGGAGGGGCATAGAGCTTTCAATTCTTGGAAGCGCTTGAAGTAGGTTTTGAGATCATTGCCATAGTAGTCGGATGGTAGAACTCATCTTCCACTTTCTTGATCTCGGTCCTTGGACAGTATTGCTTCATCATCAATTGCTTTAGTTCAGTCCAAGTGGTTTTGTAGGCTTCTTCCATGCCAATAGGTTGGGCATGAGCCTTCCACCAAGACAATGCATCTTCTCGCAGAGTACCAGTAGCAAATTTCACCTTGCAATCTTCCGAGCAATCACTTAGAAGAAACACAGTTTCAGATCTTTCAAACCAATGGATAAGGCCAACAGCGCCTTCAGTTCCTTTGAAGAAGGTAGGTTTGCAATTCATGAACTCCTTATATCCACATTTGCGATTCACCACGGTTTCATTCGGTTGGCTTGATTTGGGGCTTCATTTGTTCGAGCTCCTCGGTGGTCTTGCGAAAAGCGAGACCAATTTCATTAGTAACCACCTCCGAATTGCTTGAGGGTCATCTCGGGAGTTGGAGTAGGGGTAGAGGTAGCTCTTGTTCTTGCCATTTTCTAAAGACATACACTCGATTTCGAATCATTCAACATAATTGTGAATTATTATAAAAGTGGTTTCATAATAGTCAAGATCATCACATTATACCAATAGAGTATAATCATCATAAGAAAGAATCACAATATGTTAGAACCACACAAAAGAATATATATAAATTATCACTTCGATTCACACAAACCGATAAATAAGAAAGATCATCATACATAAGAATATCAAGAGACAACAACCATAATGTCAATAGGTTCACCATCCATACATAGTGATACGATAACCATACAATGTCACATAAATAGCTTGTTCGATAGTTTACAAAACATGCGAATACAAAGCCTTTATTAGTGCCACAGGCGGCAGGCTAAAGTACTAGAAAACTAAGTAGATGAATCACCGATCTAGAGGCTGTCGGGTGTGCCCTCACTCGGCGCCATGGGTCACGGACTAGCTCGCCAGTCATCCACCTCTATCTCGTGCCTCCAATCTCCGCGCTCGAGAAGCGTGCACGAGTCTCCATGATCATCATCCTCTCGGTCGTTGTCGCACAACTCCTCCAACATCTCGGCTCGCCCAAATAGCCCTAATCTATCGACTCCATCCTCCTCTCCAACATCAGTAATCGCCCGCTAGCTCTCTCACTGGGCACCAATCTTATCAAGCACTCTCCATCGTGGTCCTCCCGTTAAGGAGCTCTCCAACTTCATCCTCAATTTTCTCGATCCGGACCAAAGGAACCTCATCAACGAATGCCACAACATCCTCAGTTGATCCTCACCGCGACTCAGGCGACTAACAATGGAATTGTATGATGAAGGGTTCTCCGTGACGAGGAGAGTCTCAAGAAGAAGAAAGATGCTCCCCAAGCTCCATAGCGCTAGGTGCACCCTCCCCCGACCTCCATCGACTAATGACCGGCATCATGAAGGACCAACGTCTAGCATCGACCCTCCTATGGGCTCCCGGCTCAGAGGTACCAGATACAACATGGTGATATGGATCGGAATGTGTAGGTGGGAAATGGAATCTCTCCCTAAGAGATATCACAGGATCCGTATGCATCGCCAAGGGTGATGATGCACGGGGTGGGGACGAAACCGGTACAGTAGTGGTCTGATAAATGAATGTGGTAGGTGGTGGTAGTGGTGAAACAGGTATGAGTGGTGGTGTAGGGCGGTGATGGTGGAAAGCGTAGGATGATGGTATGTCGGAAGGTGGAATGAAAGTGATGGGTGCCTCACTCGCTTTCGGCGGTATGTATAAAGTAGCACCATCCTTACGGTAATGGAATGGTCGGCAACAGGCGCAAGCTCGTAGGGTTTGAGAACCCTAGCCGCCGCCCGCGAACCGGTGAGTGGTGATGGGCGAAGTAGAAGACATGGAATCGTGGTGAGGTGTGCGGGATACAATGTCGGAAGGTGATAGCCACCGCTGCGACTCCGATATCGGTCATAGGTGGGGACCAAAACGGCGGATGCTCGGGTATGGTCAAGGTAGGTGGGGTGACAACGACTTCACCCTCCTCGAAGGGCTCAGTCTCAGAGGACACAGGTGCAATGATAGCCGGTGCCAAGGGAGTAGAGGCAGAGGACATAGCATCCTCAATCTCAATGCCGGAGGTCAGGTCGATAGGGTGAGTAACATACGACATGGTACTGTAACAACCCAAAAGAAAATGTGCACTTATAAGTATAAGTAATGGCATGCAGTAAATAAGATTTAGTTAGTCGCGCATAATCTGCCACGCAAATCTAAATGCCTAACTAAATGAAAGCTAGCATTATAAGTTTTTATCATGCAACGTTTTACTAGTCATGTATCATCCGCCAAGCAAATCTCATACGTGCAATCGGTACGAAGTAGGCGCGGAGGACGTGAAGTGGTGGTGTAAAACGGTTCATTTGAAAACGTGGTTATAGTCCAATTTGTTTTAAAAATACAAGTTGGTTCTCTATAACCTAGGCTCTGATGCCAATCTCTAACACCCCCAAAATCACAATGTGACAGCGGAAGACTATTTGGGGTATTACTTAGAGGATCATAGTCATAAGTTATAGAAAACGACTCTAAAGAGACGTTTTAATAAAAGGTTGTTACCATTTCATAGAACTTAGTGTTTTGGAAACACAAAAGGAAATACCACATGTTTTGAAGTTACATAAAAGATAGTTTAAACGTTTACGAAATGATAACTTTAATTGAAAACAACACCACTTCAAGCGTCCCATGACGTCCACTCCACGCCTTCATGATATTCTAATTAGTACCTGAGATGAACATGCTTAAAAAGATCAACAAAAGTTGAGTGATATTCATAGGTTTAAATAAATGGTTGAACACAAGTAAAGATGATAATTGCTTGAATACAATCACCATGGAAAACATAGATTATTATTATGCGCTAAGCTCATGACACCAAACTAATCGCATACACCTAATTCTTGGTGTAAGTAATAATATTGCCCTCGGAGATGGAATTGCCAATTCCATAGTTAACCAAATATAGTGCGCCTTGTTATTTCCGATAACCGAGTCGGGTCGTTAATTCCCATAGTACTATCCATAATATTCGCGTCACCGCAAGTGATTAATGGTTCATGATGTAAGGGACTTATGGCGAGCAACTTAGGCTATAATAATAATGATCGAGCAAGCATCAGCTTTAAGAAAAGACTTGTGTTCTAGTTTATAGCATGCATCTCCCTCGCGGGGTTTGAAAGAAATAAGTAAAGGCGAGGCTATGAACTCACCTTAGCAAAGTAGTATCCGAGTAGTAAAAGAGTCAAGTAAATGATGCACCGAGTACCGTCACGCGACCTATAATTTGTATACCAATACTTTAATTAATACGCTTGTATTTTGACTTGATAACATTTATATACGCCAAAAGTTTAAGTTATTTATGTGTATCGTTTATTATTGAACATGATTAACCTTGGCTCATGGAAGTGCTTAGACACACACAAAAGTATTAAAATGAGTGTGTCGTGGGTTTGTCGTAATCGAAAGATGATGTACGAAAAATATCGCAAATAGATAGTAACGTATTTAGGTTATAAAGACGTCGTTTAAAATATGAGTATATATAAGGAAGAAACAATTTTTATTATAAAGGTTAAAATAAATATATTTCGTTTATAAGTTTTTAATAGTCTTTTAGAAAAATGGGTATAACCCGTTTATATATCTTAAATATAGTTTTTAAAATAACTTATTATTACAAAGAAACTAGTAGTTTGTTTACGTAAAGACTCGTGCAATTTATTGTTTGGAGACTTCGTTTTAGTTAGCGACAATAGTGAAATTAACTCATAAGGTTGTCGTAAACATATGTCTTACGTAAAATCATCCACAAGACGTAGTTTATCATATAAATGTCGTCATTTCAAAAGGATAGTGATTAGCGAAATTATATGACATGTTTCATTTTCTTTTAAAAGGATGTTTGATATATTTATATTTTCATGATTATAAGTTGCTAGTTTAAAATCTAGATTATCACTTTGTCGGGTTGGTTGTATTCGAAGGTCTTACGTAGCCGTGATAAGTGGTAGCGAAGGGGGAAGAAATGTTGGACTTGGCGTGGGCTGAAAGAGCAACAAAGGGAAAGTGGGCTTTGGCCTAGTTTTTAAAAGTCAAGTTGGCCCATTTTCGGACCTGATGGTGGTCCATCTGCCAAGACCAAACGCACCAACATGTGGAGAGAAAAGAAAATACCAGTACACTTTAATGAAGGAAGAAGAAAAGAAACATTTACCAAACGCATCCATATATGACAGGAGAGAAAAAGAAATTTGCATGTTTTTAAGAAAGTTTGACCTTAGAAGCTGTATAGTCGCATCGAGACGGTGGGAGAAAAGGAAATACCACTTATAGTGGCTGCGTTAAGACTAGACACCCTTTGGGTGGTGCGTTCAGTGAGTACACACCCTTTGGGTGGTCACATAAGTGGAAGTAAATGCCCTTAGTTGGGCTTAAAATAAGCCGAACAAACACCCCATTGAATTGAATTACAGCAAACAAACACTCCTTATCGGGGCTAAAAATCAGATTCATAACACAACTTTAACAAGTTTTCGTCACAACCAAACAAAGCACGAATAAGCCACGGGGACAAGCAAGGAGTAGGTAGAATATACCAATGAATAAACGAGGGAAAGCAAGTCGAGTAAGACTTCTAGCGAGCTAAAGAATTAAGCCGAAAAGATGAGTTATTATAAGCACTAGATATTATCTTTTAAGTTCTTATCACGCGACAAGCTATGTGACAACACTAGAAATCAACATATGAGCTGGAACAAAGTCGAGGCTAAGCAAGTTAGTACGGAGACCGAATTTAGTCGAACCAAAAGAGACCATTAGCTAATGAACATGGACCAAACGTTATATCTTGATTTCTCATACATCGGCTACATGTTTAAATTCTTTCAAGGGTTCAAGATTTGTGAACTTAGGGTTTCTCCTCGTGTGACAATCTCGACTAAACGACAACACAAACCAAGTTTTAACAACATACACATATCTCACTTTTAACTAGTGCTTATCATTTTACCACACAAAACATCCAAAAACAACAATGATAAGTAGATTTCTAAACTTGTTTTTAACCCATTTGAATAGATTCATTCTTTTAACAAAAGTTAACAAATTCTTTTGACTACATATCAAGAGCAGAACTTCGTCCAAACACCTTAACAAGCCAAAACAAGAATAAAACTTATAAAATCCTTATGATGTTGATTAACCATAACTCAAGAATTAATCCACTATAATTTTTATAGTTCGACTAGGTTTTATTCTCACTTCAATATCGTGTTTAAACCAACATTAACAATACAATAAGAATCAAAATCAACAATACAAACGAATCAACATAAAAACTAAGTTAAGGAAAAACATGGAAACCTTATAAACACGAGTCGATTGGAAGAGAAAAACAACAAGTAGGATGAGCCCACCAAGTTGAATCCACAGGAACTAGTAAAACACTTCAAGCACTCTTTTTAGTTTTTATTTTGGGAGTGAGTTGTGGTATCAACCTGGTCGATGGGGGTTATAAAGTAGCAATATGGGTTATTTGACTTAGTACATCCGAAGGTGGGGTTGGGATATTGGTCTTCCTTGAGCAATGGCATCAGTCTTCACGCGGCTCCTCGTCTTTGTCTTCACCGTGGTCCAAGGAGGACAAGAGTCCTTGGTTTTGTCGATTCCCATGGATAAGCCAATCTTGGTTTAAGGTTAACTTTGATGTAAGGAAAGGAGTTTGGATGGTTAGTTATTTTGGAGAACAAGGCGTGTGGTGGAGGTAGAGAGAGAGAGAAATAGATGGGGAGGAGCGGAGGTTGTGGGGCGCGTTTACGGGAAGCGAAAAAGATAGGAAACAAAAGAGATAAAGGAGGGAGGACGTGGGTATGTGGGATAAGGGTAGGTTTTTTTTTTTTATTTTATTTTGTATATTAGTTATTTATTTTGTCATATTTGGTAGTTTGTATAATATTTTGGTATTAGATGTATTTTGATGCTCGTTGTCAACTCGTAGCAATATAATTCTAAGCGGTAAAACTATAATACCTATATTTCGGACACGTTTAAATAAACCGACATGATGATAAAATTTTAGATTTTTATTAGTTCGTTTTATTTTTCGTGTTTTCTTTTATTTTATTTTGATACGCGTCGGACTCGTAAGACAAGAAAATCTTTCTTGTGAGGCCGATTTAGAAATCGAGAAACATTAGGTATAATTAAATAAGACTACTCGGATAGGCATAAATTTTATGCAAGAAAATGAAATGTACATGCTAAAATGCTCAATTTTAGATCAAATAAATTTTGATAAACAGTCTAGTTCAAAAATATAAAGATTTAAAATAGCGAAATTTTTCAGGTGGCTACACCACCATCTCAATCTGAAAATTGCATTAACTAGTTGTTCTCCTCGAAACACGTTGAGGCGAAACAATTGACTGGACATCTAGGGGTAAAATACACTTTCAACGCGAGCCGCGAAAACGATACCAAATTGAGGCAAACTATAAATACTAGATATATGAAACAAAACGTGTAAAACAATCAATATTGTCGGTTATCAAGGTTTTATATCAATAAAATCTTATTCTTGGTAGCTACGTCAACCTCCTGGAGGGTTTTAGTCGGTCTTAATATGTGCGTCAATGATTTCAGACCTCGTAAATTAGTTGACTAAAAAATCGAATATCTATACTACTTATAAAAAGTGAATAACTATTCTTGTAATCTTGAATATTGAAAACTTAAATGAATGTAGTTTGCTTAATTTAATCTTTAGTATCATTTAATACATATTAAGTTGATCGATTATAATATTGAAAACTTTTTAAAAACATATATTATATTAAACGCACACTTTGCATCAAAGGTCAAACTAGAATAACGATTTCACAAACATAACTATTTACCGCTATACACCGTCGCTTTACACGGGTATAAAAATGAAAATCAATCCTATACTTGTCAATTTAAAAAAAAACATAAATACAAAAATAAGTTTGTAAAATAATAAGGTTAAGAACACAAAATTGGACCTAGGATTAATAAAATAGAAATACGATCACAGGGACTCGTTTAGGCTCGATAACAATCGATCCAGGACTCTATATATGTACGGTTGCGTTTAAAATAATTTTCCACGAAACACGAGTAGTTACACGAGTAGTAACTATTAAAATTTATAAAGTTTTCGAACAATAAGTTTATTAAGTTTACGGTTGTGCCAGTATGCGTTGTGTGCGGTTTTCACGTTTTCCGAGATAATCTTTCATTTTCAAGTCAAATAAGTTCGGAAATGTTCAAAAATGAATTACAAGTAATAGTAAATATAATTTATTGTTACAATAAGTCTGAAAAATTACGGGTTGTCACAGTCTACCTTCCTTAAAAGAATTCTATCCTGAAATTCAGTTTATGTTATCCGATAGTTGTGGTGTCTAAGAAGAGGTGATGGTATGGGCAACAGATTTGGGTCTTACAGGTTGTTTAAAGGTTTCTCTTTGTTTGTGGGAGAGTATTTAGGTTGTTTGCTATTGGTCTGTCCTTTTTTGATGATTTGGTGAGGTACAATAATTCATGGAGTAAGTTTAATAGGGTGACGGTTCTAGTCTTAACTTTACGATGTTTTGTAATCTTGTTAGCGCGAGCACCTCTAGATTTTCTCGGTCTTGATCCAATATATGGTCGATACCCTGGTGACACAAAATCCAACCATTTATGATGTAAAGTGGTAAAAAGGGCATGATGGTTGATCTTTATGGTTTGTTCCAGAATTGTGCGTTTTCCTTTCCAGGGGCATACATAAATTTTTTGTCTGCAATCTTTATTTGAGTAAGTTTTTATACGAATTTGACCAAATTGATATTTCAAGAAATACAAATATCTTTGTTTGAGGTTAATAGTTGGGTAAAATGATTGCGACCTCAAAAGGATTATCTTTTAATAAAAAAAGGTTTTTAAACATGGTGTAAATAAAACAATTTAACAAAAGTCGATGTTTAGGCATTCCTTATCATACGAAAGTCTGATAAAGTTTGACCAAATTTTAACCCATCAAAATAAGTATTTCAGAAAAATATCACTACGAGTTTTGTGATTGGTATAAATGCATTTTTAAAGAAAAGGTCCTTAAAAGTAAAAACATCAAAGAAGAACGTGTAGTCGGGTATATACATCTATACATATTTTTTTTATTATTTTCTTATTTATTTTTTTTGTTTATTTTTTTTTGTTTTTTTTAAAGTCTAAGGACATAGTCTAGTTTCCAATGTTTGGTAGGGTTCGGTGGCTAAATATTGAGTGGAGTTTATATATATGAGTACTTAATTCACTTATGTAGTACTGGATGTATCATGTCTTATATTGTTGTACTAGTGGTCTGAAATGAATCAGTCAGTTGGATATTATGTCGTGAGGTGTTTTCCTTAGTTATCAGTGAAAGTTGGGTATCAATAGTCGTTCGGTATGTAAATCGGGTATCAATGTCGTGAGGTATTTTGAAACAGACGAAGTATCTCTCAAATTACGGGTCTACTTCGACGCATATCTCAATCGGTATTCATTGCATATATCGAAAATGCACGTCCCTGAGCAAGCCACTGACTCAAATTGAAAATTGTTATAAGCTAGCTGGTTCTCCTCAAAATGCGTTAAGGTGCAACACTTGACTGAATGTCTAGGGGTAAAACACAGTCTCGGCATGGGCCGCGAAAGAGGTATCAAACCGAGGAAAACTATGAATACTAGATATTTGACACAAAATGTGTAAAAATCAATATTATCAGTTATATCAAGGTTTTATATCAATAAAATCTTATTATTGGTAGCTAAGCCAACCTCCTGAACAAGAATGGTTTTAGTCGGTCTAAACACGTGAGCCAGTGATTTCAGATCCCGTAAATTAGTCGACTAAAATATCAAATATCTATACTACGTATAAAGATGAATGACAATTATTACAATGTTGAATCTTAAAGACTTAAATGAATCTAATTTGCCTAAATTTCCCTTAAGTATCCTTTAATACACCTTAAGCTTGATCAATTATAAACCTGACAACTTTTCAAAAACACACATTATATTAATTTTAAAAACAGAAGCTTTGCATCAAAGGTCAAATCAAAATCACGATTTCACAAATATAACTATTTACCGCTATACACCGTCGCTTTACGCGGGTATAAAAATGAAAATCGATCCTATACTTGTCAATTTAAAAAAAAAAAAAAAAACATAAATACAAAAATAAGTTTGTAAAATAATAAGGTTAAGAACACAAAATTGGACCTAGGAATAAAAGAAATTTACATATATAAAGGGAAAAAAGTTACATATTTCTCAAAATCTGAGTTTTTAATGCGTGATGTCTTCTATTAAAAGGAATATGTAATTATTGAAGTTTGGGTGAGATAGAAATCACTGAATAAAAATAGAAAAGAAACAGAGGATCTGAACCCGGATTCGAACGCATGAAATAAACCGGATTGAACCATACCCTTACACGTCCGTTCATCCTATGTAAAATCAACAGCCTTCCTTCCCTTCACACCCACCAAAACAAACACACATTGAACCGTAAATTTGACGGTGTACGGAACCACATCTTACTTATTTTCCCCAATTCTCATCTAACCCTAATTTACTATCTAATTACAGGTCAGATTTTTTTTATAAAAAAAATTTATTTATAATATTAGTTTTTATAATTTTATTAATTATTGATTTGATAATTGTGTAGATTGGTTGTTGATGCTGGTGAGTTTTGGTTGAATAAGATGGATTTGGTTGCAACTTATAAGGTATTGTTTTTTATTTAATTTAAGGTTGTTAAGGGATTGTTGTTTTTATATAGTCAAGATTAAGGTTGTTTTGTTATGTTTCGGTTTGTGTCGTTATTCGGAGAAGTAGAGTTTAGTTATGATTATGGTTTGCACTGCGATGATGACAACTTTACGAGGAAACGAGGTTTAAAGTTAGAAACAAAGGTTAAAGCCGAATATGAACCTGCATTTAAGGTTTTTACGAAGAAGTGAACATGGCGATAAATTTTTTCTTTTCAACTAATATTGATGCCGAGTAATGTTGCATAGTTATTAACCCGAGAGAGAGAGGCATCAGCTTTGGGGCGAGTCTTTAGGACGTAGTTGAGTTGGTTATAGAGGAGTTGCCATTGCAAAGTGTGGGCTGGTTAGTGTTGCCGGTTATTGTTGGAGTTATGTATAAATTGCTTAATATTGGTCATAATTAGTCGAGTGTGCATATATGATAAACACACCTCACATCCTCAGCCTTATAGCATCTTCAAACCCCAATATTTATGTATAATGTATTACATATCCATATCCATGTACGCATATACTTGCATTATATGTAGCAAGCATGGGTCATAAGATTGTATCTGTTACTGATTTAATGAGCTTATTCCCAAAGTAGGTAAATAATATGTTTGGAAACGTAACAAGTAAATGTCCGCATATTTTTCTCACTTTTTGCTATTTATATTTAGAGTTTTAGATAGATTAGGAATGAACTCGAAGCTAACTTCACACATCGGTTGGCCTTTTTGATTTCCAAAACTGCCTTCGACATTTGGTTTTTCTAATAATCTTCGGGGAAATTAGTAACTGATTATTCAACTGGAACTTAGTTGGTATATTCCATAAATGCACATATTTAATGTTATTTTCGTAGCTAAGAAGCTTGTAGTCTTCATTATTAATCTCATGCTTTGAGTTTCTTCTAGTTGCGATGTTTATGTCAATTTGTTATTTTATTTTAGGAAAAATTGGCACATTTCCGGATTAAAGAGCTTAAGGACATTCTTACTCCACTTGGCCTTTCTAAGCAAGGAAAGAAGCAGGTTCAGTGTTTAATTAGTTTAGTGTTCAGTAGGCTTATTTTATATAAATGCAGCTTTTCAGTTGACTTTTTGTCATTGTTTATAGGATCTTGTCGACCGGATATTAGCTATCATTGCAGATGATCGAGGTAAATGGTACTTTCTATCATCATATTTGACAAGTATTTAGCATGTGTTGGTGTTCCTGTAGTCGCATGCTTCTTTTCTTTGTTATTTGTTGTCCCGTGCTACTAATAGATCAGCTACACACGCTGTTAACGCGGATCAGCTCTTTAGTATTGGGTCCTTTTTGTTTTTAATTTATTCTTTTCAATGTTACAATGTTCCTGGACCTTGGTTAACATTGCATTCTTATGTCACAATGAGCAGTTTCTGGAATGTGGGCCAAGAAAAATGCTGTTAGGAAGGAAGAGGTGGTAAAACTAGTCGATGACCATTACAGGTGTATATCCTTTTTGTTATCTGCTTTATAAAATGTAAATAGTTGCCTTGCAGTGTTCCAATATCGTTGCCTGCTCATTTTATCTTGACATTTCTTTATTTCCTTGTCCCCAGAAAGTTGCAAGCCCCAGGGGCAACTGACTTGGCATCAAAAGGTCAAAGCGTTTCAAATGTCGGTATAAATACAACATTAAAAGAGGAAGTTGTGGACACTTTGCAGAAAGATAAAGTTCGTTGTCTTTGTGGAAGTACATCAAAAGCAGATTCAATGATAAAGGTTCTCCCCTATATGTTTCTTATATTCATGATGTTTTAATGCTATCAAAATGATGAAATAAGGTTTTTCTCATACTGATGGATCTACTTCTCTCTCTGTGTGTCCTTAGTGTGAAGATAAAAAATGCAACGTATGGCAGCATCTCAGTTGTGTTATTATTCCAGAGAAGCCAATGGAGAGTCTTCTACCCATACATCCCCCAACTTTCTATTGTGAACTCTGTAGGCTTACTCGTGCAGATCCGTAAGTACCTTAATAAAATAAGTTTTCTGTATAGCCTAGTAATGCTTTGATTAGAGCTGCTTAATAAAAGCTGGCAGTCGATGTACATTTATACAATTGGGTTTGAGCGTGCAGGTATTGGGTAAGCGTTGGACATCCTGTATATCCTGTGAAGCTGACTATTGCAAGTGCCCCTACAGATGGGTGAGTCTATATATTATTCTTTTTATAGATTGAAGGTGCGGGTAGAAATTTGATTTTTTAGGAAATAGTCTTTTTTTTTTTTTTTTTTTTTTTTTTTTTTTTGTTGTCTTTCAAAAAAAAAAAAAAAAAAAGCAAATTTACTTTTCCATTTTTTTGGAGGTAATTTTGGCAGATGCTAGTAGTCATGTTATGCTATATGGCTGTGGTTCTTTAATTTGCATGTATATGCCGTGGTCTCGCATGGTTATGTGAGTTTGCTGCTGTTAACACAACTAAAAAATAAATTTCAGTGCAAACCCAGTGCAGAGTGTTGAAAAGACTTTTCAACTTACAAAATTGGAAAGGGAGATGTTGGCGAAACCAGAGTTCGAACTTCAGGTCGGCTTTATTTACATGCTTGTGCAATTACCTATCTTAGATTAGTCAATCATAACATGTTGATGATAATTGCCTAATCTTAAATAACAGGCCTGGTGTATGCTCCTTAATGACAAGGTTTCTTTTAGGATGCAATGGCCGCAGTATGCAGACTTACAAGTCAATGGTATGTTGTGTCTGCTTCTATTTACTCGCGTTATACTCGTATCAAAAGAACTAGTTTTCATTTTTTTTTGGTTTGAGTATGATCTCCATCATGAGCCTTCTCAATTGTCTCTGTTACTTTGACAGGCATGCCTGTGCGAGCAATCAATAGACCTGGCTCTCAACTGCTTGGAGCCAATGGCCGTGATGATGGTCCAATTGTAAGTTTCAACTCATGCATCGAGCATTTTCCATTGAACTATGCTCTAGTGCCATGCCACAGTTTTGGTGCGCGCTACTCAGAAGCATCTATGCATGCTTGCTTCTTGACGTATCTGTAATTATGTGGTTGGCATTCTGATAAAAAACATATGGTTTCAGAAGTTATTACTTTAATTGATGATATTTTCTGAGGAGTGATCTTAGTTCTCTCTTTTTTGATTTCAGATCACGCCATGCACCCGTGATGGAAGTAATAAAATTTCATTGGCAGGCTGTGATGCGCGTGTGTTCTGTTTGGGTGTCAGAATAGCGAGACGGCGCACATTTCAACAGGTGAGACTTTTGTTGTAATGATTGACTTTTTATTGAGTGATTTGAATCATGTATCTTCAAATTTATGAAAAGAAAAAGATGTTACTCACCTTCCTAAATAATAATGGCTATACGGATATTGTTTGTTGCATGATAACCCCTTAAGATTCTTAACCTCATTCCCAAAGAATCTGATGGTGAGAGATTTGAAGATGCTGTTGCACGTGTTTGTCGCTGCGTCGGTGGTGGGCCTGCTACAGAAAATGCAGACAGTGACAGCGATCTGGAGGTCGTGTCTGATTCTATACCGGTTAATCTTCGGTGTCCTGTAAGTAACATATTTTCCTAACATTCAGCACATTTGCAGCTGATCTATTTTGTTGTTGTATACATAAGCTTTGTGTTTTATGCTACAGATGAGTGGTTCAAGAATGAAAATTGCTGGAAGATTTAAGCCTTGTGCTCACATGGGCTGTTTTGATCTTGAAGTATTTGTGCAAATGAACCAACGGTCTCGAAAGGCAAGCATTATACACAAGTAACACAACAACATGTTTCTTTGTGCCATTTACATCCCTTTATTTAATATCTTTTCTTGGGTCACATGCAGTGGCAATGCCCTATCTGTCTCAAGAATTACGCATTAGAGAATGTCATTATTGATCCATATTTTACTTCTATCACAACAAAGGTATTGGACGTGTTTTCATTTTTGATTATTTTGATTCGTTGAGGATATGCTTATTGGTTCTATTCTAATTCTTCGCCAATAAAAATTCCCATAAAGATGCGGAACTGCGGAGAGGATGTAACAGAGATTGAGGTGAAACCAGATGGTTCTTGGCGGGTGAAAGCAGAAAAAGGCCAAAAAAGTTTAGGGGAACTTGGAGAGTGGCACAAACCCAATGGTACTCTCTGTGTTCCTGTGGAAGTGGAGTCAAAACCCAAGCTAGAAGCACCAAAGCAGGTCAAACAGGAAGGTGGTGCTGAAGGTCATAACACAGGTTTAAAACTCGGCATAAAGAAAAACAGCAACGGAATTTGGGAAGTCAGCAAACCTGAAAAGTTTGTGAATAATGGGAATAATGTGAATAATGAAATTCGTATGAGCAGCAGTGCTACTGGCAGTGGTAGAGATGGGGGAGATCCTAGTATTAATCAGAATGGTGGTGGGCATTTTGGTCATTCTACCACCAATGGAGCTGATTTTGGTTCACTTTCACCAAACATGACTCCGACGGTTGCGGATGCTGACATTATTGTTCTTAGTGATTCAGAAGACGAGACTGAAAATCTAATGTCATCTGAACCTGTCTATAGTAAAAATTGTATTGAAGATGTTGGTGACAGAGCTGCGTTTTCTACTTATACACGCACTGAAGATCCTCCCTTAATTGCTGCCGGGAGTTCATGTTTAGGTCTTTATAATACTAACGATGATGATTTTGGGGTACCCTCCTTTTGGTCTTTACCCTCTACAAGTCAGATGGGGCCTACCTTTCAGTTATTTGGCTCAGATGAGAATGTTCATCATGGACTTGGTGGTCCCACATCCATGGATGATTTCACATTGTTGACGGATGAGATTGGAATGCATTCTGCACCACCAGTTCATGATTCTTCACTCTACCAATCTAATCTTGACATTAATGATGGGTTGGTTGATAACCCGTTAGCTTTCGGACACGATGATCCATCACTTCAGCTCTTTCTTCCCACAAGACCATCAGAAACGGCTGAGCAGGCGGAGTCAAGAAATCAGCCAGCTGCGTCGAACGGTCTGAATGGTGATAATGATTGGATATCCCTCAGCTTAGGTGGCGGTGGCATTAGTGAGGATAATTGTAAACCTGCCACAACAAATGGGTTAAACTCGAATCAACCACCGCCATTTAAAGATGGTGACTTGGATCCGTTTGCAGACACCGGTACCTTCCCTTTTAGCTATTTTATTTTGATTAATGCTAACAGTAGCCCGTAGGTTTGTCGTTAACAACTAGTTTTCAGAAAATAATGGTATCCTTAAGACATAAATAATAAAATCTCCACTTTTTTCTCGGTTGAATAACCAATGAAAATATTGAATAGTGATTGTGTTTGAGAAAATATCGGAAGTAGCTGGTGATTTTTGGTAGTTGTGTCTTAAGTATTTGATTGTTTTTATTTTTAAGATGTGGAGAATTGGTGAAGTTGTTAACCACTTCTATCTCTATAAATTCTAATTGCTTTAGCAAGTCAAATATGTTCAAGACTATTGGGTTTAGACTCCATGAAATTGTTATATTAAGCTATAATTATTAGTCAAATATCATGTTTCTACCTGACTTGAGAGGTTTTTGGCACTGCCTTCTGTAGGTGATTATGTGTTTACAAAATCAGTAAATGTGCTTGCATTTACTTCTTATAAACATACCCTAATTAGTTCTATGTTAATAATTTCTTCTTATTGAATTATATATATTCTTTCAGCTAATTCTTTCCCTGATGCATTTGCTGCAGCTTCTTTGCATTTCGAAATGAATGGCAGTAAACATGATAAGACCAGCAGGGAAAGATCGGATGACCCGTTCTCGTTTCCTCGCCAAAAGCGTTCAGTAAGACCAAGATTGTTTCTATCTATTGAATCAGACTCTGAAGAAGAGAGATAAAGTTCCTTGCCATTGCTGCTTGTTAATTATTTTCTTCCATGTTATCAGTTGAAAGCTGAGCAATTTTGCCTTCTAGACGAACAGTAGGTACTAGGTAGATCCTAGCCCAGAAACTCTGTTAACCCTCGTTAGAGTGGTGAGTTTTTGTGGAATTTTTGGTAGCTTAAGCTTATTTTTATAAATATCCGTTGCTAATGTTATGGTGCTTTTGTAAAACAGGGTCTGTATAGATTCTTTATGTCGGATCCGGTACAAGAGATCCGTATCTGGTCGTATAGCATTCTGGTAGCAATAACTTGTAAATGTCATTCGCTCAGATTTAACTTTTATTTCATATAAATAATTAAAAGTTCATGTTCTTAGATCAGTTATTTATTGCAACACGCATATCCTTATACAGTATGGAACAACACAAACAAATATAGCTGAAGTTTGTTTCTTGTAACTCTAAAAACATCAAAGCATCGCTGCTTCATATGTATGTAACAACACAAACAAACAAATATAACAACACAAACTTGTATAGTATGGAAACTTGAGCATCGCTGCTGGCTGCATTAAACAAAACATCAAAGCTGAAGTTTGTTTCTTGTAACTCTAAAAACAAGGTAAAACAAGGCCAAGCATCGAACCACTGGTGTATTAGTCATATCTCTACCTGTCTCGTTCTAAAAAAAATTACCCACTAAAACTCGGCAAAATCTTTCAGCTAAAGAAATAACCAAAAAAAAAAAGGAAAAAAACAGCTCTTTATCGTCCTTAAAAGTTACATGCCAACATATAAAATCAATTAAGAAAGGAATACTCCGATTTCCATGTATCGCCCTTTTTTGGCTTCTACTTGTGCACAATGGTACGAGGGAAACAAATGACTATCAAAACTGCCAACAAACATGACCAACTTGAATCTCTTTGCTCTTCAACTAACCAACTGATTTGAGTCTTTTAAGCTTTCACAACCCGGCAGTTATGCAAGCTCTCATGAATGTATATGTCACAATCGAGGCAAAAGAACTGTTTGCACTTTGGGCAAGTGACACAACGTCCTGGCATGTTTCCTACAACACATCATTAACCAGTGTAAGCCCAATATAAATTGAGGAAATTACATACTAACCTCTTGAGATGGTACTTACACCATTTTGACCATTTTCTGAGTTTTACCATGAATATTTTTCCGACAAAAATTGGTTTTCGTAACCAAAATTGCCACCTTCGAGAGTAAAGAGGTCATAATGGTAATAACTAAAACAAATGGTCAAAATGGTGTTAAGCCAACTAAAGAGGGCAAGTTGGGTGATTTTCCTATATAATCTAATATCTAGGCAAATAGCACAAAGTTTAAAAGCATAATGCTAACCAGGATTCAAGAGGCTCTGTTGGCAACGAAACAATTCTTGGGCGCTTCGTTGATTCAGTACAATTATAGGATCAACATCTTCAAAGGGTGTTACTGGGAACAAATGGTGATACGATCTTGCCAAATGCGGAGAAGAAACAAGTGTTAACCCACAAATACGACACTCAGTAGGTAACTCACAGACACGCGCTTTGCATCTTGGACAAGTATACCCTCCACCAAATTTAGCTTCTTTATGACACGAACATATCGATATAACTCCCTCTGCAGCTCTTTGTGGAAATCCCATTCTTATTAGATTAGCTATAGCAAATTCAGCTATGGCTGGAGGCGGTGGTGCATGCTCGAGTATTAGCTCTTTCAAATGTGCCTGTAAAGTAATTTAAAAGCCGAATAAGTATGTGTTCATATTTTGGATGGGGCAAAAGTGCAAAACGCATAAAAATGTAACATATTTTGGTCTGTTCTGGCCCGGTTACCCGATCAAAATATGTCACCTTATTATTATACAATTTGCCCTGTTCCGCACTAACAATATTGAACTGACCTCATCTAACGCGACAGAGTATAACCCTCCAGTTTCTTGGCATAAGTATTTGCATATATAAAGTTCTGCGGAGAGACCAATAACCGAACACCTGATCTTGTCTTTCTTGCATTTCTGAATAGTCTCCATTACATCTCCCGGATCACAAGTACTCAAAGCCGAATACAATATAATAACCTCCGATGACCATATGACGGGATCTGATTAAGCTGTTCATGTACAAGTTCTAACGCATTCTGAAGTGACGCTTCACCGAACACCGAGTTTTCCCATTAAGGCCTTGATATGAGACTCGGGACTACCACCTAGATCAGTTAAGCAATGAGCAAGCCCGTCTTTTATAGTCACTAGACCAATTTGACTCAACGGGTTCTGGTCAAAAATTCCCTTAAAGCTTCTACTTGTTTAGCAACCACCATCATTCTACTTGGACGTAAATCCATTTCTCCAGCTGCCTATACATTACCATTTAATGGTATTCTATGAGTTTTTGACATTCAAGTAACAATTTTAACTAATACTTGATCCGTTCAATGATGCTAACATCACACATCGCTAGCTCATTTAAAAGCATTATAGTGGGTGTTTGTTTTGGCTTATATAGCTGGCTTATGGCTTATTTGGTTTTGAGCTTATGCTTCATAAGCTCACTCTTTGTGGCTTATTTTGAGATTTTCCGGCTTATATAAGCTTATCATGTCATGATAAGTTTTATATAATCTCACAAGTTTCAAAATAAGGCACAAAAAGTGAGCTTATGAAACATAAGCAAAACCAAATAAACCATAAGCTAACTTTAAGCGAAACAAACACTCACTTTATCATTGTACCCAAATGTAACATACTTTCACTAAATTGTTGTTGTACATAACAAACAATTATTTATAACCATTTTTTGTAACAAGCTTTTATTTGTTACTAATGTACGCAAGTGACCTTCTATAGCAGGTAAAAAAAACTGGTGCGTAGCACCAGTTTTTGATGATGTGGCGGCACGCCACATCATCATTTACATGTTATAAAAGGTCACTAGGTACATTGGTAACGGAATAAAAACTTGTTACAAAAAATGGTTATAAAAAATTGTTTGTTATGTACAACGACAATTTAGTGAAAGTATGTTACATTTGGGTACAATGATGCTTTTATAATGAGTTATCAATAATAAAATAAGCACTACTAGTTATATAAAAACCCTAAAAAGGGAAAATAAATAAGTAAACCACCTTAGAGAAATCAATAACAAGAATAAGATAACGAATAAGTCCTTTCTGAATACGGGAAGAAGGATCAGTGGAAGATAAAGAGCGAAGACGCCTGCGATACTGAGCATGATGCAAAGACTGATTATCAATAGGACGAAGGAGACCAGATTCATCTTCTTGTAAAGACTCCCAGGATCTGTCTTCAGCGTAAGCTCTTTCCCAAGCTTCTAAGTCTCGTTCGTTGTTGTTGTCGTCATCGTCGTCGTCTTCTTGTTCTCCGGTTAATGGTTTTGCTCTTCCGTTGTTGGTGTAGTTGTTCATTTGATTTGATGATGTTTGGTTTGGTTTTGGTGGAATGGGTTTTGGTTTTAGTGATGTTTGGGTTGTTGTTATAATAAAGAGGGTGTTTGGAAATGGGCTTATTTGGACAGAACCAGAAAGAAAAGAAAAAAAAGAAAGAAAGAAAGAAAGTGACCAGTTGCATAGAATAAACTAATGCGGTGTTTTATAATGCTTTAAATAGTTTTAATTATAAAATAGAATTTAATTAAGTCACTAATTGGTCCTTAATTTAAATCGATGACCTGAAGACAGGATCTTTAATATTGTATCGGACTACTTCGATTTTTTAACTACTAATCATTTATTTGTTAAAAGATCCGATCCAATTTTATTAATTGAATAACTTTATATTGACAACCATTTATTCGTTTACATATCGACGGACGTATATCAGAACAAAAACAGACCAAACAAACATGCCCTAAACAAGTAGGTCATTGAAATCGATTGGCTTAAAACATGGATGAGGACCGACCAAGTGTTCGATCCAAATCATCGGTTCGATCCGGTCCAACAAAATATATTGAGGACCGGACCCAAAAGCTGTTGGGGACCGAAATCGATGAAAAGGTGGACCGAGGACTAGACCAAAATATGTTTCAAAAACGGCGGTTTGGTCCTTAAAGTTATATTAATAAGGATTTGGATGCATTTAAGAAAAATCTAAGGTGTTTTTTTAAACAAAATTAAACTTCATAAAATTCAAGGTAGGGCTAAGCAACGGTCAAACCTAGCACGGACCGACCAAACCAAACCTTAAGGTAACTTTCAACCGAATAGTTGCCGAAACCAAAGAGTTCGGTTCGGTCGGTTTAGCTAGTTCGAACCGAATAGTTGTGTTTGTCCCAACCAGAACCAAGTAAAATCGAAATAATTATACAAACCGAAAAGGCGAAAAGGCCGATTCGGTTCGGTTCAACCTAGTTCGGCTTGATTTGTCGCGGTTTTGGTTGATTTTGTTCGCCCTATTCATGGGTGTCATGGAACCCACCCTAGTTTCGTCGATGATTATTATTTCTATTACTTACAATTTGTGTTTAAGCATAGTTGTTTTTGTTTATTTTTAAGGGTTATTTTTTTTGTTAAGTTTAGGTTAAAATATAGTTTAGCATCCTAGATTTGGCTTGTGCTTGGTAGGGGTTTTGGGGTAAATTGGTGGTTGGTTATGTATAATTGTCATTCGTCTTGGACCGAACCCGACTCGAGTCAATTTGGGGCGGGTCAACCGAATTGATCAGAGTTCTAAACAAAGTCGGGTTGGGTATGTTTCTTTAGCTTTGACCAGGCTCGAACCCGACTAACTTCTTCAACAACACTTTTACATGTAAAATACTGGGTTGACCACAGGCAATTAACTTGACCAGAGTTCTAAACAAGGTCGAGTTCGTGTATGTTTTTAAGACTTGATTCGATTTAACTGGCGGGGGAGTGGCCGAACCGACCGGGTCGGCCCAATAACAACCCTAGTTATGTATAATGCAATCATCTATTATCTAAAAGCGAGTAATAATTAATAACACATTACTCACCATTGGGAGAATTCATTACTATGTAAA
Organism: Chrysanthemum lavandulifolium; assembly: GCA_022545495.1. Lineage (NCBI taxonomy): Eukaryota > Viridiplantae > Streptophyta > Magnoliopsida > Asterales > Asteraceae > Chrysanthemum > Chrysanthemum lavandulifolium. The sequence goes on from CM040242.1 coordinate 270,612,831, forward strand.
CTATTCTATCAATAGTTTTTCTCCCATATCTACTACTCCTACATTCATGGTCTTTAATTTTGTTTTGACTAATCTAACATATTATAATATTTATTTATTCATAAAATGGATATATATCCATTATATTCTTTAGTAGATTCACTAAGAAAAAAATGAAAAAAAAAAAAATGGTTTTAGTCACGTGAGGTGAGATCAATCTACAAAGCACATCTAATCTAGCAAAATCATGTGATCTCAACCATTCATGCTCTTTTCATCCAATGGATGAGATCAAGTAAAATTATGAAGGAATGGTAGAAATGTAATTATATAAAACTCATTTCCACTTTTTAAAAAACAATATCTTTCAAGCGGTTAATCTTCAAGCTACAAAAATACAATGTGACGAGAAAAAATCATCTTTCTATTGATATGCACTTTTATATACTTTCGACGATTTTTTTTTTTTTTTTTCAAAATTTCCGTCTGAAAATCACGGGATTCGTAAAAAGCGAACTTTTTTTCAAAATTTTCATCGAGAAAAATCCCGGGATTAAATAAAAAAATCCACGGGATTCGTAAAAAACGAACTTTTTTTCAAAATTTCCGTCAGGAAAAATCCCGGGATTAGTAAAAAATCCACGAGATTCGTAAAAAGACGAACTTTTTTTCAAAATTTAGTCGTAAAAATCCACGATTCGTAAAAAATCAAGCGGGATTAAAAAAAATCCCACGGGATTCTTAAAAAATTCATTTGTGATTTGTATAAATCCCATGAGATTTTGTATAAATCCCGTGGGATTCTGTATAATCTCATGGGATTTTGTATAAATCCCAAATCCCATGGGATTTTATGTATAAGATTTTGACAAAATATATTTCCTACATTGGTTTTATGTACAAACATTTTCCAGTTTACTAGATGCTTTAATGTCATTGATCAACACAACTTTATATGGGTCATATAGAGCAGATCGTTGTAAATATTTAAAATGGATAATAGTTTTAGACTTAACAAACTCAATTAAACATAAAATATAAAAAGATAGTCATTCTCTTCCAACAAATCAAGAAAACTCAACCTTGTTTGTCTTTTACCACTTATTGATTTATTGATATAAAGTGGAGACGAGTCCATGAACTAGATCTTTTCTTTGCAAATACATCATCTTCTCTTCCCTCATTTCTTTTCGCCCTTTGTGGTCCTCACTCACCAACTACCTTTTCTACCTTAGTCAACGTCGGATCGGTTATGAAGAACAAAATAACGCATATCACATCAAATAAATAACTTCAAACGCATAAACACACATAGTTACATACTCACTGTGTGTAAACGCAAAAACAGTACGGACGGTAATATAATCCGTTTACGACAACAAATATAACAGAAACCCAACAAAAATTGTACGGATCGGTGCGATCAAGGTCAGATCGACGACGGTTTATGGTGATTTGACAGATCGATGATGGTTTATGGTGGTTTGTGTGTGTTTAGTGGTGAGAAAGAGAGTGTGTAAACTGGTGAGTGGGTGTGAGTGTGTGAGAGGTGTAGCCTACATTGTGCGGAATATAAAAATGGTGGAGCGAAATTACAAAGCGCCTTCGTGTTTTATTAATATTAATTAATAATTAAATATAGCCATTGGATCAAAGTTAAATCAATGGTTATGATTGGTTACTTTTCTTTAGATAAAACTTGTTCTGTATAGAACTTTCTCTTGGTCACATATTTCAAATAAAGAAGAAGATTTTATGAGATGATCTCTTTTTATTAGAAGATATATGGACCAAGCCCGTTTACAGGCTTAGGGTTTATAGGGTGTCGTATGTAGTCATCATTATAAATTGTGGATCAATAAAGCGTAACACTTACGCGATTTATTCAATGTCTAACATGATTTGGAATGACTCACGATCCTCATACCTGGTGGCTTGGTGAGCCGCCTCCTTTATTGCATCCGTCAAACCCTATACCACCATTTATCCCTTATAAAAAAAAATGTCTATGCTTTGCTTTTATTTTTGTTTCTTTGCTTTTATTGCTGCTGCATATGAAGATTTGTCTCCGCTTGCTGCTGTCGGATGTATTCATCAATAAATATGTTATTTTCTTTTGCTACGACATTTATTTGCTTTTACTGCTTCTTGAAGAATTGCTTCCGCTCGCTGCCGAAATTCTTCATCAACAAATTATGTTTTTATTGCTTTAATTTTTATTTAGTTTTTTCATTCAATCAGAAACTTTCATGATTCATGCTTCGAATTGAGAGTATTAGAAGATATATGGCCCAAGCCTGGTTTGTGGGCTTAGGGTTTCTAGAGTGTCGTATGTAGTCGTCATTATAAAATGTGGATCAATAAAACATAACACCTTACGGGTTTTCGTGTTAACATTCTTGTGGTGTGTCTGAAATGTGTGGATGTGGTTATTTTCAAATCGATTACACACAAACACTTTCACACTCAATTAAAAATAAACACTTTCAAAAGAGTTTACCAAATGGACACTTTGGGCGAGCAAACCATTTTCTCTAAATTCATTTCACCACATATCTTGTTCTGAAGACAAAGAACATGGAGAGCAAATGGTTGCTCTCATCCTAATTGCTTCCTCCGTCGTTCTGAGGAGAAGAACATGGAGAGCAATCTTTGCTCTCCTCCTAATTGCTCTCGTCTCTGACTGAGAAAAAGAATATTGGAGCAAATCTTTCGCTCAATGTTTGCCCGCCCAAAGTGTCGATTTTGGTAAAACGAGTTTAGATGGTTCATTTTGGTAAGGTGGAGGTAAAATGTTTATTTAAAAAAATTCTCTTATTTCATCCTTCCGTTTTATTTTATTTTTATTTGATCCTTCTCTTCCTTATTATACCCATTTCATTTCCTTTTCTCATTCTTTATTTAAACCAAGCACACCTTTAGTACCTTGGATTATTATATGTGGAGTATGGTATCTTTAATTTGGCTAAGGGTGCGTTTGTATAAGTTTCGGAATCACAATCAATATATGTTTCATTGTAGGGTAGAATAATTATATGGAATGAATATAAATCAACCTCTTCTTAGTGGTATGGAGTATCTAAATTATTAAAGAATGAGTTCATAACTTGAAAATCATATATGTCAACCAAACATGTACAATCGTAGTCATTATCATTCCTTCATTCTCATACCTCCCAACCAAACGCACCCTAAATGAATATTTAGTACCTCGAATTATTAAAGGCGGATTATGGTACATTCAATTATGGCTAAGTGAATTTCAACTAGGCTACTCGGCAGTTGATTATGTTAGGAATTTAACGGAAAAGGTAAACATGTTGTTTCAATAATAAATGTTCATGGATATAACTGTCAAACGAGGGTAGAAACGAGTCGAGTCGAACCTAGGCCCACAAAAGCTCGAGCTTGGCTAGTTTAAGTTTGTAAGGCTCGAGCTTGGCTAGTTTAAGTTTGTAAGGCTCAAGCTCGTTTTGAACCATATGCTTTTAGCTCAAGCTCAGCTCGTGACATGTTGTTTCACCATCTCCAAACACTCCATATAACAACCGAGCACACGACATGCAAATATCGTATCGCTTTTAGATTAAAAGCTGAATGATACATATGTTTGTAAACCGTCAATAACTAACAATGTAGTAACCCTACGCGATAACCATTTGAGAAAGGCTTTTGAGTCACAATAAAAGGCTTCACGTTCAAGTATTGCTTGCTGCAAATTCTTTGAGGATCGTCCTAGTTATGCAATCTACAATCGTCAAAGGCTAGTGATCTATCTGGATTCATGAGTCTTGCGAGATGGTTTGTGAGCTCGAAGTTTACTTGCAAGGTCATCAAATATGGCTCGAGTAGGCTTTCTAAAAATGAAAAATAAATTTTAGAGAATATACCAGCTTGTTATTAGTAGCGGCTACAAATTTGCGCTCGAGTTCAGCAGATGTTGAATGGTGTCTGCAAGTTATTGGCATGTCAAACAGGATATATATACACAGGACCATTTAACCATCTTCGTTTATGAGCTTGTTCTTAGGAAATGAAAGCTGGGATATAGTTTTAATATGTGCTTGTTAATGGTGCGATAGAAAACCGAAGTCTACATTATTTGTCACTCGGCTGCAAAGGCTAAAGCTTCCATAGTTTGCTTAAAACATAAACATAAAACATATACTCTAAACAACCACCATATTAGCGGTGGTCAACGATGATTTATTCACGTACGCCTAATGGTGACGATTTGGCCGTATCCACCATCGCCGGTGCTTCCTCCAAGCAACTGGTGTCGTCGCTAATCACACCACCGCTCATCAGTTTCTCCACTTCTTCCTTGGTGTATATGTGAATCTTTGTTGCCATCCTTGCAAACTCACTGCATCAAATATTTAATATCATGATTAAATAAATTTTTTAGACTTAAAGTATAACGGGACAATGACTTCTATGCCATCCCAAACACCCGCTAAAGTTTATATAAAAATTAAAAAATCATTCAAGTATTGAATGAAATAGATGTAAATTATGACTTACTCCCATGGATCATCACCGACAACCATCATGTCATTCTCTTCATCAGTATACAAAAGCCGCCATGCACCATCACGGCTGCTTAAGATACCTTCCATATGAAATAGCGACTCTAACTCACTAAATAACTCTTCATAATTCGACATTTTCAAGAGATCAATCGCCCTTCCAACCTTGTTTCCTTGTTTGTGAACCTTCACACAAAATTTAAAAGAATACTTTGAGCATAACAAAACCTGTAAGCATAAATATCAAGCAACAAAAAGAAAATTATTTTTTTGCGGTTTTCCTCGACCCAGCCCTTTTTTCATGTTTTGACCCGTTAACCAACTTTCCCGGCACACCCAATTTGACAAGTGACAACTACTAAGTAACAGACGGACCTACCTTGATGCAACTTCTCTTGCTTAAACTCTGAGCATCCACCATTGGATGAGCACCATTCAATTGAAAACCGAATAGTTTACAACTACTCCCATTGCTATCGGAACCACCATCATCTTTCTCACTTCCTGAATTACCTTGTACGACCGGATCAATGGTTGCTATGTTCCCTAGCTCAACAGGAGGACGAGGCTGTAGTTGTATCTGTAGCCCATTAATATCATTCCTCATGACCCCATTTTCAAAACCTGCCCGATTGATTGGGAAACTAATTGGAGGCATGACAGGAGCTGGATTTTGGAAGAAAAAGTTCCTACCACCTTCAGAACCAAGTGGATAGAAATTGGGATTATTCAACCTTTGATGCATGTTAGGAGCGGTTCTTGGTGGACCCCAAGAACCGCTTGTGTTCTCAGTGAAAGAACTCAATGAGCAAATTTCTTGACCTTGCAAGACCTTTGGGAATCTATTGTTATTAGATCCCAAAAGGCGGATTAGGCGTTGTGGAAACGGACTGATGACGACTCATCATAATATTTGTACTTCTTCCTGTCAGTACCATCTGATTTGGAGAAACCTTGGATGCATTGAGGGTTGCAGCCCGAAGTTTACCGAGGTGTTCATTGTGTGACCACCTATATTTTCTTGACCTTGCAAGACCTTAGAGGATCTTGTGGACTCCTCAAAGTCTAAACATCCATCCCATCCTGCATTAAAGCGAAGTTTATACCAAACTTGCATGTAATTAAACTTTCATGATTTTAACCTCTATAAATTATATAATTAAGAGACTAAAATACCAGCGACGGGATGTTCAGATGGTGCTGAATGCAGATTTTCCCGCATTCTTTTAAATCTTGGAGATGCGTGAATGTTCAAAAGTGGGACAGACGAACCAGAAAGATCAATCTCCCATGGAGAAATTTGTTCCTGATTATTGTTACCAACATCTTCATCCCATCTCACCTATTGAAATGAGCCAAAATAGTAAAATTTAAAGATGAATACATCAACGTATATGAAGTAGAGTTTTATATGAATTTGAAATGTGAAATACCGTTAGGCATCTCCATTTTGATTTAGGCCATTTGTAAGGATCCATGTCACCTAAACCAATCACAGTCCCTCTGAACCTGTAAAACAATAACGGAATTCTCGTTTAGTTGACAACGAAAAAGTAAAGCTGTCATATTTGCATCAGAGACATTGAAGAGTCAAATGTGTAATCTTTTGGTATGGGTTGGGTTGACCAAAAAAGTATGTTTACAAGCTAAATTATCTCAATAACAAACTAAGTATAATATAGTTTGCATTGAAAATTCACTCTGCATATTTCCGACACGTTTGAGCCATTAGAAATATAACAAACATAACCAGAATTGACACAGTGATGAGTAAATGGGTCAAAACTGCCACATTTGAAAGATGATTACCTTCTTTCCGGAGATTCGTCCATACTGAACCTCATTTTGAACCTTGTTCCAATCGTTATCATATTGCTGATGCAGTTCATATACTTCGAGTAAGGAACAACAAAATCTGCTCGATTGGACCTACATTGCATTTATAAGTGTAGATTAACAAATCAGCAAAAGGGTTTCTTAAGATTTGATCTTTACAATTAAGTTCAAGGATTTTAGCTTTTACCTAGGACTGTAGAAAACATCAAAGGCGGTGTTGGCAGATACTGCTTTAGCTACAGGGGCAAGAATGTCCTTGAAGGAACTTGAGTTGGGTATGGTTGTATCGGAAGATAAGTTCTTGGTCGAGTGGCTCTTCGTGTTCCTAGCCTTAGTTCACCACCTTCGCCCCTAAAACAACCATACACAAAATTTCCATAAAAGCTAAAACTATTGTAAATATTTCATTTAGCATTGGTGAAATATAACAAAATCCTACAAAAATACCGTTTTAAACTTTTCATCACCAAGTGAATATAATTATGTTTATTGCATGATTTTTACTTGTAAATATTTGGATTTACATAGAGGTGGAAGGCAAACAGCAACAATCTGCGAATCTTAATCTCTCTTTCATTAGCTCGTTAATCTAATGTCTTTTGATTTTCACTTGTAACAGTTTATTTCACTTGTGAAATAAACTATTATTAGTGTCTGATAAAAATAGCCAAAATAAGTGTAGCCGAATCTTAATCTCTCTTTCATTAGCTCGTTAATCTAATGTCTTTTATTTAACCAAGCATAAAATTATTAGATCTTCCTTAAAATGGAAGGATAGAAAGGGTAGATGTAACATCAATAAAGATCGTTGACGATTCCCTTTGTTTTATGAGACTGAACATGGGATGCGTAATAGTAAAGGAAGAAGAGGCATGCTTTTTTTTCCTCGTGACCCACTATATTCTTTAACTCAGTAAAGTGAACACAGAAACTATAAACAAAGACCTACTAATTTAATCAACGTTCTTCGTGTGCATTACTGTAATTTACAAGATCTGTAATATAAATCCTACCAACTATAATGAATTTCGTGAGCAGATTGTTGAGCCACGTAAATCCTGTAAGTGTATGATTAAAGATCTTAACAAGTTAACATTATTCCCGACCACAGGTCTTCTTAAAATATTGAAAAATCAAACGAAAAGCAAAAGAAAAAGAGATGATTCTTTCTTCATTTTCTACACTCTTCTTTCTACTCAAAGCAAGGTGCTACGTGCACCATTCCCTTAGAATATGCCTAAAGTGTGTCCTCCTTCAGACCAAAAGAATAATCCCCAAGTTCTTGTATCCATACACATTGCCAGATATTATACAGACTATTTTTGCTAATCTCAATTTTAACGAAATCATTCACCGACAGAAAGTTTTGAGCTTGAAATTTGGAATCTTATTTTTCTTGGTGTCTCTACATATTTGCACTTACTAGTATTTGTTTTCTTTATATTCTTGTTAAAGCTTTAAATACATATCATTAAACCCGAAAGATGATTTTATGATACCTTAGAAAGAGAACAGCATCCCCGGAAACAAGATTCTTTTGACTTACAAAGTTGCTCCATCCTGTAGTAAGCAAATGCCGCCTCGGTTGACCTGAATAACACCACCAAATTCCGAGATTAAAATACAAATATCTTAAAACTGTTACAAAAGAGAGATGGAAAAAAATAATTGATTAATAGTACCTCTATAAATGTGCCTAAACTTCCACTCCACTCCATGGAGGTCCTTAGCAACTAGCTCTTGGCTGGGCCTCTGCTGCTTATAATCCTAAATATGAGTAACGCATGCAGTAGTCATAAGAAAAACTAATGGAATCACCTAAAAATTTAGCTAAGTATGAGAATGGCTAATGGCATAGAATAGCAACGTACTTAGGTTAGTGGTCTATTTTGGTAATTACACTTTTTTTAACGAGGCAGCTTGCTACATCGCATGTCCTCTAAATTACCAAACTAGCGCAATTCAAGAAAGTGCAATCGCCGTGCATGACGACATTATTAAGTAAAGTTATCAAAAGAACCATTAACTTAAGTACATTCTATGATATTAGTCCTAATAAAACCTTAAATAAAGATTAGAAATTCAAACCAAAGGTGGGAAACAATCTTCAGCAGCTCTCCTAGGCACAGAGAATCCACCGTGAGTAGATGTATCAGAAGCAGTTAGTGTTTTGCAGAACATTTGACGGGGTGATTTTGTGAGTGTCACATCACCTCCTTCTTCCTCCCTTGTTGCATATCTTTACGGTCCACTACACATCACCATTACTAAAGTTATACTATACTTTATTTCAATTTTGCAAGAATTTACTTAAGAAAGTACATAACAAACAGCCATTAGCTATACCACAAAAGTTGCAATGATATTCGGGGTGTTTGGCATTGCGTTTTAAAAGTGACTATTCAACTATTGTGTTGAATACTGATTTTCTGATTGTTGGTCTATTTATGGGTCAAATTATCAACTTTTAGCAACAAAACATATTCGGAGCTTCTAAATAACATTTCATGATTATCACAACGATAATATGCTATCTTATTATATCCAAATATCGCACAGATGATAGTGAAATGAAATTTCTGATATATTTTTCCTATACTTTTTAACCAAGTATTCTATAAGTTACAAAACTAGCGAAAATAACGCAAACATACCTCTGGCGCTGGGAGAAGAGTAAGCTTTGTATAAATTTCATCATTCTCCTTATTAGCCTATATCAACAATAAGATAACACACCAAAAATCATTAATTAAGGAACATAACAACACAGATAAATATACTTAGAAATAAATTCAAAAACTTACAAGCAAGTGAACATCAACAACTTTACAAAAGATTTGAGGTTGAAGGCCCAAAGAGTTAACATCAATTATCGAAACATGATTACATGAATGAGATGCAATTTGCTCAAATGACCTTGTGGAAAATAAACAACCACATTTCCTTTGTTTGGTAAAGTGGTTAGAGGACCAGCACAAGCATGCCAAAGTTGCATATAAATTGAAGACTCAAAATTAGTACTTTTTGCAGACTTTGAACTCAAATTTGATGAATTTGAAGAAGCTGATAAAGATGAACCACCACATGATTCAACACTATGAACTTCAGTCCCACTTACTACATGATTCAAATCAATTTCCATCACAAATTCCAACTCAAATTTCCAACCTTTTTCACAAGTTTATAAAAAAGATTTGATTTTTATAAAAGGGGTATCAAGATTCTGTTAAAGGGTACAGAGATAAGTGAAAATTAAGTCAGAAAACACAAACATCTGAAATTTTGAAAATCTTTTTTCACAAAAATATTTCATTTTTATGCAAAGGGTATATAAAAAGATGAAAATGAAGTCAAAAAACACAAAGAAATGACATGTTTTATTACAGTACACATCAAAATTAAGTACAAATTTACCAAAAAGACATAAATTTCACACAAGGGATATCAAGATTCTTGTAAAGGGTACACAAATATGTAAACATGAAGTCAAATAACACAAACATGAAAATTATGAAATTTTTTGTAAAGGGTGTACAAAAAGATGAAAATGAAGTCACAAAACACAAACATATGACATGTTTATAAATGGTGTGTGCACAACAGGATTGAGTGAAAATTGATTAAGAATGGAGGGTATGATTGGTATCTCATTTTATCTAGTTTTGAGGTGAGGTGGGAGCAAGACATTGACAAATGCATAGGCAAACACAGAAACCAAAGGATGAAAAAAGCCAAAGTAATGTGTGTTTAGTGACTTTCTAACTTTTTTAGGAAGTGAGAAAAAGATGTATTTTAGTTGTGACGAGGGGACAAACATACGACCGTACAAACCACTTCCTTGTACTTTTGCTTTTAACAGTTTTTTTTATTTTAGTAAACTTATTTTATGAGTGTTGTGGACTTTGTGATCGGTACCATGGTATCTCTTTTTTAACTACCTTGTTACTAAGAGCGCTAGGTATTATTTGGTGTCGTAGTTGGTGTCATGGAAAAAAATGGTGTCACATCAATGACTTTTTTTTCTCATTCTTATTTTTTATTATAAAAAAAAGCACTCCTTAGCATGTAGCAGGATTTTGTAGTGACATTGCATTTTTTTTTTAATTCTTTTTTTATCATTTTTAAATAAATCAATATATATAACTATATTTAATTTCATTAATAAAAACACATTATATAAATAGAAAAGACATGAAATTAAAAATATATTAAATGAAAATTCGTAAAATAAAAATAGGCGTAAAAATAAAAGTAAACTAGTTATGCGGAATAAAAGTAAGGGTTAGGATTATGCCAAGTTCTTGAATCATAAATGGACTTGAACATTTTTAGGGTAGAATTTATTTTGGGAGGCCGAGATCGGAGATTTTTATAACATCATTAAATCACTAAAAGCCTATAATATTTACTGTTAAGTCTTGTGAAAAATTTTTTTTTGGGGAGGCCTCTCCAGGTCTCAGGTAAGGTCTGTCATGACTTGAATCAGTTATGGCGTTATGACAATTGAATTTGATCGATGGCTACCAAATCGAAAAAGTTTCAATGGCTTAAAATCGTTAACTTGACTTCGAGTTAATGTTTAGAGAATCCTTGTCCTAAAAGTAAACTAGTAAATGATACATAAACCTATCCACCAATACAAATAATAACCTATCAATACACTAGTAACCTAAACAAATATTATATTTATTTCATTTTGATAATAATGATATAACCAAGACAATATGGCAACTTTAACTTCATTGATCGTGGCCTGCATTTCCACATATATCCAAACCATTGTTTGCTTCAAGTAAAATTATCTTCCTCGTTTCCAACGTTAGTATATCGTCTTCTTCCTTGAAGTACAAAAAACACACACACAAAACATCACGTTATCATAACACAAACACAAACAAAAAGAACAAACCAAAAAAAAAAGGAAAAAAATTGCTCGTGAAATTTGGTGGCCTTGCGTGATCCTACCAAGTGACCTCGGTGTGGGTTGTCGCGCTAAAGCTCGTCACAGAAGGCTATGGCTCAGCCAACGACGGTAGTTGTCTGGGACATCTAATGCTGAAGACATTTTTACTTTTTATCACGATTGTACTTTAAATATAATATCTTTAGCAACATATATTAGAATGTCTCAATACAAAGACATTTTTAACTACCTTATTACTAATACAAAGACATTTTTACTTTTTATTGTCGGATAATTGTGGGTGAGATTAATGAAGATCATATAAAATTAAATATCAAAATGATCAATCTAATAATTCGTTTTTTATCAAATTAATTAAATTTATTTTCACCCTTATATTTAAAATTAAATATCTACAAATCGTTAATAGTTAGATAAAACTAATTATACCATTCTGACAGAATAAAATATCTTTCTATAGAAATCGAATATTGTATCTTTTCGTGAACTTATTTTTTATCGTTTTTGCGGTTTTTGATATATTACACTATAAATAAAAATTTAAAATACTCTTTTAATTACATGACCAAACCTTAAAACCCTAACCCTAAGCCTAAAACCCTAAACCTAAAACCAAAAAGCCCAACCCTAAACCCAAAACCCTAAAACCCCAAAACCCTAACTGCTAAACTAAAAAAAACTAAACCATATCCATAAGCGGTAAGAAGCACAAACCCTTAACGCAAAAACTTAACCTAAAACTCAAACCCTGGCCCTAAACACCTAGCCTGCAAGTAAGCCAAACCCGCAAAAGTCGGAAAAGAAAATTCGTGAAAGTATATGATGTGGGATGTCAATTAAAGGTAATTTTATCTTGTCGTGATGGTATAATTAGTTTGTCTAGCGATCGATGGTTTGTGAGATATTTAGTTTTTAAAATGAAGGTGAAAGTTTATTTTATTGTTTGATGAAAAAATGAGTGGTTGAGAATGGTTCGTTTGATCTTTTTTTCTTTGATCTTTAATGAAACAAACTCTTGTCTTTAAGTATAATCTTCTTTAGCTAGCATGCATTGGAATGTCTCGATAAGAATTGAAAGTATCAAATCACTTCACTTTTTTATGGTGTTACATTATGTATTTTTATTACTTTAACTTGTCAAATTTATATTTTACATTATGTATATTTTGTTTCATAATTTTATCCACTTTATTAACAAAACAAAACAATTTTTTTATAGTTTTTGCCTTGTATTTTGTATGTTTCTGGCTTTTAACTTGTCAGCTTTTATATTTTATGTTTTATCTTTCTTTTTGCAATTTTATAATAAAATTATAAAACAAAATAAATAAATATTTTAAGGGTATTAGAATCACTTTTGATGGTAAGAATAGCCTCCCAAATTCTATACTAGAGTTAATTATATAAATCGTCTACATGATTTACGGTTTCACCTATCATCCTAAAACTTCAAACATTACACCGCTCATCCTTAAACTTGATGTTTTATAACAGATTGGTCCTTTGACAGTTAGTCCATTAATTTAGGTCATTAAGTCCTCATGTGCCCTACACATAAAGGTATTTTTATCTTTACAGTTGCTTCATGTTCAACCTCTCATAGATTATAGTTTTTCCACTTGATTCTTCAAACATAAACCCACAACATGATATTTTGAATGGACCACATTACTTATTAGTACAATTGTGAATGTGGCTAAAGCCACTTCTATTTTTGCTATTTCCACAACCAATAAGAATTTCGTGAACAGTAGAGATGTACGATGTAACGGTCGTTAGTTAACGGCCAGATAGTTAACGACAGTTATCTACTAACGGTCGTTCTTTTTTTTCTTTAAAAAATTATTTTTTAAAAAAGCGAAAATCTTCTGACGATCAGCGAGGTTTAAGTTGCGTTCTGAAAATAGGTCTGTAGGGACTAACGATGTAAATTTTTTACATAATTGGTCCTTCGTGTTAGATGTTCGTTACAAAACAATCTTACTAACGGCCGTTCTTACGGTTGTTAAATATCGACATTATATCATTTTAATTAAGAAGTTACATATAAAGCAACTTAATAGAGAACGATAACATCTTTTGGTAAATTCATGACCGCTTAATTATATTGTTCGCGTTTGAATCTAAGCATGTCTAATAGTAGCACACTTGTTTCGGCGTTAAATAATCTTACATGTCAAACACCTGCATTATGAGCTGCTATTAAAACCTGTATACACACATATATAAAAACCTTAATATATGTTCTTGAATTAACACGCACATGTTTTATAAGGCCCCAACCTTAAAAACGCTTTTGATTTTTATTTTTTTTTTTTCTTTTGAAAATAAAAATAAATAAACAACACTAAATCAAAACTCAAAACAATAAAGATCAATACACTATTAAACCCATTAAAAAATTAAAATCTTGCTCATACCCACAAAAAATATTCAATCCGTTCAACCTAAAAATAACAATATCTCAAATCAAATTTACCTATTAATAATTATCAAGTATGTGTATTCAGATCCTCTTTTGCTTTTATAAGTTTGGATTTAAGTGATTCATGTGTTTTTTGCTTGTTGGATCGAGTGAAGACGCATAGGATGACATAAGAATTTGAGCTTAATTTAGAGCAAAATAGATATAGGTAGCGTGATTTTGAGTTTGGTTTTGGTTGATTTGTATTTTGATTATGAGTTTGGTTTTCAAAAATGTTTCTTCTCATTTGATTTTAACTTTTCAGAACATGCATTATTAGTTTTCAGAACATGCAATGAAAGACAAATTAACAAGTGCATAATATATACAGTATAAAGATGTTGCACGTTTGTACATATTTAAAAACATATTTTAGGCTTAACAATTAATGTCGATTATGTATTTAAAAGGGTAAAAGCCATAAAATAACAATGTATTTTTCAAATTTTGCTGACTTGAAACACTTATTTTTTTATTATCTTTCTTGTTAACTTTAAAATTTGTTCGATTTCACCCATATAGACTGTTTATATTAAAAATAAGTCGTATGGGTGAAGTCAAACACTGATAATGATTATCTTTCTTGTGAACTTTCAAATATTATCTTTCTTGACCTGAAATGATTATATAGTCATTTTAGTTATTATTTTAATATAAACGGGTCATATGGGTGAAGTCGGAACAAATTTTGAAAGTTCGTTGGTGAAGTAAAGTAATAAAAAAGTAAGTGTTTTAAGTCGGAAAATTTTGAAAAATACGTTGTTTTTTATGTAAATATACGATTAAAGAATTTACAAGCATTAAGTGTAAGTTTTAATTTGGCTTATAAAAAAATTATTTAAAAAACTCCATAAAAATTATTGCTGGAAAAGTCATTGAGAATGAGGACCCTATATTTACAAATAAAGGGATTTGGAGTTTTGCAATTGAATGCCAACAGCATATGTATAACTCCTGCAATTTTATTGTTTGGTGATACACAATAAAAGCAACAACCGCACTACAGCTTTTGGGAAGAAAACAATATCCTAATACGGGTCATGGGTATAGTAATTATTTATAGAATGCCTGTTTTTCTATTGTGGCAGTTTTTAACACTTGTACATGGTCATTAAATGTTATGTGAAAATAGTTACGACATCAATATAAGTATTATCTTACAAATATATATATACAAGACTTTAATCAACTCGTGCGATCGTCGATTGTATACAATATTTTATAACTAAATGTTTGGTAATTATATTATTATTTTTTAGATAGTTCTTAGCTTTAAAAGTCATATGAAGAACTTTTTGGAAGATGTTATATTTAAATGGGGCTTTTCGTATGTAATATTTTAATATTAGTAAGTTCATAAATTATGTTTGTCACTATTTATTTGGTACTTTTGTCATAGTGAGGTAGAGAGCCATTTGTTTTTGATATATTTTGTTTTGAATGGCCATTTTGAGTTGTTAGAATTTAATAAATGTTCTTTGGTTCTTCAAAATTGCATAATTGTATCGTTTGTGGTTTGTCAATGACGAGCAAGTGAAGATGATCGTTATCTAAATTGTTTTTGGTTGTTGCCAACATTTGGCGGGTGATATCGAAGAACCATACCATGATGGCAAACATGAAAGCTTATGGTGCTAATGGGATTGCTTTGGAGTCACTCGATGCTTTAAGAAATACTTAAGAGAGGCATCAGTTATTGTTTGAAGAGTTAAATCATTTGTTAGATAAAGCGAAAGGTGGGGCCCGTGAGGAAGAAGCTAATGCTATTAAGATGGACGAGTTTAAGTAGTTGTTTGGTTTTAGATACTTTTGTTGGTTCTAAGAATTTCAATGTTTTGTTTGTTTTGTGTTGATGATATTTGAAATAAATATAAGTAGCGCTTTTCTTTGTTGCTACGGACTCGATATAAATGTTCATAGTGTTATTGTTCAACAATATATATATATATATATATATATATATATATATATATATATATATATATATATATAAGGTATGGATCTGATGAGAAGTCCACTTAAAATGAGAAAATAGGAAGGATTGTGGAGGTGACATGTGTCGCACATCACCACGCGCATCACCTCTTCCTTTCACATCACCCGCCTACCCCCAAAAAAAAAAATAGAATTTTTTGGGCAATAATTTACCGCATCACACCTATAAGTCAACGCATCACACATAAGTTAATGCATTACACCCCCACCCACCCACCCATGAAAAAAATTCAAAATTTTTTTGATGCAAAAATTCTTACGCATCACGGTCATAAGTTCTTGCGCATCACGGTTATAAGTTCTTTGTATCAGCTGCATCATAGTTATAAATTCTTGCATCACATTTTCGCATCACGATTATTAAGTTAGTGCATCACACTTATAAGTTCTTGCATCACTTTTATAAGTTCTTGCATCAACGTTATAAGTGTGATCCAATAACTTATAACCGTAATCTTGATAAAATTCTTGCCAAAAAAATTAAAAAAAATTCGATTTTTTTTTTGATATATTTTTTCGGTGGTGGGGTAATGCAATGAACTTATAAGCTGATCTGGTAAAAATCTTGCCAAAAAAATCCGAAAAAAAATTCGATTTTTTTCGGCATGGAAAGGCGGGGAGGGCGGGGTGGGGTGGTTGGTGAGGTGGAAGGAAGAGGTGATGTGGCGAGGTACATGTCGCTCGCGTTCTTTCCTACCACTTTTCATTATAAGACCGCCACCATGTCTCTCGTATATATATATATATATATATATACTAGTGTCAAAACCGTCCAGATGGACGGGTATGACTATAGGTTTTATTTTAGGATTTAGTAGAACAAATATATACTAAAAGTAATTAAAAGTTAAATGAAACGGTTAAGATCTATAAGCGATGTTATCATAATCCATAAAAGCGGCTAAAAGGTAAGTACTTTGATTTATGGTTTTTATTTTAGGATTTAGTTGAACAAATATATACTAAAAGTTATTAAAAGTTAAATTAAGCGGTTAAGAACTATAATTGATGTTACCATAATCCATAAAATGGCTAAAAGGAAGTAACTACTTTCTAACATTTTTTCTAAACAATATTAATCATGAACATCTTTTACATTTGATAATATTATTAGTATTTTGTTTTTGTTAATTATGTTTATTTACTTATTGTATATAGGTGCTTCCAGCTGATTTTTTTACCAAATTTAGATGATGTTGATGAATTTGAAATATCTGTGAATGGATTTATGGTGTGGTTTGATGTTCGTTGTGATGAGAATATGTATGTATTGTCGGGTGACAAGTGGAGTTTTGTTGTTGATACCCTTTGTTTGTTAAGTGGTGATGTTTGTGTGTTTACCAGGAATAGGGTAAAAAGGTTGTGGTTATATGCTTTTGATAATGATAGGTAGAATCCTTACAGAGGTGGTTCTCAAAGGGGCGGCTTCTTTAAGGAGGCTTCCACTACCATTCTTGAGTTTGAAAGGATGTTAGTGTTTTTGTTCAGACTTCTTAAATTATATTGTTTAAATTTTATTTCATTAATTTCTTAGTTTACATTATAATTATATTATGGTGTGTTATGTGTTTTAATAATTTTTTTGATGACGTAGTTAGTAGTTATATAAGGTTTTATTTTTAATAAGTTTAAAAACGAAATTTTATAAACCAAGATACACGATTAAGATAGCTCGAGTATGTGTTTTTAGAATTCTCGTAAACTTACGATGTTTTTTTAATAAAATTTTTAAATCCTAGCTGTGGTGAGTTAATAAAGCAAAACCCTTAATGGGGATTATGGTTAAACGCAACCTTTAGTGGGGAAATATGTATTTCAAAGTAACTAAATCTTCCATATTATGCAATAATTAAATCCTTTTTTTGTTTATAAAAAGCATAAATTATAATAAATAAAGTTTTTTCCTTATTTGCTAAATTGTTTGGGTAAATTTTGTTTTAAATAACACATGTCATTTGTTTTGTATTGTTGATAGTTTTGGGTGTAGTTTGTAATTTTTTTTAAAGAAAGCTAAAGGTATCATTCCATTAATCATCATAGATATATGTTAAACCGATTTCACATTATCTCTCTACATCATACACAAAAGTAAAAATATATCTGAAATTTAATCTTGGTTCATATTTTGATAGACCCAAATGCATTGTTGATGAATGTGTTAATTTACGATGGAGTTGCGATGCTTTTAAAGGGTCATGAAAGGGTTTCTATTGCTAATTAAGGGTCGATAAGGGTTTGTAGCTATTCATATTTGGTTTTTGAAGACCGAACCGGTTTCTAATTTTCCTTTCAATAAGTGTTTGCACTTTCCTTATTATTGATTAAGAAGAACTTGTATTTAGGGTTTTTTTTTTTTTTTTTTTTTTTTTTTTTTTTGTGCTTTTGATTTAGCCATTGAAATTTAAATTTTGAGCGCTTTCGATAGCAGTCAAACTCATATTGTGCTTTATTTATTTATTTATTTTTCATCTTGTAGTTGATTTGAAAAGTTTAATTAGAATAATTGGTGATGTCGTTGTTGATAGTACTGTGTCTGTGACCATCTTTATTTAATTTGGTGTGTTAGTTTTGTTGTATTCAGTCACACCAAATGCCTTTGCCATTACTTCAATTGTGACACTCTTGTATGATTCCAGGAATTGAGAATAGACAACAGTCCTGATCTTTCTCATGTAAAAACGGAAGTGTGGATTCAAATAGCGGTCCAACTTAATATGCTTCTTGTTCCTAGATGTAGAACATTAAAGATTAAATTTAGGTTGATTATGTGAGCAAATCCAATAAAAACTCGTTCCCATTATGAAAGAAGCATAAGAAACTATTTTGCAGTCGCTAAATCTATTGCAATAACCCATGTCTATTCCTAGTCAAGCAAATGAACCCATGTAGATATCATCATTAACATTAGGATTACTTCATATATAGCAGACATGTTTCATATAGGGGATGTCATTAGTTATTTAATGAAATTATTTTGATATATGAAGATAGAAACACTACAGGTTATGTTGATCGATAATTTTCGGGCATAGAGCAAGAATAAATGATTTTACATAAGCTTAAGTATAATAGAAACAGTGACTTGAATGCAAAAAAACAAACCACAATCTTTCTATACCTTTGATATGATTGAGATCTTGGTGAGACTCCATCTGTTGTTTGTGTTCTTGGAACTGATGATACATTTTCAGACCCGAAATGACTAAACAAATATGTGGTGCCCCACGCTAACAACTTATGACAGATCTTTTGGATATATGAACCCTAAGCAAATTTTCTGTCAAAAATACCTTGTCAAGAAGGTGAAGTTTTCCACTGACGTTGATAGCACCATCCAATGAATGAACTGAAGCGCCATCTTTGGATGAGTTAAGCAATTATCAAACATAGTAGAAGTTGGTACACTTGTTCACAGGTCCGCATATAAGTATACGCGGCTGGTGGGCCTAGAAAAAAAGGTAACAATTAATAGTAGCGATAATAACTATAAAAAACCCAACGTACATTATTTGCTCAAATGACAGGAATATACTAAAAAAATGTATCTAGAACAATCAAAGGCCCGACCTTGTCGAACAACCCTCGGGCGCGTGGCATGAACATACGAATCTGATAAACCCGTATGTGAATGTCGGGGTACAACAGCAGCAATAATGTGAACCAATGAATTAGTATGTTGACATCAACCCCAAACGACATGAATATACTAAAGAAAATTTATTTAAAACAATCGAAGGCTCGACCGTGTCGAACAACCCTCGGGCGTGCCTATAAGTCAAGACAGAAACCAATGGATTACAAAAGCTACGTAAGAGTTGGTCAAACTTCACGATATGTTGGTTGTGCTACTTAGTGGGCATACCAAATATGAGCAATTGAACACAGACATTGCAATTTATGCGGAAAAAAGGGTTGCTAATATTTACATACAAAATTAGAAGTCGTACTTCTTTGGTACTTGACATAATTCATAATCCCCAAATTAGTTACTAATTAACTATTTACCATATACTAACTAAAGAAGAAAAAGAAGCACATAGCAATGGAAAAGTGTCCAATGAATAAATTAACAGTTGATAAATTACGAACATTGTAAAATATTGGCCACCTCAAATAAAACATGTATACTTATCGAAATAGTTGGCAATAAGAGTAACAATGCCTTTAAAGTTAATATATCTTTAACACACACCGCTTATGCATTTGACTCTAATTTTAGGCTCGAGCGACCACATCATACACTTCCGACTCCTCGTCATTTTTAAGATAAATCATTATTGAAATATCTGATTTCGAGGAGCCACAAGACCATAAATAAGTAATCCTCTTTAATATCCATCGCATCACATATATATGAGAAGGCAAAAATACGGAACAGACGCATCCTGATACTTGAGTACTCATTTTCCTTGACACAAAACTTTGAACATATTTTACTTCCAATAATAATAAGCTATAAACATCGCTTCCCTTGTGCTACAGTGGGACTCCTAACTTGTGAGCAATATACAGGAGAAGACGTTGCTGGCTTAACTAAGCAAAGCTACAAAAAGTAGAGTTATTAATTAATTAACAAAAAAATAATTATACAAAGAAATATAAGTTAAGGCTAAAATCATTATTACTTGATTTGAAAGAGGCTACCGACGTATGCTACATGCGGATATTTCATATGTGTTTCCCTCATAACCCATCACATAATCTCTTATATACAAAATACAGGATCCAAACGAACAGTCTAATACTCTAAGTCTCACATCCGGATATACAACCATTGGTTGCTTCTCTGCTATTTAGCAAACCACCACTTGTATAAATAGGACAATCGTACATCTATCGATCACCATGGTATCTAGAAATTCATTACTTATTTTGTGAAATGCACTGCATCTACAGTTTTGCAAATGGTTTGCATCTACGAGTTACTTACAAATATAAAATCACTACATGATCTCACCGCAATACAAAATATGGACTATCTATAATGAACTATCTGTGGACTGTCATAGTCTCTATCTTCTCGAGGTGACTCTATATTGATTTTGCTGCAAAAGTTCCAAAATGTTGGAGGTGTCAAATTGAGAGGTATTTTATTGAGTAAAATGGGTCAATTGGCGAAACGAAATACTCTTCAAATGTTTTCTACTAAAACAAACTAACGTCAATTTAGGACTTCATATCTCTTGGATTAACCATCTCACTATTCATGTATATAATATATCATGAGGGTGTTTGGATCGATTTTTTTTTTTGGTTTGTGGGCGTATTTTAGTTATAAACACATCATTTATCCTATCAACATCTTCTTGTATGAATGTACATATAGGTGGTTGCTATAGCGGAAATATTTGGATTACATGAAAGTGTGACCATACCTGTGACAGAAAGGCGTTGGTATATCATTTTGCCGACCGTGAATAAAAATTCGTCATTTGCACCAACCACATTTGTTTCTACGTAGACAAGGCTACCTGTTCTTGGAGTCATTTCTTACTACCGTGACATGCCAATAAGGTTCATCAGCCTGTACCCACAATCATAACCGTTACTAAATACACAAATTAATATTAAAGCTATGTTTTATTTCGTGTTCATGTACCAGGAAAGTAGCGTTTATTAGAGTAGCAAGAGCATCAGCACATAAAATTGTTCCAGGATAGTCGGACGCCACTTGTTGTCAATCCTATATATGATGTCCAACCTTTCGGTGTGTCTAAACTTGTGGAAGCATTATTCTCTCCTTGAAAGGGAACTGTGTTTCAAAGCAGATATTAGTGACTTTATCTACTCAATAGGTCAGTAATGTATTCAAAGAAGGTCGATTGAAAGAAGAGTACCGTTTTACCTAAAAATAAGCAATCCCAGTGTCTGATTAAATGGGCTATAATGTCTAAGCATCTGGATTAGGTGAAAGTGCAACCATATCTATCTAGAGCACGTTGTTAGTCTCTTTCAGACCAAAAAGAGCGCGATAACGACGACAAGGCTGGTTATATTACCAAGGAAAAAAATGAATAAGTATGAAAAAATGAATAGGTACCTGATAAATTATGTCCAAAGCTAAACGCTTTCCAAGTGTGCGAAGAAACAACATTTTTATTGACGACATACATATCATGTGACTGCTGGTAGAAGTATTAGTTGCATAGTCTTTCTCCTCTGGGATCTGAGCAGCCCAAGAACCAACGTTTTCGAATCCCTGAGAAACAAACACAATTAGTATTAAGAGTTAGATTTACTGAAACTATACCCAGCGTACTTGTGGCTTTAAAATAGCATTTTGCACACCAACTCCAAATGAACATTTTCATTTTTAATGCTGAATAACATGTGCTATTATTGAATCCAAACCATTCAATACGACATTGCTTCTTAGATGCCACCAACAACTCAATTCCAAAGGTTCGACACATTTTGCATAAGTACAGAGTATTTGACTTTCAAAGTCAACAGTCTTTAACACGACCATAAGGTCACTCATAGAAAGTAGATATCTTCCTGCATTCAGTGGCAGAATGAGGTGATAGGAATGAGCTTGTGGCACTATCTGCTTTTCTACGATTTTCTGAGTATTCTAGTATAGGCCCAAAAGATCGCCCTTCTGCCATGGTATCGCTACACATTCTTCCTCCTAGATTTTCAAACAGTCGTGTATGACATGTGTTGGTAATGGTGTACCATCCCAAAAGTAACCTCCTTTACATGGTCGTTTCACGCATCTTCCCAACCAGTATAAGCGGCCACCATGCTGTTAAACCATATTTTTCTTTGCCTCGTTTCATCAAATTTGATTGCTGGAATAGGTCCTATGGAACACAACAATAATTAGTTGGCAACAATGTAAAAAGGAGATGTGTGAACTATTAAAGAATTAGTAAAACAAAAGTAATATTAGCTAAATAACGTAAGTGAATTTATTTGATCTACCCCCAAATTCGACATAGTCTATACATTGTTTCCCAATGACTGATTGATCCTCAACCATTAGTTTGTTGACCAATTTCCTTCATATGTTTGTTTTCAACTTTGAAGCATATGGCAATGCTGAGCTAGATACACCGTACTGGACTCGTAGTTTATCAATGAACCCTTGTATTGGTCTTTGATTATTGTTCTATTGGAATCAAGACAGATTATAAAGTTAGACTGTAAAATTTTATCAAAGTAATAACTCCATTATTTCATGAGTATATCAAAACAATGGAGTTATTACTTGATAAAAGTCGAGCCCAACACTCCGTCTGCAAGTGTCAGCGATATCCAAACACCCCATCTTGCAGGCCGCAACAATACCCAAACAGTTGATTATGCTTGTTTCTTCACCTTTAGGTATGATTAATCAGACCTATCGGATGAAACAGAACCGAGGTCTGGACCCGTTCATCTAGCGATTCAACTTGTTTGCTGCCAGAAGGTTCGTCACCCAAAGAGTCTAGAGGGCTGACTGATGAACTGTCATCCACACAAAATACATGTCAGATACAAACCAATCATAATCCTCACCAACCACAAATAGATCAAATACAAAATATCTGCCTTTTTTGGGACCTATTTTTCAATGCAACACTTATTTTAAGATTGTCCCCAAAATGACCCTGCGTTTCACAGAATAAATTATGAAAAACAAATGAATTTTTCAATTTGTAAAAAAGGAATAAAAAGTTAACAAATTCCCAAAATTTTAATATAAATCACAAAAGTATACTTTTTAAAGAAAAGTGTGCAATTTATGCAATACATTTGTATGGTTTAACAAATTCATTTAGCGAAATACACGGGTTATTTCGGTATATACTTGAAAACGGTACATCTCAACACCAAAGAAGACAGATTGGAAAAAATTTCCTTCACTTTAATAGAAGAGTTAACTAACCTTGCCAAAGGTTTAAGATGTGATTCTTCAACCAGCCTGGCCTCTTGATATCCAGGATTCGTAGATGATTCTAGCTCAATACCCAGACTACCAAAAGTCAGGCGGCAACGGTCAGTCTCAGAGACTTGAATATGTGCTGCAATGATCACATTTTGATCCTCGTGAGTGGTTGCAAGTGATGGTTTATCTTGCAACTGAGCTGTTTATGTAGCCTTAGAATTCTTGGCGGGAGATGATTTGGATTTTTTAGGTGTTCCAGTCACCCCTACTTCAACAACATTTAGTTTCCGGCCTGACTTTGGTTTCCACTTCTTATTTGCTTGGGAAACTACATTTTAAGACAATAATAAGACTCATAATATCTTTAAAATAAACAATAAGTAAAATTTGGTACAAATTTGGCTCATACCTTCTCGATGAGTCACGGGTTGATGTGGTCTACTGTTGTTCAAAGCCCGTCCAGTAGATACAGCAGGGCTGATTCAGACACATTGGAGTGAGATGATTGGTCACTTTTCGATACAGCAGGAAAAGATCTAAAATTCTCTCCGACATATTTATCAGAAGCTTGACGTCTAACACCAACAGCACCGACTTCACGTTTTATGGCACCAACATTTGCAGCTGGTCTAGATGCCAATGATGGTATATGAACTGGGTCAGAGGCGGATGAATAGACCCCTACAACTGAACTGTTAGATGATGTGACAGAGCTTTGTTGAGAATCCTGAGGTTTTGTTGGTTGTACAGGTGGTGTGGCGTTTGAGACTGTTGCTTTCTTACCACCTGACCTATCGTTTCTCTCGGAACCACTGATAATATAATTTCTTCAAAACATACTCAGATAAACTGAGTTTAAATAACCCTTTAAAATTCAACACTCGGAAGGCGATTTTGGCCATTTATTTCTTGTTTTATCATTTGATTTCTGTTATGAATTCTGTCTTATCACTTGATGTTATTATGGCTACTGGTGCGGTATAATTACTTTTCTCTGTTAGTGCCATCAGGTGCCTTGGAGGTTCATTCTCTTTTCCAGATGTTATATCATTTTGATCATTACAAGGGACATACTGTTGACTTTGGTGATCATAAGCATATCCAATTATTACCATCGTAGTACAGACTTGTAGATGAGTTGCACCTAAAACAAATGAAAACATGTAGTTTGTTGTAGTAATCGTCAGGAATACCAACAAATAAAGGAAAAAATATATAGCAGCTTCATTTCATGCTGAATACACGCTCATAATTTCACACCTGTATTTCCATCGTAGTAGAATCCAGAAGAAGCATCATAGTAATAGCCATGTCATGCCTTGTAGTTGTCATAATAAATGTTTACAAAAGTTTAACCCGACCCCAACTTAAGACAGATTTATATTCGCATTACAGCAACAAAATACCAAAAACTTACCGATTGTTTGGGTGGCAACAGGCAGGAATCTCCACTTTGCAGCTAAAGTCAGACATACTGAGATAGCATCGATTCACGTTTCTTTGCATTGGAGCTAAGTACCAGATGGATGGTCAAATTTTTCTAGGCCGACAAATGAACTTATACACAATTTAAGAATTGTTGGAATTCTAGTCTAAAGATAAGCTTACATTACAACTATTTAATTGCAGCTAACACTTAAAATGCATCTAAAAAAGTTTGCATGTCAAGCTAACAAATGCTTTGCAATCTCAATGCTTACATAGTCTCGCTAAACATCTCAAAGGCCATCATGTGAGCGGCAAACTGAGCTCGTAACACCAAGAGGTTTTTCTAATAAATCAAATTCCTCATGTGCTAAACTTAAAATCCTTTTTAGCTATATTAATTATCGAAGAACAATATTTTACAAACCGGTTTATTTATAGATTACCAAACATAATTTTATTGTGACGATAAAGAATTTGTTATTGCAATTCATAAGAAAATGGGTTTGACATTCATACCTAGAAAGTACTAAATTAGTAATATGTTCTACTAATCTTTTTTACGTGTGCAAGGCGACTCCATGTCCACCTGCAGCGTATAAAACGACTTCATGCCAAGCATTTCGGATCCAACTATCTCAAGAAATCCATCATGAACATATGGACGAGTCCACTTTCTGTTGTATACATATAAGCAAGTACAATAAAGCAAATTTAATTAGCAGCTGTTAGATCTGAAATTTCACAAGACATACATGCTTGACTAAGATTAAAGAAGAAAAGTCAAAGTCTGACCACCCATGTCTCCTTTTGCTTGGTATTCCCCACGGATTAAGTCCACCAGAAAAGCTAGGCAAGTTGAGACAAATGATTGATCGTATGCTGCATAAATTATCATGTACATCTATTACTCAATGACTCTAAAGAAACTAAAAAAGAATCTAATAGAAGTTCTTAATAAATCTTAGACAGGTCATCAAACTTACGTTGGAGGAATGGGCAATAAATCTTAATAAATCTTATAAACAACGTATGTAATAGATGTATGCAAAAAGAGCACTACTGGTCTTTAACATTAAAAAGTCAACTATATGATCAACACATACCTGTTATAAGAACACAACCACACAGATCAAGAGCACGAAGATTAGGACACCCACAAGCTAAACTCATAACTCCAACATCACCAACTCCCTCGCACCAACCAAGATTTATCGACTGAAGTTGATTACAATTGTATCAAATAGCCTACAAACGCAACCAAAAGTCAGATAATAAAACTTATACATTTCAAGACACAGGAGTCAAATGACGGAAAATTATTTTCTAATACCTTCAAAGCCTTGTCAGATGCCGCGTTTCCACATCCACAAAGATTCAAAATCTTCAATTTTCTACAGTAACTGCTAAGATATCACTAAAGCCTGAGCAGCCACTGATTTTTAGCTTAGTAAGATCAGGACAACCATGAGCCAAAGCATAAAGAGATCGATCACCGAGCTTAAAGCTCTTGCTGAGGTCAAGACAGTTACTTGCAATGGTCTCGATTGCATTATCATCAAGAACCATCTACATCATTACCTTCCTCGATATAATGAATGATCGCCTATAGTTAACCAAATATCGTACCTTGATTGCAAAAACATGAAATAGTTTTCTTAATAAAGAAAAATACTGAATCCCAATCCTACAAAATAGATACAGATAAATCAATAATTAGTAAAGAAGTCATAATTTCAAAATATCTTCTGACAATTATGAGAATAAGCTGCTATGAGTATGGATAATCATTCATAGAGCCATCGCAGACCAGCATTTGTTCACAGCCATAGCCTTTTAATGCAGAGAAACTCGAAAATTATAAGATGAAGCTGAAGCACGTGGTAACAGTTTGATGAATAAAAAAAATTTGATTGAGAAATATGGCTTGGTTTATATTAATACCTGTATATTCCAGTTAGTTTATTTCTTGACTGTAGAGAATGACTTCAAGATCTTTAACCAAGTTCCAGCTTCAGGTGCAATACTATTGGAAATCTGGACCATCAAACAAACCTAAGTAAAGTTAAAGGTGGCAATATAAGTGTCTAAATTCCTAGGATTAAAACTATGATCTATATACCTCCCCAAGAGCAGCAGAATGTTTGGAGATCGACTTGAGAATTCAAATGTCCAAATGCTACTATGAATTCCCATCAAGCTCATCAGCTATATCATCTGAAGGTTTAATACCGAACCATACATTGTTTTTATCTTTTCTAAGGCAGCTCGAAGTTCTTCAGTAGCCTACACTCCCCACAAAGTACATTATATATATCATTGTTTTAGCATTTGTTAATTATAAAGTTCATGAAGCTCCATCATTTGCTGACGAAGAAGAAAAACATTATTAGTAGACTTGTGGTTTTTATTTTTGGGATTTAGTAGAACAAATATATACTAAAAAGTAATTAAATATTAAATGAAACGGTTAAGATATATAATTGATTTTACCATAATTCATAAAACGGCTAAAAGCATGTAAGTATTTTGCTTTTTGATTTTTATATTTAGGATTTAGTAGAACAATTATATATTAAAAAGTAATTAAAAGTTAAATGTAACGGTTAAGATATATAATTGATGTTACCTTAATCCATAAAACAACTAAAAGCCGGTAAGTACTTTGATTTGTGGTTTTTATTATTAGAATTTAGTAGAACAAATATATACTAAAAAGTTATTAAAAGTTAAATCAAACTGTTAAGAACTATAATTGATGTTACCATAATCTATATAATGGCTAAAATGAGGTAATTACTTTCTAACATTTTGTTCTAAACAATATTAATCTTGAACATCTTTTACATTTAATAATATTATTAACATTTATTATTATTATTTTGTTTTTGTTAATTATGTTTATTTACTTACTTTATATAGGTGCTTCCAGCTGATTTTAATTAATATAAAATAAAAACATCAAGGTAAGTGTTCATTTAATGTATAGGTTGTACACTATTTATTTTTTAAGTTTTTAGACTCTATTCAATTGTAGTTTTTATGTTAACGACCAGTTGTTGTTTATGATATGTATATATGTAGTTGTATTTTGATATTGCATGTATGTTATATTGTTTAATTTAAAACCTCCTTTTTTGGGGAGTTATTTTGTTAATTGATCCGTAAAATATGTTTTCTAAGGGTTAAGAAAGCATTCGAGAGGTATAACCGAGACCCGGATCACAAGTTCTTATAGGTAACGTGTATCCGAACTTTTGCGAATACTTAAGATCCAACATCAAGTTCTTAACCAGAAGGGAATTATGGAAAATCGACCTTTTAGATCTATAATACAAAGCTAAAAGCATCACGTAAGATAACATTGTCATCACGTAGTTCTTTATTAAGCTTCTCAATAGCATATTTCATTTCAAAATTGAATTCCATCGCTTATCGCCTTGACACATTCACCGTTATTGTTTGTTATATTGCCACAAATAGTAAGGTGCACAACCGATTGGTGGAGTGGAAAATACTATCTTCACTATAAACATTCTTTTTGTTAAGTAATATAAAAGTTAGTTCATGCATTTTGTATTACACGGTTATATCATTACATCAATACATCATCATAAATTTCATTCGAGACGTTCAAGACCATATATTAAGAAAATAAACGACGTTTAGGACTGATTAGCGCTATCGGTCGCTTTAGCTTTGCTGATGGTGAGATCTTCATGTTTCATGTTCTTGTTGTATTTCCTCAAGAAATCATCTTTATACATATTGATTTCAAAATCTCCAATCAAATAACCCTGTATCCCATCATTTCCATAACAGTTTTGCGGGAATACTACAATGACATTTGTAGGTTATTATACAATGGAAACATAAGAAAAACTAAAAATATCCGAGCAACTCTATAAATGATATCCAGATATGGCTATATAATTAAAAAAAAGAAAGAAAAAAAAGCCAACATATTATGAATTAATTAAACTAACCATGATCAAGATTATATTAGTGTAAACTCCTTATCACCAAGTTTACTTTGGGTGAATCCAATCCCAAAAATAGATGATGAATCTTCGCAAGAGTTTGCAACCATTTGTTTTTCTTTTTTGTATCATTCACCGATCTGCTCGCTACACCTTCTTGCATTGTCAAAGTTGTACCTTAATTTGTGCTTACAACACACAAAAAACGGATCACCAAATCCAGTCCCAATATACTTAGATATAAATTTAAATGTGAACTATAAAACAATTGGTTGATCACTTAATCGTGAAACGCGCCAAATGAGTCTACTCGATCTGACATGACCAAATAAAAACTACCTATATTAACCTAAACATGACTCAAATATAGCTAGTTTTATCTATATGAAACATAACACTAACTTACCGAGCTTTTGAGATTGTGTAATTGGTGAATACTTGACAACGTGAGATATCAACATAAGTGATGGAAGCCAAAATTCCTTTTGAAGTTGGATAACGGCTTCCCGTAAGTTTTGGTTAGTCTCATGTTTCTAAAAGTAAATAATATATCCTAATGATGTTCAAGGACTACATGCTATCACAATTACAGGAGCCGCCCAACCTTAAGGTGGAGACCGGAGCCTGATTCTTTAATACGCAAATATGTTGTTTTAGGAAGAAGCGGTCTCATGAACGTCATGCTCTTCATCCAATTTTTCCACCTCTTGCTATTATTGTCATTGAATTTATTAATCATGTTAGCGTCGTTTCCTACAAAACCACATGCCATAGATTAGATAAATAAGGGTCAAAATGCAACCAACATGCATCATTTATAAGAATCCAGTGCACATAAAATAACACTTAAAAGCCTTAATCTTTGGTCACTGCTAGCAAGTAAACTTATTATAATTTCCATACCCAAACTAATACTTATATCGTAACAAAACAAATAAAAGTGATGCTCATGTAAATTACTGCTACATGTTGGAGTGGTTAACGCATATAATGGAGTAAACAAACGACTAGAGATTAGTACGGAGGTACTGGGTCAACCTGCACACGGTTCGTTGAACCTCCTTTCGACCGTTGGTCAAACTCTAGTCCTTGGCTATATTTGAAATTTACAATCACGATACGTCAGTTATACAATTCAATATACTAACATCGGAAAAAGCGGTAATGCCAAAAGAGCTCATATTTGAAGAATTAAGGTAACCTGATGTTGGGATTAATGAAATGAAATTAAACGACACACCCACCAAGAGCAAACTAAGATGGTGCAAAATATAGTATAACTCTAACCTTCAAATGAGAATAGTATCGTAAAGGTGCATCCCACATGTGTGTCCATGGAAGGACAACAAAAGAGGTCATCGTTCCTTGTTTGTGGACAATGTTGTAAGTAGGTTCTTCGATGGCAAAGAACAATCGGCTGCCCAACCGGTTCCCGCAATGAATGGCCAATGGTAGCGTGAGAACTAATGAAGGTCAACAACCGACGGCACCAATTAGAAGATCATACCGTTGATGTTCACGGAGGTGCCGACATTGTTCATTGTCGCTCGCACGTCATTGACAGTTACCTGCATAGGAAATAAAAATAACATTGCATAACAAATGTCAAGAAACAACCTCGACCAAAATAATGTTGAACTTATAACTTACCGAACATCCAACATCCGATCGCCATCCCTTCTCAACCTCTTTCGGTCATACATTATGTATGCAATATTAATGTGTGAACACCTTGGCCTCTTGGAATGTTCGTCCACGATTTTCGTGTACACTGACAGCCTCAACAACGCGGCGCCGACTCATCACCAAGTGGGATATCTAATGTATTACCAATGCCAGACGTAGAACACGGAAACCACGGGCGTTCTTGATCGCTTTCTTTCATTTCAAAAGCAACGTCGACAATAAGCGAGGAAGCAACAAAAAAGAAAGAAAACTACAGATGGATACTAACACTAAAGGCATATACTTGAAGGAAATAACATCATACAACAAAAAGGGTTAGCACCGGTTTGAACATTAAAAGAAGTAACATAGTAAGCAAGAGTGCGAAACAACAAATCACAACAAATACATGAACATGCGAGACCCCAAAATCATGACTAAAATCGAGATACCCACCAACATAACCATCTATGAAAGAATGCAACACAACCAAGATGTGCGATCCTTTAAGCAGATAGACATGTGAAGTGCCAAAAAAAATAATAATAATAAAAAATGTATGCGAGCAAGAGAAATGAATTGAAACATGTTTATCTCCTTGCGGAAGTAGAAAATCCAATGCAAGAAACTTGAAAAGCAAATAAAACAAAGTAAAAAGGTCCGTTGGATCCCTAACTGTATTTCTCTGATGACCTCTCTTTCTTGAACTTCGTTGAACTCGTTTATCAAACAAAACTTTTGGACTCGAGTCACCAAATTTAAATTAAAATGGAATGTTATAATAATAATAATAATAATAATAATAATAATAATAATAATAATAATAATAATAATAATAATAATAATAATAATAATAATAATAATAATAATAAAAAAATGGTTGTCATGCGTAATCATAAAATAAGCACTTCTAGCTATAAATAGTTAAATACTACAACTCTTAAATATATACCTCGTTACACTTCTCTTGGAAGAGTCAAGTACATTTGATAATCGATACAACTTTAGCAAGATCCGTAACTCGAGCATTAATAATGGTAAGCCAAAATATAGAAAACATCTATTATCATTTATTCAATGTTAACTCGTTAAAAGAATGTATCTGCTTCAAGATCCGCTATTTCACGACTCAAATCCAAGTCTGCAAGACCCTTCAAGTCTTCTTTACCAAACAAAACATATTCAACGGAAACGTTTGCTTTCTAATAAAATAGTGATCAACATATTAGGTCATAATTAATTTACACAACAAAGAACTAACCAAGAAAATTTCAAAAACGAAACCTATAACAAATTTCAAGCGAGTTCTATGAACCAAGATCGAAGTTAAAAATAACAAAAATAAATGCAAGTTGGTCAGTCATTTACTTACCGGCTAAACTCACCTAGAAAGAACGGTCCATCATCAAACATTGAAAGAGCACGCTCAATATAATCGAAAGTAGCAGTTGTTGCAATTATATACACCTTGTTATATCATATATAGTTTCTAGTTTTCATGATTGGATTATACCATAAAAATTTATTTGGTCATACCGATCGTTGCTTTCATCCACCAAGATCTCATCTATAGAATGACAAATAAACAATTTAGATGAACCATAAGTCCAAACCATGCATTCAAGAAAAAATATTGTAGTAATGCAATTAATCAAAACAACTAATGCGTGCATATCATATACAACTAAAACACCATGCATCCATTGTAATTTATCATATACAACTATATGTTACTTGATTAGTGATGAACAGGCAATTGTATACGTTTGAAAATTAGGGCTTTAGGAACATGGGAGGGATAGAATGGTGCACGAATGAAAAAGAAGCATAATAGGTTTTCTGCACGAGAATTTAGGTGCTAGGGTTTTCTAGAGAGAGTGAGGAAAAGGAGATTAAGATTTAATTGCTTCGTTTGTTAATGCAAAATTGTAGGGTGTACTTAATGAAAGGATTAGCCCGATTCATGTAAGTATATCAATGTGGGAATGCAATGATGAATCACAAAAAGTGGCATGCTCATTGGTTGAAGTGTTTGTGTGTAGATGCTTAGATCCGTGTTCGAATCATTCAATTGACAAATTTTTAAGTAATTTTATTAATTTCAAAATTTTAAGTAATTTTATTAAATTCACTTATTTGGTTACAATTTCGATGACATGGCTTTAATTGTGATGACATGGAAATATGACATGGCATTATGGGATGCCAAGTGGCATTTTATGTGGCATGCCTCCTCTTATATATAATGTATATATATATATATATATATATATATATATATATATATATATATATATATATATATATATATATATATATATATATATATATATATATATAGTGTAGGGTTATTTTCAGAACCCAAAAAGGTCGAGAACTGCGAACCGATCTCATCCATTCATTTTTTAATCAATGGCTAACAATATTGGTGGCATAATAGTAATAAATTTAAATATCAAGTTACATTTTAAAAGGGATGAAAGGGCGTTTATGTAATTTTGTATCACTCCAAAAAACTGCATTATTCTCTCTTTCTTAAATTCACCTACATCTCTCCCATTTTTAACCTAATAACTGCCTCACCAAAATATGTGCAGCCACCCTAAATCACGCATCTCTTCTTCTCCAGCTCAACCCTAGCCACCTAAATCCTCCATTTTCGTTCAATTACCACCATTGAAACCTTGTCTAAAAAATAATATGCATTATTTTTTTCATTTCTATGATCCAAGAAACTTGATATACGATTTCAGTTATATGATCCAAGATTCGCCTATGATCCAAAAACTCGATATACGGTTTTTCAGTTATTAATAATCATATTTTTTTTTATTTTGCTACTAAAGTTATACACTTGGGTTATGTCTTTTTTGGTTCTGTTATGGTTGATGTACATACAGTTTCACCAACCGGTATGTGAAACCGTCACCCCAGATCTTCAATATCTCTAGTGATGATGCACCTTTATTGACTGAGTAAATATATTATTTGGGGTTAGGTGAGATTAAAAGTAGAAGCTTTTTATTATTTTGGAATAGCAAAAGTTGTTTTGATTTTGATTTTGTTGTGTTTGGTTAGGCAATCATGAGTGATGAAGGAGAAAAGACGTGCCCGCTTTGTGCCGAAGAGATGGATTTGACGGATCAGCAGCTCAAGCCTTGCAGATGTGGATATGATGTATGGTTTACTTTCTTTCATATCGTTTTAGTAGATTTATATAGTTTTGAGTAGATGTGAATTGATAAATATAAGCGTCGATAAAAATGATTGCTCGTGTTAAAGCTACTACTATATTCTATAATTTCACGTTGGACCATTATGTATTGCGGGCTTGCGGCTTAATTTGGATATGATTGTTTAAAAATCCCAAATAATATGCTCGATCAAATCAGATGAAGAATGTAATTTGGATATAAAGTAAGTAAATAATTTTAAAGTATGCATATGTGTTTGAAGGTACACACAAAATTAATGAAATGGGTTTGCACATGTGTTTAGATTTTCATATATGTTTGCTAGTTGTTTATGATATAAATAACAATTTTTATGTTTTCGTTATTGAATATGTTTGATAAAGATGAGGATAATGACCAATATAGGAAGTGCACACGTGTCTTCAAAGAAACATATACCTTCTAAAGATAATTTGATTGTGATAAAGATGTAAAGACACATGCACATTGACGAATGCGAATACATGTACATACAAAGATCACGAGAGTCTCTTATTGCGTTAATTATTATTAGTGCACACATGTATAATCGATATATTGTACTTGCATTTTTAGACATATGTATAATGTTTATGTTATTGAATTTCGCTTTTGAATATTAAAGAATTGTATGCGCTAAAACATATGTGCAATTATCTTCTTAAGTGAAACACATACGCACCATACTTTTAAAAACATAAATGTTGAAAAAACTATTCAAAATTTAAGTGGTTTAAGCAATTGAACACTACATTACTGAAGAAAACACATATTTAAAAAACACATGCACCTTGACTTATATGAGAAAAACACATATGCATCTTACTTTTTGAAATCATGAAAAAAATTCAAAAAAAAAAAAAAAAAAAATCCTAAAATTTAGGAACAAAAAAAAAACGTTTTTTATTAAAAAATCAAAAGAAAATAACAAAATGTACTTTTACTATTATGCCCTTTTGAATTAAATAATAAAATTAAATATCCAAAAAATCGATTGGTTGATCTTTGGTTCTCAGATTCTCGACCTTTCTTGGTTCTGAAAAAACCTTCCCTATATATATATATATATATATATATATATATATATATATTATTTGTTTTGATGAATGTTTTATCGAGAAGTTGGAGGCAATGACGTTTTCATTTTTTTAAAGATTTTTCCAGTTTTTTTGTATATATTTATTTAATAACTAAGTTGTTTTGGTATGATAATATTTTTTTTAAGTGTATTTGGGCTATCTTTATCATAATTGGCAAACGTTGAGGGTTAGTT
This sequence comes from Chrysanthemum lavandulifolium, assembly GCA_022545495.1. Lineage (NCBI taxonomy): Eukaryota > Viridiplantae > Streptophyta > Magnoliopsida > Asterales > Asteraceae > Chrysanthemum > Chrysanthemum lavandulifolium. The sequence goes on from CM040242.1 coordinate 270,647,986, forward strand.
ATGTTATATTGCCAAATTCATGTGTAAATTTTGAAAATATTTTTTATCATTACTGGAAGTGTTTTATGCGTTATTACAAAGCTTATATTGTCAAAAACGTATTTTATATTTTTGCATGGGAAAACAAACGCTGTGATATAATAGTCTAATTAAGGTTCGCAATGATGAAACCTGTTAGATTCCTTATCAGTTTAGTTACATATTTGTTTAGTTACATATATTTAGAATATATACTTATTAATCTCACTTAATTTCTGACAATCAAGACCAAGACTTTCACCCACCAATAATTTCAATGGCTGACACTCCTTTCATCAATGAATTGAAAGACATGTCCGGATCAGAAAAACTACACCAAAGCTTCAAGTTTCTTTTCATTCAAGATCACACAGAGGATGAAGCGTTTATCATGTATCTTGGGGAGCGATGCAATGAGTTGCAGAGGAAGATTGATAAGCAAACTGAGAGGATGGATGAGGTGTGGTCACTTAACCACGATGATGAAGAAGCTGGTGGAGATGTATATGAGTGCTTGCATTTGCAACAGATCAGGTTGCGAAGGAGGTTGCAGGTTTTGAGGGGTATGTTGGTTGAAGTCCGTGAAGGTTTGACTAAGAAGGAGGAGCATGATTGGTGCAAAAACCGTCAAGTTTAATTACACAAGCTAACCACTTGTGAATGGTCAACCGTAACAAACTTAAAACAAATTTCAAACACTAATGCAATTAAGATCGAGAGGAATATAGTGGATTCACAGGTCGTTAAGTCCCACGGAGGATGAATTGGTGTATAAACACTTGATCATATGATAGAATGATCACTAAGGATAGTGATCGATAATGATTTTGATGGATAATTACCTAAAGAAAAGATCTACAAATTACAAATGACTTAAATGCAAATTAAAAGAAATTAAAAGTTAAAATATATTAAATAAACGCTATCACTATTTTTACAATGATGTTTTGTGATTTTATAAAACAAAATAACTTAAATAAACTATTTTAACTAAAACGTAAACTTAAATTATCTAAAAGCGTGATTTAAAATGAAAACGTCGTTAAGTCTAAAAATTACGCGGTCAAGCAAGCAAAACGTAAAATTTATGAAATAAAAGTCCCACAAGTGTAAAAACAATTTTTACATACTATATGACAAAAGAAAATTTTAGAAAAAGATTTATATTTTTTAGACTTTTGTATTTTTTATTATGAATTAAATAAGATTTTACACTAATTAAATGATTAAAAATACTAAAACTAATGAGAAAAATCTGAAACTTTTTTAAAAAATACTTAATACTAATACAAATTAAAGAAAAATAAAAAGGATGAAAAAGCTGGTCTAAATAAGCTGGAAATAAGCTAACTTATGCGTATAAGCTAAATTGGAAAACAAGGCCTAAGTATTAATTTGTGCAAAGTAAAACTGAAAAAGTCCCTAGGGCAGATGGTGTGTGTGTGGTGTGGTGAGCTGGGTGGCCAGGGTTCGAATCCCAGCAACTCCTTTTTGCTACTATTTTATTTTTTTGATTTTTCTTTACAAACTTGTTAAGCTAATGATTATAAGCACTTTTTATAACTGTGACTTTTTATGAAACTGATTAATAAGCTCAGTATTGAGCTTATTGTCTCAACAGTTAACAAAAGAAAAAGTAAAAAGCACAAGGATAAGCTAAAAGTGGCTAAAAGCTAGTAAATAAGCTAAGACTAAATGAGAATAAGCTAAATAACTGTTTATAAGTTAAAATAATAGCTGAAAAAGCAAAAGTACTTAGAAATAAGCACCAAATAAGCTGAAATAAGCATTGATGTAACTGATTAAACAGGACACTTTAATAAATCACTAGGCACCTTTTAGCTTATTTTTAAGCACTTAAATAAGCTAAATACTTAAAACAAAAACTTGGATTAGCAAGATGACCAGATAAGCTATCCAAAAAGCTAAAGTTTTCACAGTGGAGTCCACTAGAGAGCTTTTGGAGAGCTTATTAAAAAGCTGAAAAACAACTGAGTTTAACTCAGTGTATACTGATTATTTTTAGAAAAACAAAAAGCTCTTGCAGGCTTATTAAATAAGCTACAAATGGAAAAATTAAGCTTGTAACCTTGAGACAGCTAGGTGAACTTCTCAAAAAGCTAAAACACATAAGCTAGAGGCCATTAATAAGCTCTCTAAGAGCTTGTGAAATGGGGTACCACAACTGTGCACAGGGCACTCTTTGACTTTTTGATTAACACTTAAAAATTGACTTTTATGAATTTGTGATTGATCTTAAGTACTGATATTGATGTATTAAGGTGTATAAATACTAATTTGAATAAGTATAACAAATTCTTAACACAAAACCATGATCATAAAACTTAAAAATCCAACAGACAGATAATAAGAGGAGATCAAAAGGAATGTTGACTTTTACCAAAGAAGGTCCGTGTTTCTTGGTTTCTATGAGTTAATTAGACTTATTGTGACCTGAGAACAAGCAATAACACCGGATTGAACACACTCTAATATAGTTAACAAAGAAAATCCAAACACCACTTTTGTTGACCTTTGTTTGGTACTTTTCAAAGCAAATCACAAATGTAAACCACAAAACTGATTGCAGACTTTATATAATCATTAAATAAGACTAATTAAACATGAACCAACAGTGATAACAATATAAAACTAAGAACTTAGACTTAAGCTATTTTAACTGTTAAAATGAAAATTTTACTAGCTACAAATTTAAAAGAACAAACCACTTATTTTTATGTTTAATTTAACTTAACTATGACTAATGAACATGATCAAACAGAAATTTGAGCTAATGACTATCTTACACAGTAAATTGCCAAAATGAATCAAAAAGCTTACAAGTTTGATCCAAGCTTAAACTGAAAACTGAAATGTATAAACACAACCTAAAGCTTCCCCATAAGCTCTATACCAAGGCCATCCAAAATCTACCTTGCTCCAGCTTGTTGATCACCTTCACCATTGATTTTTGATTTTTCACTAATTTTTTAGTATTTTTAATGATTTTCTGGTTTTGGCTACTAAACTGCTTTTTAAAGTATCTAATAGCTTTAATAAGCTATATAGGAGCTTAAATGAACCTATTCAATCCTTAATAACAACCATAAATAACATTTGATCACTCATGAGATTTTTGAAGTTTTAAAAATGCACAAACTAAAATTGGAATTTGAACACTGGATTTTATTATTGAAAAGGGTTCAAAACACACTAAGATTACTTACAAAGGTACTTGAAAGCTTTAAAATACACTTGAAACTTAAAATTAACTAAAACGACATTAAGAAATTAAAATTACTCTAGGTATTTCTTCACATAGCTTCCCACTTGTATTTATCGACCTCATTTGACCTTGTCGACATCTCTGAGCTAATCCCACCAATTTCCAGCCATTGATTTGGTCCAGATCATCAAAATTGCCAAATGGCAATTTTGGCGCCATTTTTCAATTGAGCAGGTTCTTTCAATTAATGGTGTTTGGATTTTGTGGAGGTGGAAGGGGAGTTAGTAACAGGTGTAAGGGGTGAGGTGGAGTAAAAATCAAGTGGTGAAAACCACTGGTTTTGACTCAAACAGCCATGGGGGAGAAGATGTATGTTGGGCGGTTTTCTCTTTTTAAATATTGGGCGGGTTTGTTTATTGACCGGATTGGGCTTGAGTTGGGTTTAGATAATATATAGGGTCGGTTTGGTTTAAATAAGCAAGGACCAAAGCGTAATTATGCCAAAGTTGAAGGGCTGATATTGAAACTTTTCAATCATATCACAAGGACTAAACCTGTAAATCTTGAATAGTACAAGGATCAATTGCATAAAATTCCATTTTTTAAATGTCCAAGGACCATTTTGTGATTTTCAAACTCCGTGGACCAAACTTGTAATTTTCTCTAAACTTATCATAAAGGACCAATTATGTCATTTATTAATAATACAAGGGTGTTGTTTGAATAATTTCTATTTTTGAACACCCAGGACTATTTTTGACATTTTGTAAAGTTGAGGGACTAAAGTTGTAAATTGTGATTTTGAACTTTAAAGGGTTTGTTTGACAACTTTTGAATCCCATGGACCTTAAATGACATTTTACAAGTTTTTGAATTACGAGGACTATTTTGACAATTTTTGTAACTTGGGGACTAAAGCGCCAATTATGCAAACTTGATCGTTTTTCACAGATTTTGATGTTTTGCATTTAAAACACATAAAACACTTGTTTGTGATATTTTCATCATTTGATGCGTTTACGAGTGTTTTCGGATGTTTTGTAGTCTGACGATTATAAAAATGATGAGTATTTAGACACTCATCAGAGCATATGAGCATCATGGATTTCTATGATTAGGTCATGTCTTTATGTTTATGTTGTGGATGTCTGTGTAGTTTGGTTTATCATGTTCTTAGTATGTTGTGGATGTCTCTTGTGGGTAGTATTTTGTTGGATGTTTCAGATGGTTATAGAGTATGCTGGTTAGGATGATGTAGCTTTTGATGACAATGACAATGACAATGCAAATGTTAATAATAATAAGTTAACTTTTATGTTTATATGCTTATATTTATTTATGTTTTTGCCTTTTTTTCCTTTTCTAGTTTATACTATAAATGATATGTAGTTTTCTCTCACACACACATTAGTTAAACACACAATCATGAGATCTGGCAAAAACGTAATAGGGTTTGCAAATTGAATTAGGGTTTTCTATTATACAATATATTAATCAAACTAAAACATATATTTAAGGCATGTGGTGTTTGTGTATTGAAATTGTTGATTCAATTTTCATGAAATGGTCATCTAGGGTTGATAACCGTATGGTTGTGTTGGGGTTGAATTGTGAAACGATCAATACATATGTTATCCACATGTTTGTATCAGAAGTGTCATTTTGTAATTGATTTCTCATGCTTGCTGCAATAAGTTAGTAATTGAAAATATCAGCAACTATGAAAGTCGGAATGCATTGTTATGGTGGATTAAGGTTGTGCACTATCACGTGTAGATGGTAATCATGAAAATTGACTCACCATAAAGCGCACGTGATAGTTTAAAAACCTTCTCACATTTTTGAGTGATTGTGTTAACCTTGAGATGAGTGGGTATCCTGTGTGGTTAAATTTTATGTGTGTTAAGTGTTTGAATACGACATGATATCCTTTTTGTTGAAGTATTGGTTTATAGACCTTCATTTCGGCCTCCCTAAGAAAAGTGTTCAAGGTACGACATTGTTTGAAGGTTATGTGTGTTATGTCAGCCGTATATCTTTTTTTTTAAGTGTAATGTGTAAGTTTTTATCAAGCATTATAAGTGTCTGTTAGATGTTTGTATGTATGTTTACAATTCGAGGGAAAATTCAATGATTCAATACATGTCTTTATTAGATATCATGTGGGAACATTACATAATCATGCTAAGATAGGTTGCTGAAAGTTTCCTTGAAAACAATGTAACGCGTGCAGTTTGCAAGCTCCGTGTCCTTGTCTTCGATCATTAGTATTTTAAGGCTAGTAAATCTAGATAATGCCACATAAAGTTGTCCATGACTAAATACGGGAGTAGGAAAATAGAGCCCAACGTAATTAAGTAACTGCCCCTGACTTTTGTTAATGGTCGTTGCATAACATGCTCTTACAGAAAATTGTCTCCGTTTGAGGACAAACGACCACTTGGATTGTGTTGATGTGAGTATTATCCTGTGTATGACGACATTGTCACCTACATTTGAACATGTTAGTATCTTAGCATGAATAACAAATTGGCCTAGATCTGTGATCAACAACCTTGTTCCATTACATAGTCCTTTGCTTGGATTGATATTCCGCAAGAGCATCACGGGCAGTTTCTTTTTTAAGTGAAGAGCATGTGGCGGCATCCCAGGGAAATTTAAGGAATTTAGGAATTCAATCGGATAGAGGCCGTGCTGTTCTAGATTGTCTGTAGATGCCTTGCAAATCTCATCTGCGCTGTTGTATGTAACAGTTTCCCTTTCTAACAGTTTCAACATGTACTCGTTGATGGCATCAGCATCATCATACCGAGGAGTTAGAATTGCCCTTTCTTTGAGGTACACATTGTCAGTTTGTCTTGTTGTAAAATCAGGGTATGTGTCGGCAACAATTTTCTGAATAGGAGAATCCCATGATTTAATTAGAAATGTTTCCGTATTGTCAATCCAAGTTGGTTCATCTTCCCCTTCTTTGCATTTTGTTGGCAACGTCCCATCCCCCACAACCAAAACCCATCTATTGAAATCCTGTTATCGAGTATCAACCTGTCCATTCTCACTATATTCATTGACATGCATGCTGCGTGTAAGGGTGAAGACCTTGCAATGCTTCCATAACTCAGATTTGTTTATGCAAGATTGTACTATGTCAGCCCTAATCCCTTTTGGGATAACTGGAAGAACTTGTCGGAAGTCACCTCCTAGTAAGACCGTAATACCCCCAAATATTCGACTCCTACACTTCGGATCGTGAAATACTAAAATATCCTTTAGCGTCTTGTCCAACGGCTCAAATGCATATTTTTGAGTCATTGGAGCTTCATCCCAGATAATAAACCTAACTTGCTGCATAAGCTCTGCCATATGTGTGTTTTGTTTTATGCCGCATGTACTGTTCTCCAATAATTCAAGCGGTATAACAAAACGGCTATGCGCGGTTCTACCTCCTTGAAGTAATAATGAGGCAATTCCTACAGAAATCAAGATAGTTAGTTCAACATGTATTTTTTAAGTTTAGAAATTAGTTGATTGTTTTAGTTTAGTATTCATTTGTACCTGAAGATGCGACAACAAGCACTATCATACGTTCTGATCTTAACCTTGAAATGATAGTGTTGTATTAAAAAGTCTTCCCGGTTCCTCCTGGTCCGTATACAAAGTAAAAATTCCTTTTTTTTTTATTCACAGATTCAATAACTTCTTCATAGATTAAGCATTGTTCGGGATTTAGCAATGAATGAAGTTGTTGATGTTCAAGCCTACTCTTATTCATATCATAATCCAACGCTTCTCTATTGAGACGATTTTCCAAATTGGTTAGTAACTTTGGGTTAGGCAGTGGTAGATCTTGAAACTTTGATAAAGATCTTCCATTCCTATTTAACAACTCTTGGATTTCTACCAAACAATAGTTTTGGAGTTGTTCATCCATCAACTGCAAGTGCGGATATTTAAATTTTTTTTCCTTTTCTTATGTAGGATATCCTCGGATAAGCACTCCCAGTTTTCTTCCCATAATTTTAAAGGCCTGCTGACATTGCTAAACAACAAAATTGTCACAAACATGTCACGCAGCTGTGGTCCGAATGCCCATACACATGCTTCTGATATAGCATGCTTCCACTATGTGTCATCATTTAAGAGGCCATATGCAAAACAGGCTTCCTTAAAAGTGGAACATAATCTCTTGTTATGATCATGAGTTTTCAAAAGCTTGGACCTCAACAATGTTCAACAACATTCTAAGATAATATCGTTCTCCAGAAGCTGGTGCGAGTAAACAATCCTCCCAATGCATTTTCTACGTTTTCTTTGTTTCCACATTTTGTCTTTCTCATGCCAGACATAATGTATAGGTATCTCAGCATACGTGTATGCCCTCGTTGTTGTATCACGCTTATTTAATTCAAACCAATCATTGAACATAGTTATGTCAATACCTTCCTTTTCAATTAGAGCCGGTAGACATTCTAAGTCATGAAGTGTGATTGCGTTCTGATTTGGCAAGTGATAACTCAGTCTCATGACTGATGGGTATGAATAATGTATGTCATAGGAAAAAAAATGCCACACCGCCTCACATGGAGCTAAGAAGCGGCAATTCAAATAATTCTTTATTTCATCGACCTCCAAAACCTGGACATTTTCCAAATCACCATTGTTTCTAACATTCTCCTATATAACAATTATAGCTCTATCAGGCCCTTTATTTAAGTACTTAAATAAGTACTTAATTTCCTTTGATCTGTTGCACCATTCCACATTAATGTGGGCCTGGTACTTCAGGAGGAGATAACGGTTGTGAGAAACCACATATCTGTTATCGTATTTGAACTTTCCTTTAACATGGTGTGCATTATTATCCCTTCGACGATAAATAGCATACCCATCACCATCAACTATTGTTTCTCCCATAAAGGTTTAGGAAATGTTTGACACTTACCTCAATCTGTACATGGGCGTCATAGCATCTTTTCCGCAAGGTCCATGTAACATAAATTCGATTACTACTTTATACCCTTCTGGATCACTTGTTTTACATGGTATCTCTGCTGTAATCATGTCATCTATCTCGGATGGAGTTTTGCATTTCAAGACTTCTTCTAGCCAAAGTAGGATATGAGCGTGTGGCAAGCCACGCTTTTGAAATTCTATGACATACACAACTGAAAGGAAATGGAAGAAAAACATAAGTTGATGCATAAATTTGTTATAGAACAGTAGATATATTGAAATTAAGCGCCAAGTTCAATTACCTACCCGTGACTTTCCAAAAATATAGTGTTTCGTAAGATCGTCCAACATTTCAGTCAGTTTAATCTTGAATACACGGGTTGCCACTTCTGGCCGGTCATGACCTTTTTATCCTGGGATGTGCTTTAACATTTCAGCAATCTCGAGCCATTTTGGATTGGCCGTGAAAGTGATGAACATGTCTGGATTTCCAAAGGTTCGACATATAGCCATAACATCTTGGTAGTTTGCCATCATATACCTTGGGCTGCCGGTAAAACTCTTTGGTAGAACGATTCGTTTCCTGATCCATGTTGCCCTTGTATCACCCCTTGTTATAGCGTCACACAGGACATGATATAGATCCACACGTAATGTATCATGATTTTTCCTTGTCCATTTAAGTCTTTGCTCCTCAACAGCCGTGTATGCATCCACCATGTATTGGTGGAATAATTGCCCACCTCTAAGCAAGGTAGTACCTTGGTTATTTCGCTGTTGTATTATGTATGTGTAGTACTCTTTCATTATGAGACAACCCCTTTTGGTCTTGCGGACACATGTGTTCTTATGATACGGTATTTTTTCATGAAATCCTCCCTCTCCGTACGGGAATAATAATGGATATTGGAGGGCCATGTATTCTGAATGCAGCTCAGAAATACGTTTCAGTCCTTCATTCTTGTTACTTATAACAATATCCCTCGTAGGAATGCCATCACCAAAGTCGTTAGTAATCAGAGTTGCTATTTCGGGCACAGTTGGGGCATTATCTATCTGCGTAACTGGTGGAGGCTGTAGCAACTTGTAAATTTTCAAAAGGTAAAATGACTATTTTACCCTTTGACTTTTTAAAAGTTGACTTTCACTTTTTACTATTTGACTTTTACCGTAACGTAAAAGCAAATAATGTAACTGGTAGTAACCGGTAATTTCCCAAGTTAAATAATTCACTGCTTTGATTATTACACTCAACATTTTGTTCACCTTTGGCTATAAATAATTATTTAAAGTTGTGACTTTAATAATTACGAAAGTTTAATCGTGTAAACTTTCCTCATGATCAACACAAGACTACGAGAAGTCTAGGTGTTCAAAATACTCAAATATCACCAATAGTCATATTTTATTTGAACCATTGCCACTTTGTTATTCTTACGTAAATATTTTACTCTTTCGTGTCTGGCGTGCTCGAACCTACATTATTAGGTTTTAACAACATAGACGCACCCAAATAGACTTATCACACTTTTAATATACTTAGTTGGAGTATATTGATAAGTTTTAATATTTTTGTAAGTATTACATTTTATGTTGCCCGTTTTAAGTTTCATGACCTAAGGGCTTAACGTTAGTAATTACCGGGACCAAACTATAATTATTATACTAAAATTTATACAAGATAAACATGAAATCTTCTAATATAACCAGATCATGCCACGCCTCACATGCACATACACACTTGTCTTTTGCTAGTAACTTGTGCTAAATATCTACAAGTGAATACCCTTTTCATTTCTTACATACATTAATTTAGATGGATAACTACACATATTCTTTCCTCTCATATGTTTTTGCCGTGAACTCTACAACTCAATCATCCATCATTTGGTTTTAGTTACAAGCTTATGTGATTAAGATTGAAGGTTCAAGGGTTACCACAGTTATTGGTTTATTTTCCTCCAACAAGCTTGTCATTTTAGAGTTTTATCAAGGTGATTAGGAGGTTCAAGGGCTGAGGTTATGAGGATCTTACAAGGGTTATAACAAAGGTTTTCTAAGGCTAAACCAAGGTTGGGTTGAAGATTCAAGACAAGGGTGAAGATTAGAAAAGGTTTAGGATTGATTATTCTAGTATCTTGTCATCCTATCCTTAGTAAGGTTTGAGTTTATTTTCATATTCATTCAATATGGTTGTAATAATATTTATTAGACGTAAATTTTATATAAGTAGTATATGTAATATGGCTTGATTGATGTTGTACATGAAGTTTGTAACATGAAAAGAAGCTAAAACAAGCCTTAGGTAGGTTTTGTAAGTTGAAATCTGGAACAGGCTCAAAGATTTACTAAACTAATCATCTCAGTAAACTTTGAGGTTAACTCAATAAGATAGGATTGTAGAGCTATGTCTTATGGTCGTTTCGCCGGGTGGCGCACCTCATAACTCATCCCGATGAGTAAATGAGAGCCAAAATGGTAAAACATGTCAAAATCAGACACCGGACTTCATTTGGAAAAGCCCATGGTTACGGTCATTTCTGGAAGTCGACTCGGTTTTATGAAATGTAGCTAAGACATAAACTTGAAGTTTGGCGGCTTCGTGTCAAAACAAGTTTTAGAACTCAACTTATGGTCGTTTTGGCGGGGTGAATGTGCGACCAAACTTTACGCAATGAAATATAGGTAATTAATTGTTATTAGACAATTGATATAAGTAAACTTTGAACTTTGGACTTGGTTAAGCTTGAGGATCTGTTGGAGAGTAAAAACTAAAACTTGGACTTTTGAATCACTTGAAATGGACTTGTAGATTAAAAGATATGAGTAAAAGAAGATGACTAGATGAAATGGGTTATTATGTCAAAAGCGTCTTTGAAATGATTTTAAAAGCGTGAATTAGACCCTTTTACGGTCGAATCGACAAAAGTGTAAAACACGAAAGTTGCTCGAATGCAATTTTCTACAAAACTTGAGAGCACATAAGCGAAAGTGAGCGGAAAGTTTTAAAACAACAAATACTAATCGGACTGTTGTGACTAGAAAGGAGAACAACCATGGTCATGGAAACTAAATTGTATTTTGATTCTTTGAGACCAAAACAAAGCCAAGGTTAAACCAACGCTAATGTCTCAAGCTATTTTAACTTAAATATAACCACTAGATATGACCATGATTATTGTTTCAAAGTTGTTTAAACATAATTTAGCCGCATGGCTAGTTTGGACTTATTGGTCGAGTCTTGTTTAAAAACTTGGTACATTGGGTTAGATTTTTCTAGACTTGGACAAACTAAGAAGTAACCATATGCCATGTTAAACTACTTCGTGACACACAACTTATATCATCATATCGTCACACAAGGCAATCAATAGTCTTTGACGAAACATGACACATGTGTTATACAACATTTGTCTCGTCAAATACTTACTTATAAATGATAAGTACTACAATAGTAAGGAATTTCATTATCATAAAGAGGCCTCTTCGGAGTGTCGTATTGACGAGTTGTGGATTTACGATTTAAAGTGTCCTGGCTCCTCATATGTTCACTACACGACCTCTTGATTTTGATAGCCTGAACGGTGGTGTGAGGTTATTTATAAAAAGGGCTATAGGCCAAACAACACTTAAGGGATACATCAACTTAAGATTCATGTACAACATCATAAGCCAACATGCTACATATACATACACTTATATCGTGACACTATCTTTGAAACACGAATACTATGCTTTCGTGGTGATCATTAAAGATCTTGGTGTTGCCATACTCTAACGTTGATAAACATTATATCGTTACACTCATTCTTGGTCACAACCGTGAGTTTCATAGCCCCACTTTTGTTTAACTGCTTTATAAACTCTTTTGGGGATACATGCTCTTTTTTTTTACTATATGCTAAAATGCTTTATTATGGACAATTACTTGTAAACCTAATGCCTTGATCGTATTATTGCAAACCACTAAGTTGTTTATGCCAAAGTCCCCAACATCATGGACCACTAATCACCGGGGAGTGGCCCAAATATTGTGGATAGGCCTATCGAATTGACGAACCCGTCTATGTTATCGGAAATAACAAAGGCGCACTATATTTGAGATTATCTAGGTATAGGGCAAAATACCTACAGGGCAAGTTATTATCTATATATATCGCCGGTGATATATATACAACGATCGGTCGTGAGTGCCATGAGCTTAGAGCAATAATAACTTTCAAGAAGATAATTGTACACATTGCAATTATACTATAAACTATATTGTCCATCTCTTGTTTTCAAACCTATGAGGTTTTTATCGTTTGTATTGACCGGTTAAGCAATCAAAGCGCTATGGCGTAACTACTACTTTGCTAAACTTGATATCTTGTGATCAAGCTGTTTTGCTTACAAACCTATGAACTCACTCAACCATTGTGTTGACACTTTTAGCATGTTATCTCGGGTTCGAAAGGAATTAGGCGGCATGGCATGTGAGGCATACGAAAAATATTTTGAAGACAATGCATATATTATCATTCGAAAAACTTTACAACTTTTATGTTGTACTTTTTATACTTATACAAACTTGTGGGACGGTTTGTAAACTACGATATTTTAATCGAATGATAATTCATTTCAAACGTCTCATTTAGAGTCGTTTTACGTAACTTGTCTTTGTGAACTATGAAGTAATACCCCAGTGACACAATCTTCCGCTGCGATAATTTTGGGGGTGTTACACATGTTAAGGTTTTAAATAAATTGGTTAAACAGATTGATAAATTTAAGTAAGATATTGGTATGGATTATCAAGTTTTAGGGCTATGTGATTTAAAGTGATGTCAGTATCTCTGTTATTGTGGCAGATACATTTTCACATGAAAGTGTCATGACCAACAAATGTTAAACAAATCAGAGCGGAAGTTTCATTATACAATACATATGCAGGGCTGTGTACACAACATGGTAAGGTTTTAAACAGATTGGTTTATATTTGAAAGGGTTCAATAAGATCATGAAAGTATTAATTAAATGCCAAAATTTTTAAAATTATAGAGAATTGAATTACATTCATTAGAAATTTAGTTACAGTAGAGATCTAGTTACATGCCCTAGGAAATAGTATACATTCATCATCTTTTGGATCATTGATTCTTGAAAATAGGACATACTGATACATTATATATAGCATATTCTTTAAACCATATGTAGACAATCGTTAATACAGAACATTTGCCCATTAAACTTAGTAAAAAAATCCAAGAAAAGTGCTTTTTGCATGCATTTGATCAGGTGCAGCAAGTGTTGCAACCACAGTAGATCCATCTTTAATGTACCTGAAATTAAGATAAACACAAAAGACACACCGGTTCATTGTGAAACACCCGTTCCATGTTGGGTATGTGGAATAAATCATCAAACATAATCAAAAATAAAATGTAATCTTACGAAAACTACAATAATAAACAATCCCAAGCAGTTTAATCCAACATATTATTCATGTCCTAAGTGCTTATTTTAAAAAGGCTTGTTCGTGTGCAGGGTGTTGAAACTCAACCTGAGTTTGCTACGACCAACCTGACAACAAAATATAGAAAAGAAATTATGTTAAAGTGTGGACAAATCTTAAATAATTAGAGACCAAAGGGTGGGCGGAACATGTGCTCACCGTCTTGTCATCTTCCTGATAATTGTCTTTTTCTTGACAATTGGGTCGCTGGCTTCTCCTTGGTCATCATTAGCAGGAGTCTGCTCAATTTCGGCATCAAAATATTCAATCTCCGGCCTAGAAACAATGAAAATATGGTTTTTTGGTTGACTTTATGGCTGTTTTGCATTGTTTGGTAGGCAAATATTATTTCATTTGCTTACCTCTTATTTTTCTTATCCTCTGTAGGGTTGACATCATCGGCAGGAATCATCTCATTTTCGGCATCCGAATCTTCAATATCTGGCCTACAAATAATGGAAACATGGTTATCATGTTCACTTGATTGGTGTTTTGCATCTTTTGGTAGGCAAATATTATGTGTTGTGCTAACCTATTTTTTCCCTATCCTCACTAGGCTTGGCTGGTGTAACAGCTGATAGGGCTTTGGTATGTGGTTTGGATGGTGAGCATGCAACGACAGTTCCATCATCAACGGTGGTTGAACTTGCGGTTTCAGCAAGCGGTTGAGTCGGCCCTCTGAATCCGGTAAAACTCTCAAAGCTTCCATACTCATAGTAGGTATGACTCTTGATTTCAAAACATGCGTTGTGCCAATGAGGTTGGCTATAGCGGTCGTAAGTTCGTGCTTTTCCAAAGTCGCAAGGTAAGGCGTGAGTAATGGATATTGGGATTGGACAGGGAATTTATAAATATACCTCGTCATCCTCTTCCAATATTGATTCTGCTGGGAACTTGACCAATTTGGTTGTTGGCTCATCAAAAAGCACCACCACGGTCTGTTCAGTATCATCCAAAACATCAAGCTCTAGGCGATACGGAGAGGGCATGTTGCAACGGTATGTATCAATATGAGTCAATTAATTTATTTAATATGAATGCATACACTATCGGTGTTAAACATAACATTACCTTATTACTAGGTATTCGATTGGCTTGTCACACGCATCACACCAAAAGCGCGCATCCTTTCTAGTTGCACCTTTTTTGCATTTTTCACCTCCACATGATGGAAAATTCCATCCTTTCATAGTCCGCACATTTTCAATCCGGGCCTTAAAGAGGAAAGTTCTTAGATATGCGGTATAAGGTATGTCAATATTATCTGTGGGAATGAGTCTAGAGACATGGAGGATGCAAAAGAATACATACATCATTTTTTCGATTGCGGGACCATATGAGGAGATTCTCGATTGTCCCTAGCCTTGGTTCAGAGTTATCTGCACATGAAGATGCTTTTGAAGACTCAACATTTGCTAAGAAATTAAGCGATGTTGTTAAGTTTCTGCATTCTATGAACTTTTCAATAATAAACAATAAATTCATACATCTTCATACCCGGTATCTGATTTCAATGCTTTGATTGCAGGGATCTCGGCATCATCCAGTATCAGGGTGGATGAACTACTGGATAAATATAACTTATCTGGAAGGTAACATTAAACTTAAATTAATATGTCAAAGTTGGCTTAACATGAATAAGCAAAATAATCCATGCCCACTCACTGTTATACTCTTTTGCAAATGTTGATGTCAGCACAACAGGACACAGACCTGTATATTTTGATTTCTTCTCAATCATTATATCACCAAGGCCACCCCATAAAGTCACCCGTATTGTTTGGCCCCTTGATGCACAGCACATAAAATTACAACAAACGGTAAGTTCATTAACAAATATTGGCAAATAACTCAAAAACTTTATAACATCAATTGTAAAACTAACCTATAATTGGCCAGGTAGAAATGAAGGTTTTTCCTGCCTGTTTTCGTTTAGTTCATCCTTCCAACATTAAATCACATACCGCAACATCTAAAAGGTAACAAATTTTATGACAGGGTTAGCAACACTATTTAAGGACAAAAATAAATGAACATACATAAACAAATAGAATATTACCAATGAGATACACATTGTGCAGAGGTCAGGGGTGATCAAAATCCACCGGTTGAAAAGGATACATGACAAACCCTTTTGGCTTGACAACGACTTTCCTTATGGTTGTTCTTTGCATCAAACTCAAGCATAAAGGTATAAATCCTCTAATGCGAAATTCATCCTGTTATTCATGACCACAAAATTTTTAACCGAGTACACACCTCTTTAACCTCAAAAAATTGTGAGCCACTGTTGCCTTGGCGATACAATGGATTACATTACCCTGCAACAAAAGTGTGTTAAAAACGGGTTCAGATTAGGCATTGGTGTTACACAAATTTTTTAGAAAGGAAGATGCATATACCTTAGCATCAGAGACCAAGAAATCAGAGCCTAAGTATCGCCCATTGGTAGAATCATTTACATCCCATAATCTACACAGCATAACTACAATCGTACCAGTGGCATCTAGCTTCAGTTTGTCCAGGAACATTTCAGACTTTGGGCTTAGTATTTCTGCAGCCATGATGATATACTAAATGGACTTTTTTAGTTTTATTGCTATTGGACTCACTCACCTCACTTACAATTTTTGGAAAGGAAATGGGCTTGCTGCCTCATTTATACATTATACATACATTTAATAAGGATGTAATTGCAGCTTGATTAGTATTATTTGAGGTTGCAAAATTGTAAGCCTTCCGTATGCCTGCATTGAAGGCTCCATCTGTATCTTTGAGGTTGCAAAACTGTAAAACTATAGGCCTTTTGTTTGCCTGCATTGAAAGAGACCTTTCATGCGTATGCATTCAATTCACCATATTGATAAATCGATGTAATTTTGTGTAGCTTTAACTATGTTGTACCGTACTTAATTTTGTGCATAACAACTCTTGCACATTAACTTAAGCACTTCAATCTTTAGATAGTATAGATATATAAATAAAAATATCATTTCAAAATGAAATATATTATAACGTACACATAAAGATGCCAACAATGATGAATAATTGATTTACTAGAGTAAAAGATGTTTTTAACCGTTTCATCCCTTTAGTATTATATTTCATATATTTTAAAACAAGCTTCATTAAACCTTCAACAACATTAGTATTGGTTTATGTCCTATTTATAAATTAATGACACTTTTATCTTTCTCCATAACGGACCGTGAGACGTTTCTGTTAATTATTTTGCTCAATTTTTTATTTTGCTCTTTGCGTTTTTCTGCATGTTTAATTGATACATGCAATATGAATAGATGAAATTTGTGTAAAAAGTGGCGGTAATTTGCACACTTTGTTTTTATTTACACACACTATTGTACAAGGTGACAAAGCAAGACATATATATGATATAAGCATATAAAACTTAAAATGGTGTTTCCCGATTAAAAAAATAGTGTACAAATCAATTAACTAAAATTTCATAATAATATGATACAATATAATTGCTACATTCATACAATGTGATGACATGGTAAACAATACATTTAAATAGAATAAAGATAATCTATTTGACTTTATATTGATATCTTGTTGGGATTTTAGAACTACGTTAACCAAGTAACGCACTGATGCACGTCGGATATGGATCTAGTTATTGCAATTAGTTTAACACGTATTTAATAAACAATATTGAATAAAGGTAAAATAGAAAACTAACCTTTGGCGGCAATTGAGCGCAGTGAGCGAACAAGAAACCAAAAAAACCAAGTATCTAAAATAGATACTTCTATGAGTATCACACACAACACGAAAAGTATCGTTCGATAATGAGCTAGTCGAGCGTATTTAAACCAATCAACATTTGACCGGCTCAATATATCACACGAACTGAAAACCACACAAGAACAAGCTTGCTTCGTCGAGAACTCCAAAGCGACCTAGAACTGTTTTTTCTCACTACCCAATATCGGACAAAGGTGTCCGATATCCATGTATTACGTCCGAGAAGAGGCCCCGACCAGAAAACAGTAACCCTTTGTTGATGCTGCTTTGTCGACCAGGAATCAGTAACAACGAACATCAATGAACCTTCTAAACACTTGGATTTAGGTACTATGCAAGTTTAGAATATAATCAAACCAAACAACCCTAAACGATTTAGAGTAAATTGAATAGGAGTATTAGCAGAATGTAGGATTCAGTTTAGGGTATTAGGATGGTGATATTATACGCATGAATGCAAGGGTGAAGGGTATGTTTATATAGGGCACGATCGATCGAACTAGGGTATCTAGCTTGGTCGACAAGTGACAAACCCAAACAACAAAACCCACCGCCATATGCGATCGTTTGGAGTCATCTAGGGCCCAAGGCACATCAAAATTCGACCAGTTCTATGTCAAATAACAACCCATGGGTCGTACTATAATCGGACCAACTTGCATGCATGTAACGGTATATATTCATGTATAAATATCGTTCGACACGTAACTTCGTGTTTATCGTGTGTGCCCCATAGGCTCACACTCTTAGCCATTCGTTTGTTTACAACTCCCACAAACCAACACATCTCACGTAAAGCACTTCATTGTGTGAATTGTTTTGTGCGAAAATTATGTGGTTGTAGCGTTCCTCATTGAATAAACATAATATGGACAATTTTATGTGTGTCAACAAAAGCAGGAGTTATGTTCGATTCAAATTTTCATCTCCGGGGTCTCATTTCAAACTACAAGAAAGATAAACAGAATGATATGTCATTTAATTTTGTGTCGTGTTTAAGAGTCACATATAATATGTATTTCGTACGAGCTTAAAATAATACATTTATATACGCAATACACTATTGTAGAAACAAGTAAAATCATTAATTAATTTTGGGTAGAGAAAAACCATTCTCAATGAGTTAATTGTTAGTGTGTGTTAACGTAAGAAACATTTAATGAATATATTTAGGTTTAATTTCAACATAAAAGTAGTTTAGGAATTTTAATGTGTTGAAATTTCAACAATTAAACATAGCTTCATGCTTTAATGTAGTATAGATACCATATTTTCATAGAAAAATGATTGTTGTCTTTCTTAATCGGCTCTGAATAAGCCAATGATTTGATTGGTTGATTTGAAAAATGATTGGTGGGAGCTTGGAGAGAAAATCTTGTCTGATTGTCTAAATGATTTATCGTTAGAACATAATTAGGTTTGTGTTTTGGAGTGCAAAAGCATTACTCTTTTTCATATTTGGACAACTAACTGGATTATCAGATACATAATTAAAACTCAACAATGATTAACCACATATGAAGTGAAAATATAAATTTTGCTGCTAGAGTATTTCCTAACTTGTAGATCTATTTGAAAAGGTATAATTGTTGCAAACAAAGGACAAAATAGTCAATTTCACAAGGGATTTGTTTGTATTTTGTGACACCTTAAAAACTGAGTTAGGGTATCGACAAGAATAGACAACTTGGTAACTACTTAACATCGACTTCCAAACTATTCAGCATCAACTTAATATAAGTAAGTCGAGCTCGAACTGCATAAGTGAATTACAGTTATCCAATAATTTTACGTATCACACATGCTAAAGAACACTAAAGTAAATTACAACACATTGTGTTGAGGAATTAGGTGTTTGAATGATTTAAAAGCTAGCGAAACAGTTTTTAACACTAAGGGCCCGTTTGGTTGCCATGATTTGGCGTTGGCTTAAGTCATGATAGTAGAATCTAGTGTTTGGTAGAACTTATGAGGGCCCAAAGTTTGGGATGAAAGCCAAATATATGCCGTGTACAATTCCTGATCAAGGGCCTATGATTACATGAATGGTTTGATTTTCCATGTATTTTTACAACAAGTGGAGTCCTTTTCAATATCCATCACATATTTATATTTTTCCTTTTCTTTTCTAATTTTATAATAACAAATTTTATTTCTAAATTTTATATTTATTTAAATAATAAATAATATATAAATCAATCCAAATCCAAATCCGATTTAATCTAAATTAATCCAAATCCTGGCCCCTTCCACAAAACCAAACTACCCTAAACATTATTTCAATATTTTTATTTACGTTTTGAACTCTTTCAAAAGCAGGTGATGATAATATGGTCACCACCATCGTTATGTTAGCATCACAACATTTACCCCTAGTGGTTAAAACATTAATTTTCATTATTCTATACCTAACCCAAACACACAAATACTTAAAAACACAATCATACACACATAAATTTTTATATTAAGTCGGAGGTGCAAACCATTGATTCCATTCTTTTTCTTTTCTTTAACTGTACATCACATTGGACGCACCGTAATGGTGCATCATACGTGAGATAAGAAAAGAAGGGAATGAGGTTTAACTTTTGTTATACAACAACAATATTCGATCCCGTCAAATTGAGGTAAAAGAATATGGAATACAGGCAATTCGTACTTCTACCATAGGATAAACCAAAGATTAAAGAATTTTGTCAATATAGAAATTATAGCAGGGTATTCGCGCGTTGTGGGAGCGGGTACTATATAATTAAAAATTTTAGCGAGAAATATTTTGCAGGTCTATATTTTACGATACACTAGCTTTACAAATGACGAAAATTTTAGTTTTGAATAATTTTAAGCAATGACAAGTTAACTCATATAAAAGTTATAGGTTATCCACGTGACGTTGTGGAAATATAGAGGCAGTAGCTGGTATATTATGGATGTATGAGATTGAAGTAGCTAGGGATGAGCACGGTACCGATCCCATACCGAATAGTGGTACCAATTTTTTCCGGTATAAATTAGTGATGCAGGTGCGTCATGAGCAGGGATTGGGATATCGGTACGATGTCGATCTGGGAAATCGGGTTTTCACTTTTCGAGAATTTCCGATTTGGTGCCGTCTTCAATTAGTGGTCCCGCTTTTTTCGCTTATTTACGTAGTCGCAGTGCCGTCACCGTATTTCAAGAATCGGTCTGGTTTGATCTGATCTTAGAGTCTGATTCAGGTTCGATTCAGGATTCGGTTCAAATCTTCGTCGCAAAGAGTGGTGACGATGGCCGTAGTCATGAGTTATTTTAAGAAAAAAATACCATAGCGAAATTTAAAAGTCACTTACATCATGTTAGAAGATTTAATTCTCTAAAAATACACTTTATAAGTTTTTTTGGCACTTATTTGAGTTATTAACAATGTTTATTATATTTATCCCACACATGTAAAATGTACAATTAAAAAAATAAAGAAAAACCAAAATATTCAAGAAATGTGAGATTAATTTGAAAGTATAGTTATTATGTAATAAATATAAAATAATATAATTAGCGATTCTGAAACTTTCTTGGCGTTCGTCATTTCTTCAAAAAAATAGTCCGATTTTTATAAAACATTGTTTTTAATTTTTACGGTAATTTTTATCAAAAAATTATAAAAGATGTATATGTTGGTTCTCGAGTCACTCTTACAATTTAATAATATTTCTTTGAACATTGTAATTTAATGTGCATTCTAAAACTCTATTGATTTAATATCTTTACATTGAAAATGATAGTACATTTTGTGTTATATCGATTTGTATAATAAACTTAATAACTTGTGTTTTTCATTCAGAGGTGTTTTAAGAACGTAATTAATTAGACGTTTACCTGTCAATTTTTAAAATTTGTCAAAATAAATAAGTGTTGACTTATTATTTTAAAACTTCCATTTAAAAAAAATCTCAAATAATTTAGTTGATGCTGATATACACACTTCTTCGTAAATAAATAAAACGCTACACATATAAGTAAATATATAAATATATAATTAAGCATATAGTTAACTAATAATCATATCTCAAATTCTCAATATTAATATCAGACAAATTATAATTATGTTTATATGTTTCATAAAAGCTAAAATACTTGTAAATAAGGTTGTTATTTGGGTTGGGTTGGTCGGTAGGATTAATTGGTCGGGTCAAAATCAGTCGGTAAGAATAATATATCGAATAGTGAATATGACTCTAATTGAACTCGAGTTAGTCGGGTTCGGTCCAATTAAGTCGAATCCAATTCCAATTCAGGTCAATCCGAATGAGTAATTTAAATCATAAATTGACTAATTGTTCTAATTTAGATACATAATTTATAAAAAATATGTTAAAAGAAAAAGAAACCTTATTAAATTTCGAATGGGTCGATCCAAACTCGAGTCAGGTAATATTTTAACCCAATACTCAACTCTATTTAATACTCGGGTTGATTCGAATAACACACGTAAATTTCTTGACCAGAGTAACTTGACTCGAAAAACATAATCGGGTCGAATTCTGATCAGGTTAGTTATTTTTACACCCCCCGCTTGTAAAGATATCCAACAAACAAGGACAAAAACAAAAGGACAATTTAATCTTAATGAGGAAGGTTTGGACCCCACAAAGCTTTTTGACAGCAACAATGGCGGGAGGTATTTTCAGTATTGACTCGGTGACTCACTGATTTGATCCTGTTTTCTACTTTTAACATATCATCAGTCTTGTCACCTGTTTTACTGTCCGGACTTGAAACCCACTCCCACTTTCGCCATCTTTCTCGTCACCCTCACGCGCTAGCTCTTTCCAAATTTCATTCACTTTAAACATACTAGCAGTGTCCATGGCGTTCTTACATGGTATCCTCAAATAAAATTTTCAGGTGATTTTAGTTTATTATGTCTTTTTGTGATAAATTTATGGATATCGAATATTTCGTTTAAGCAGGTCTTAGATTCGGTACTGGCTCGTACTCGCTGTTTGAGCTCGAGCACGTTTGGCCTGCTTTGTTCGGACTCAGTTCTATTTGCCCATCCGTTAGCTTTAATATTATATCGTCTTTATTATTTGTATTAGTGACATTTAATGCGGGGTAATTCGTTGCATGGCGGTCTGCAAAATAAAATTTTCGTGAATCGTATATTTTAGTTTATTATGTTCTTTTTGACAACAAATTCATCGATTTCAAAATTCGTTTAGCCTCTGCGTTCGGACTCGAGCCCGTTAGCTGCCTGCTCGAGCTCAAACTATTTACGCATTAAGTTCGAACGAATATTATTTGTATAATATTATTTGTATTAGTGACGTTTAATGTAGTAATTGTGTTTAATTTGGTTTATACGATATCTTGATAATTTGTATTTATTATATTAGAGATGTTTTAATAAATGTATTAATTGTATTTATTGATCGGTTAATTAATTACTATATTAAATAAGCGTTAATGTGGTATTTTTTTTAAATATATGCGTTAAAGTGGTGTACGATATCTTTATTGTTTTCAGATATCGAAAATTATGTGCGTTAAAGTGTTATACGTTATCTTCTTTCTTAATTATATGAATTCTTAATTATAATGCGTGTGTAGTATAGATAATACTCCGTAAATATTTACAGTATAACATGTGGTGCTACTTGATACACTTAAACAAAACTAGTCCATCTTTTTTTATTTTAGGTTATGACCACTTTGATATTTTAGGTGATGAAGAGAGACTTTAAGGACAAAGATGATACTTGATTAATGATACGTATAACTGAAAATGAACTTATAAGTTGAAACAGAAAGTTTAGTTAATATCGTTAATGCAACCGTTTTACAAAAAAAAAGTTCCTGTTACAAAAAGTCTTTTAAATACATATTTTCCATTAGGGTGAAAAGCTTTTAGTTTATAGGTATATGTGGCGTGAGATTATGAAGAAATTATGTTTATTTTTGAAAAATAAACTACTTAAAAATAATTTTTGTTTGTGGATATAACATAAGAAATAAAAAATATATATATTCATAATCTACGAAAATAAAAATTCTTCTTATGAAACATAAAATAATCTCGTTTATAATCTTTTCGTGAGAAAGCAAAGACCAAGATCAATGACATCATCAACAATACCACGATATATTTTCGCCAAACATGAGACCTCAAATTATAAGTGTGATTTAACCATTTACTTTTTTTATTTATACTATTTTAATTCATTTTGTACGTTCAATTAATTTTTTGTCAGTTTCAATTTTTTTTTTTAAACTTTTATTTTAGAGAAAAGCTATTTCACCGAGGATGCCCTAATAAGAGATGTTCACATTGAGGTTAAGTTCCATTTTATTAGTCAAATAATTTAAACCATTTTGTTATTGGGCAGGTAATTCATTTTACTACTCGAAATTAAACTACGTTAAACTAATCTCCGAACATGCAAATACCCTAAATAAACGGTTGCCCATAATTCGAGTCACGGTTAACCATTTGAAAACTTAGTCGAGTTGAACCAAATTAAGAATGACATGATGCAAATCGTAAATACAATCATATTAAAGTTTAATAATAGTGAAAAAATAATTAGAGACTAAAGTTGTTCAATCACAACAGTTATATAAAAAACGTATAACTAAGTATACTCATATATGCTAGTGAATGTTTATAGTTGGAAAATTTAGTCTTGACTTGTGGATTAGTTATGACTTGGTAATGGGTCAGTACAGAGTGTACTGGCATGTCGTCTCCCCGAACACTCGACTCTAATAGTGGTTTGTCTTGATGGCGGTGTTTCCCTTTGCTAGTGTTAGTTAGCGATTGGCGGTGTCTCCATTGCTGGTGCTTAGTTAGCAGCGATGGGCGATGTTTCCTTTGCTAGTACTATGTTAGCATTGATAGTGTTATGGAATCTTTGCTGGTGTGAAAGTATTGCTTGTAGCGGCGTTGACCTATTTAAGTGGCGATTCTGTTGCATAATGACCACATTTAATTGGTCGTGTAACCACTGACTATAATGGGGATATTTATGAGGCGATTAATGGGCGATTAATTCTCATAATTCCATTTGACTAGCTAAGTATTTTCCTATAAATAGAAATCGATCATGCATGAAAAGATACACAATAAGCGATTAACACTTACAGCAAAGGGTTATTGATTTGTGCCTAATTCAATAACATACATTTGGTCTTATCCCAGTAGATATTCGTGATGCCGGGTATTAGGGTGAATAGTTTACTTTGAAAAGTGATAACACGATTCAAGTGATATCCAGGTAACCACTAGTGGTATTGCGGTTACTCTTGATTGTCTTAACCACATTACGTGAGTTAAACCCCAACAATCAAAGTAAACTATTTGTGATAATCGGTGGTTGTTCTTTGCAATGAAACACATGGCTTCAACTTTGCGAAGCTTGATAAGTTTGAAGGGTGGAATTTAGGAGATGGCGAGAAGAAGATGCATTTCTTGCTTTCCGGCATGAGTGTGGTGTATGTCTAACCACTCCTATTCGATGATGGGGATGATTCTCTTGTGGAGCGGATCGGGAGGAGGAGCAAATGGGAGAATGATGACTACATTTGCGGAGGTTTAATCTTCAATGGTATGTCGATTCTCTGTTTGATATTTATCGAACTTTGAATCTTCAAAATCTTGTGGGATTACTGGATGCCAAATATATGGTGGGGATGCATCAGTAAGAAGTTCCTTGTAAGTAATTTCACAAATTACAAAATGGTGATTCAAGACCAACATGGAACAATACAATGAACTTCTTGGTATACTTGGAAGGTTTAAACAACACAATATGCACATGGATGAGGCTATTCAGTATATTGTGTCATTGATAAACTTCCTCATTCTTGGAAAGATTTCAAGCATACCTTGAAACATAAAAGGAGGAGTTAACTCGGTTGAGTTGGGCGATCATCTGCGCATTGAGGAATCTCTCGAGTGCGGGATAATGACAAGCCAAAGAGTAGCAATACTCTTGGTGCATATGTTGTCAATATGGTGGAGCATAACAACTCCACCTGTGTACAATGACAACAAAGGCAAACGAAATATCATGACAACACAATGGCATATCCTAACAAGAGGCAACACCTACTTGTTGGAAATGTGTAAAGCGGTCACATTAAAGGGATTGCAAAGGTGTTAAGGTTGGTGGTAAAGCCAATGGATCGAGCACTAATGGTTCGGGGGTGGTGGTTCTTCCAACTCACCGAAAGGTCGAGAATATGGTTAATAAGTCTTTTCGATTTATTATGTTACATATGTCTCTCAATCTCATTATGTGCGGGATGATGATGTTGCGTGGTGGGTTGACTGCGGTGCAACGAGTTCATGTGTGTAAGATAGAAGGCGGTTCAAGACTTATGAGTCCTTTGAATGATGGTTCTATTCTTCACATGGGAAATGAGTCAACAACCTTGGTGCATGATCGTGGTTGTGTAGATCTTAGATTTAGTTGGAAAGATTGTAAATTTGTTTAATGTTATTCATGTTCACGATATCGGGAAGAACTTGGTTTCAAGTAGTATTTTGAATAATCATGGATATAAACAAGTTATTGAGTCGATAAATTTGTTCTTTCAAAGCATGGTGTTTTTATTGGTTTTGAATATTTGTGTAATCAAATGTTCGGGCTTAATATTGTCACCGATAGTGTTATTTGACATTTGTGACCACCATCGACTTGACCGACTCTACCCTATGGCATACAAGACTTGGCCATGTCCACTATAAAAGAATGCAAGATATGTCTAAGGATGGGTTAATACCGACTTTTGACATGGACAACTGAAAAGTGTAAAACTTGCATGTTGACCAAGATAACCAAGAAACCTTTTCGGGTGTTAGTCGTGAGACTAAGCTCTTGGAACTTAGACACAATGACACATGTGTTTTGCATGCCACTCCTTCTTCGGGGAATAAAGTACTGTGACATTTATTGATGATGCTTCAAGGTTTTGTTATGTCTATCTGTTACATACCAAGGATGAAGCATTAGATAAATTAAAGTGCTTAAAAGCGAAGTTGAATTACAACTTGGGTCCACGATCAAAGATTAAAGGCGATATGAGAGGTGAGTACATGGATACTCGTATTTTCGGTCATTGGTATAATCCATGAAACGATCGCCCTTATACTCCTCGTGAAATGGTATTTACGAAAGGAAAAATAGGGTCTTGAAGGAGATGGTTAATTCCATGTTGTCTATTCGGATGAGTCGAGGTTACGGGGTGAAGCTATGTTAGCGACTTGCTATTTATTAAATAGGGTTCCCAACAAAAGGAACAAGGTTACCCTTATGAACTCGGACTAAAAGGAAACCCAACTGAACTATCTCGAGTGCAGGGGTTGTAGAACATTGTAAGACTCCAAATCAAAGCTAAAGACTTTGGGTGAAAGAGGCATTGATGCATCTTTGTTGGATATCTTGAGCATTCCAAGGCTTTTAGGTTCTATGTTATTGAACCTAATGAATATGTTCGATTAACTCGATAATTGAATCAAGGGATGCGAGACTTTGATGAGAATAGATTCTCATCGGTCCTAGACCAAATCGAGAGGATTCCTAATGGAACTCATGACAATGGTGTATCGAGGTCACGATGATGAACCACCGGTGGTCCCCGATGAGGTTGTGGTGCAACAACACGAACTCCGTGCTCGGGAAGAGCAAAAGGGTCGGGACACCAAAGTCATTTGGACACGAGTTTCAACTATACTTAGTTGAAAGAACAAGGGATGAGGTCTCGAGACCAATACTCCTATTGCTTCATTGTTGAGGATGATCCCAAGACATTTGAAGAAGCAATGAAGTCCGGGATATTGCTTTACGGAAATAAGCAATCAATGATGAGATGGATTCCATCATGGGGAACAACACTTGGGTATTGGTTGATCACCTCACGGTTGCAAACCTCGGGTTGCAAATGGATTTTCAAAGGAAAATGAAGGTAGATGGAACTATTGAAAAGTTCAAGGCTAGATTAGTCATTCGGGGCTTTAAACAAAAGTCGAGATAGACTATTTTGATACTTATGCCCTGTGGCTCGTATTAGTACCATAAGGCTGGCGATTGCTTTGGCATCTATTCACAATCGATTATTCATCGGATGGATTTGAAAACAACTTTCTTGAATGGTGAATTGGATGAGGAGGTTTACATGAACCAACCTAAGGGCTTCATCGTGCACGCAATGAAAACAAGGTGTGTAAACCGATTAAGTCTCTATATGGATGAAACAGGCACCTAAGCAATGGCATCAAAATTTTGATGAAGTGGTTTTGTCTAGTGGTTATGTTCTTAACCAAGTGACAAATGTGTATATAGCAAATTTGATGAATCGGTAAAGGAGTCATCATTTGTCTATATGTTGATGACATGTTGATCTTTGGCGACCAAAATCAAGTTGACCCGACAAAGGAATTTTTGTCATCAAGGTTCTCCATGAAGGACATGGGGGAGGCGATGTTATCCTTGGTATAAGTTAAACTTGAAAGTAAAAGAATTTATATCTCTCGGTCTCATTATATTGAGAAGGTGTTGAGGAAATTCAATTACTTTGATTGTACTCTGTAGTACACCTATGGATACTGTGAGAAGTCGATGCCTAATAATGGCAAGGTGTATCTCAACTTAGTATTCTAGGGTAATTGGTCACTGATGTATCGTGACTTGTACAAGACACGATATTGGTTTTGCGGTGGGAAAATTGAGCGGTATACTAGTAATCCTAGTGCTTATCAACGGCAAGTCATCCGGCATCTTGAAGTATTTGAAGAGAACTATGGAATATAGTCTCTCGTATCTTGGCTATCCTTGATGTTGGAAGGATACACCGATGCAAGTTGGATCGATGCTGCGAGACAATTAAATCTACCGGTGGTGGGTATTCCTACTTGGTGGATGTGCGATTTCTTGGGCATCGAACAAGCAAACTTGTATCACCGTTCAACAATGGAATCTAAATTTGTGGCTTTAGCATTGCTTGGTAAAAAACGAATGGTTGAAAAACTTGCTTCGAGATTCCATTGTGGCTAAACCTATAGCACATATTTCTATCCGGTTGTGATAGTGCGGCTACATTGGCTAAGGCTTATAGCCGGATGTACAATGATAAGTTTAGACACTTAGGTGTCGACATAACATGATTCGTGAGCTTATCATGAATGAGGTGGTATCTATAGAGTTTGTTAGATCTCAACAAAATTTAGGCGATCACTTGACGAAGGGATTAGCTAGAGACTTAGTTATAAAGTGCTGCTAAAGGGATGGGTTTAAGTCCAACTTAGTCATTTGAATGCTAGGACGCTGACTCCTCACGAGGAAACTTGGGAGTTGAGTTCAATGTGAAAGTCGAACATTCGATTGGTCTGGAGCACATGTTTATTTACATCCCAGGTTGTGCTCATAACTTTCTTTGAAAGGAGGATGAAGTCTTTACTTAATGGTTAATTTTCTTTGAAAAAGTGCTTGGCGGGAGCATGAATAAAGAGGAACCACCTATGTAAATGTTGAAGTTTTGCCACTTGAGAAGCTTTTAGACTTTTAGCTTTTACAACATTTATGAATTTGGATATGGACACTTGGCTTGTATAGTGTCGGGAGGCTGATAAGTGTTTGAAAACTTGTGTATTTTATCTTGGTATTCAAATGGGTTGAAGGGTTCAATTCTTAGAACACCCCGATTCTCGAATATTTGAGCGTGTAATTTACTAAGATGGAAATTCAATCCTCGGGATATTTTCGTTTATGCACATGTTTTGTTTAATGTTTGTTTTTCATGCAAAGTGACCTAAATTTGGGGAGGATTGTTGGAAAATTTAGTGCGGTTGTGGGATTAGTTCACACACGATAATGGGTCGGAGGAGTGCAGTGTACACCCATATGGTCCCCGAACACCACGACTCTAATAGTGGTTTGTAGTGATGGCGGTGTTTCCTTTGCTAGTGTTAGTTAGCAACTTAGCGATGGCGATCTCTCCATTGCTAGTGCTGCTAGTTAGCGATGGGCGATGTTTCCAGATTGGCGGTGTTTCTCTTGCTAGTACTATGTTAGCGATAGTGTTATAAATCTTGCTAGTGTGAAATCTTTGCTTATAGCGGGCATTGACTTATTCAAGTGGCGATTCTGTTGCATAATGACCACGTTTAATTGGTCGTATAACCACTAACAAACTATAATGGGGATATTTATAGGCGATTAATGGGCGATTAATTCTCATAATTCCATTTGACTAGCTAAGGTATTTTCCTATAAATAGAAATCGATCATGCATGAAAGATACATAAAGCGATTAACACTTCTAGCGAAAGGGTTATTGATTTGTGCTGAATTGATAACATACGTTTGGTCTTATCAAAGTAGATATTAAGTGATACCTAGCAGGGTTGAATAGTTTCTTTGGAAAGTGATAACACGATTGAAGTGATGTCCGTGTCACCTAGTGGTATTGCGATTCTTCTTGATTATGTTACTTAGTATTACAGGAGTTAAACCCAAACATTTACATTATTTAAACAAAAGCATGTGCATTATAAAGCAATCCAAAATCATAATAAATATTTTTGTAATACTTGTGTAATATATACAGTTCGGTTGGAGTTAATGTATGTATATAAAATAAAACATGAAAAGCGAATTGTGAGACACAAGTATCTCCGGTTGCAGGTTTCTTTCGTTAACAGTTTTTCCCTTTTCTTCTTATTTTGTTTAGGATTAAGTGGATCACCTCGGTTAGTCGGTTTATTAGAAATTTGAATACAAAATTGAGTGATGGATTTCTAGTAAATATAATTTGTACTTTAAAGTAAGAACGATGTTATTTTAAAAAACAAGCAATAATAATAAGTCTTTTGAATTTGCAGGACAAGAAGACTAAAGTGCATATTGGTTATTAACAAAAATATATATACTACTTTATAATGTATTTAGGACTTTTGAAATAAAGAAGTTTTAATTTTTTAAACCTACACATCTTACTATTATTAGTAATTCATATAATTAAATTCTACACTATAATAATTGCATTATAATGTACACTAATGACACATTAAATTTTAGTATTAAAATGGATGTTCTGTTTCTGATAATACTGAATTTATAGTTGTCTTTTATCGTAAGCATTCGAGTTATCTGAAAGTTCGAATGAGTATAAGTATGGATATATTTATTTGTATTGATATCTTTCGGAAATTGAAATCTGTGATGTGTTTTTGAGCTATCGAGCAGATGGCAAATCAAATCTTAGCTTTCGTTCAGACACCTGCTTAAAGATCAGTCTGAAACAGTGACGTGTTGGGTCTGCATTTTTTCTTGTGGTCTTATCTTGAGTTGTTGTGGTTAATGAAAACCATATAAATATAAATTTAAGCTAACTCAATTTCAATCGAAACAATTTTCTCATACAAAAGGCTAATATAGACCACAAACTTTGAGCGTGTAATCTTAAAAGCACCATTTCAAACTTTCTATATATTTTCCTATCTAAATATGCGGCAATACAAACAAAATTTCTGCTTTTTGAATGAGAAAAGTTATCAATTGTTTAAAAACCAAGATTTTTTATTTTTTATTTTATTTATTTATTTATTTTTTTTTCGCGTTATAGCGGGTGAAAAAACATTGATTTAGGTACAAAATAAACTCAGAAAGAAAGCGAGTCATTTTAATATGTAATCTATATACTACATATAAAGAGACCATGTAATTGTTTAATGCTGAAAATTAGTCAAACGTGAGAGAAATGTATAGTGTAATTAATACTCTTATTAAAACACCAATTCTTAAAAGTAAAGTGATTTATTCATATTGTCAACCAACTAAAAGCATATCTACCAAATTAAATACAAACAATTAAAACACCTCTTCTTAAAAAGTCTGATAAAATTTTCACGATATCTGATTTAAACAATTTCTGTGTCAATAATCAAAATATAAAATAATTAAACACATTAATTAATGTTATTTTTAAACACCCTAAAATAAAAAGTACATATTATTATACACATTATACAAATTAATAAAACACAAAGTTTTATCTGGTAATGAGTTAATAGTACGTATAGTTTTGAAAGCGGGACAGGGCCAGGACCAACGAGTTAACCCAGAGGGCCAGTGTCATGCACCGTTCGAGATAACTAATAAAAGCCATCCAAACGAATGAGAGAGGACCCATTGAAACAAATACATCTTGGTAAATCGAGGCTGTCGAGATCTATTTATAGGTTAATAATCGTAATAGGGTACCACAGTATACTATATATAAGCGAAAAAACAAAAAGTGAAAAGTAAAAGTTGAAAATAGAAATGTTGAAAACATATATTTCAAAGGAAACTATTAATACATCAAAACCGGGTTGACGGGATGCTTCAAACACATCGGGTTGACCTAATTCATCGACCGTTTTCGTAGGACAGTTCAACCAGTTGAGCCATCCGTTGAGCCGGGTTCAACATTATGTTTAATCCCCAAATATTCAAACTTTTTATTATTTTTCGTTTATAACCCATAATTTATTTTATTTTATTTTTTTTTTATCTATAAACGATTTGTCGCTATAAAATCCCGTTGCTATGCACATGTACTTGTTTAGTCTCGTAAAAGAGTGTTTCTCATTTAAGTAGTGAATATCATGAAAATAAAATTAAACTCCTAACTACTTACATGATATATAAAGTATTAGAGCAATTACAATAGTAACGCCCTCAACGGCGTTAACATCAAAATTCCGGCGTTATATGGCATTAGCCATTGGTGACCCGACGTTATTTCGGTGTTAGTCCCTCCACGTTATGTAGGCAACGTCCATTATTTGCTTCTTTTTTTTTTTCTTTTCTTTTTTTCATTTATGCCCTTAAATGAGAGGTTGTTTTTGTAAATTGTTAGAGTGTTAAAGTTTAACTTGGGAATGTTATTGTTGTGGGTGTTTTGGGGATGTTAAGGTGAAATGTTAAAGGCGATGTGGTCTTGGCGTGAGCGGTGTTATTTTATAACTCGAGTTCTGGTGAGAATCTCTTATAGGTACAAAATAAAGTTCATATTTAAGATTTGAATATCACGAAAAATAGAGCTCATAACTACTTGTTTGACATATAAAGTTTATATGAGTTTAGAGTTGAATTTGTTGTTTTAACAAATTTGAGAGTTTTCTTGAGTAATTATATAGTTTATCTAAGTAACTACTTCGTGATATTACCTCCGTCTCAATTATAAGTCAAATTTGACTTTTAAATCAGCTTTGTTTTAAATATTTTTGTTTGTATTATATAATCTTGTCTGAAAGATATAAATAGATTGTGGTTTAAGCGTATTTTCGTTTGGTATATCTTTCGTGAGTGTTTTATAATCAAACAAAATATTAAATCAATTGAATCTAAAAGTTAAATTGAACTTAAAATTAGAGACGAATAAATATAAGTTTATATGAGTTTAGGGCTTAATTCATAATTTTAATAAATTTGAGGGTTTGCTCAAGTAATTATATAGTTGAAACTTGAAACATTAATAAGGCCTTTATAAAAGTTTTAAAACATTAAATTTTCTACTGTAGAACTACAGTAACATAACGTCATAAATGTTATATATTAAATGAGCGTCTCAACTTAGAAAAAAGTTTATTATTTTCTTACGGGATACACTATTAATACTGCAAGTGGGTCGCATCGTAGGAATATTAAACTTTTGTCTCCAGCTTTTTCGATCTGTGCAGTTTTTGTCGGTTTACATTAGTATTTACAGCGGTTTTAAGCGTTTGATTAAAGCTTTATATTCTGATTCGCGTTTTCGGGTTTATAAACTTTTTATATAAGCAAAATTATAAAATAAAAAAAATAAAAAAAATAAAAAAATAAAAAAATAAAAAAGGAAGTCTCGATAAAAAAACAGTGTCTTAATAACTCAACCCTTTCTTAAATGTTCTTTTATCTATACCAGTAGTATACTACATAAATTGAGTCAATTTGTATATCGTCTCTTTGTTTATTTATATTTTGGGAGATGATTTATCTGCGTTTAGATTTGATTTGCGCATTCGAATATCTGACTTTATAAAGCGAATTTATAAAGCTGTCTGTTATTGATGCGCGTCGATCAAAAATAAAGTGTCTAAATCGTTTTCTTCATATTTTGGGTCCGCGCGTGGAAAATAGATGAGGTAGAAAGCAGTCAAGCATGCACCAAAGTACCAAACGGATGCCTGCGTCTTTGACGCTGTGTGTGACCCCACCATACATTATGCATTATGTTGATCTGAAAATGTTGGGCGTTCACGATTTGGAATTTTTGCTCGGTTCTTGTTGTTTGAATCGTATCCAAATTGAAATTGAAGCTTGCTAGTGAGAATTATCACTGTGAAATTTTGTTTATTTGAGACTTTTAGTTTATGTTTTAGAAGTAGCATTATTAGAACTTCACGAGTGGGATTGAAATCTCGCGCGATTATCTCCGGCGAGAGTAAGTAATCGGTTTAGGGTTTAAGGAGTTTTAGGGTTATGAGATCGTACCTTAAGCGAGGATATGATTCCACTTATATCTGCGGAATCCTTGTTGGTTCCGTGTTCCCCACTTGCCAGTATCCATGAAAGTCGGTTGGAATGATTATCTTCTTATTTTAGAAGACATCATATATCTAATCCATAAATAGATTTGGGCTTGGGCTTTCGTGAGCCCAAACCGTTATTAAAGTGGCCGGTCGTGCAAGCTTGTTAGTATTGGGTTGTGGTCGGGTTTATGACCGATGCCAAACTATCGTCATCATGTCCCCAGGTCTAGTATCGCGATGCGTAGCTGCGGATGCTAGACTAATAACCGTAGTCAAAAAACAAAGAACGGACGAAAGCGTATCAAGAAGCCATACACTACCGTAGGTGCAATGCATCGAGACATCTAAATGAATAGGTAGCGCCTCGTTAATCGGGAAAGTTCTTGCCCGTTGTCGCATCAAACCATCTCGACCACACAATGAAGACTAGTGGAATCACGTGTCGCCAATCGTGTGGAATAGAAGAAGTATATAACTAGGCGAACCATTTTCACGAATTCCTCACGGTAAAAACACCATCCGCCATTTCTAAAGCATTTCAAGAGTCGTTATCCCAAAAGTAACCAACCACGGAGGTAATCGCGCGTGCGATATAGCAAAAAAAAGTATATCATCATGGTTAAGCGGTTGTCGACTTTACTTCCGACCTTAATTTGGTCGATCGATGGAATTTTCCTCAGTTATTTTATACCGGGGCGTGCATCCGGTGGTTCGGGATCGCGAGCCACGATTGCGGATTTCCAGAAGGAAAGTGGGTGTATCTGCGGTTATTAATTCGCGAATCAGCGTGTGCCCTATCACGCTTTACGTGCGATGTGTTAAACTATTATCGTTACACATATCGCGGTTGCATTGTATTGGCGGCTAAAATTACCAATTTCGAGGTAAATTGCCGTGCATTGAGGATTAACCACCATCCACTTATTCGCGCTTTTATCACACCACATGGGCGCATGGGTGGGTTTCCTTTTCAAAGCAGCGGGTAGATTACGGTCTTACACGGATAAGTTAGATCTTGCTTAGGAATTGGAGGAATACTTCTTACGGGTAGATGATACATGTTTTCCTTGGAATTATGATTTTTATACCAAGGGAGCGCTACTGAGAGGATGAGTACCCGTGCACAGGTCGTATAACGTCGAGGATGCGG
The DNA here is from genome assembly GCA_022545495.1 of Chrysanthemum lavandulifolium. NCBI lineage: Eukaryota > Viridiplantae > Streptophyta > Magnoliopsida > Asterales > Asteraceae > Chrysanthemum > Chrysanthemum lavandulifolium. The sequence goes on from CM040242.1 coordinate 270,683,129, forward strand.
GCGATAAATCTGAACCGCATCCCCATCGGTCATATCTGAGGATTTTGGTGCGCATAGGAATCGGTAGTAATTATTATGGCCACGAAGATGAGATCCTATATTCTTAGGCGCCTGATGGCGGGGTGGGTACTTGTTCCTCCGTGCTTGATGTGTAAATATTGTAAGAACAATCTTCCGTACATGTTGCGCATAATATAAGCGGGTGTGTATATGTGTTTTGTCTTGCGAGAGATGGATCTTTCTGGTTGTCTGACTTCATGAAGCCCGCGGTAGTGAGCAGTGTGCGGCCGTTGAGGATGACGAGGCCAATATTAGGCTGCATGCGGGCGTGTCATGGGCGGCGCGGGGATCGAGGACCGGTTCCTCCGTTGCGGTGGAGGCAGCGCCTTTGCTGGCCGTCCCGATCACGAGGTGACTCGGTGGTGGCGCAATCATCGCTCGTGGTAGTAGCTCATCACGAAGGAGGAAGAAGAAGAAGCGGCGCTTAGTCGCAAAAGGACCCGACGAGATCATGGTGCGGGCCCGTCAAGGAAGAAGCGTCCGTGATTCAAGCGTGGGTTGTCCTCCAGCGATGAAGCGTCGTCGCACCCATCTGCCGAGGATCACGGGCCAAAGTAAGTAAAACCGTACATGTATAACCTTACATTGGTTGGTGAATGTGCTATTTTGGGATTCTAACATTCTTGTTGGTGATCATTCGCGGGATGGGCGGTTATAGAATCACCTCCCAGCGAGTCAACACGGTCGGCGCATTACGGCCGCCGAGCGGGGAATGAAAACCAGTGATGCGGATGTGCCCTGGATCAATTAGTTGAAGAATTGGTTCAAGTCTCGCCCATCGAGCCGTTAATTGTGGTGAAAGATCAAGTATCGGTGGAGAGGACCAAAGCTCGAAGGGATCGAACAATAGCTATTTGTTGGGCGCGGTTGCAAGCACCAGCCATATTGGATAGCGCTCGTCTGAGGCTAGTGAGCTCGGCGCATATCTTGTAACAGTGAGGACAAGATGGCACTAATGTGTCAAATAAGTCAAGATCGTGTTGAAATTTGCCAGTCAAGTCTGCGTCTTCTTGGGCATTGAAACATCTAGAGCGGGGTAAGGATAAAATGTTTGCTGATTGGGGAGCTAGGGGTACCGTGGTGGTCCTTGGAAGTGCGAGGAAGCAAAGTTGCGTGGCGAGCATCGAGTATGACGAGGCTGTGCCATGACTTATGTCTATGATAGCGAGGCGCGGTGGCTCATGGGCCACGGTCTCCGCCTAGCCGCCACCACTACCTAGGAATCGCGGTGGTGAATGCCTTGGGGAGGTAGTGCGGTGTGCTCTGAGCGCGGTGAAGTCGAAGCAATGGAGCGACTCCACGAGGCAAAATTGTTGGGCGCCGTTAGATAAGGTACACAGTATGATCTTTGAGTCATATGATCACTTGGTCATTGCTATGCAAAAATGAAGGACTTGGAGCTTCCGTGATTTGAGACTTGGCGCGATCAAGATTATCCCATCAATGTGATTATGGTGGCTTAACCTTGGCGCGCATCGTCTTTGAGGATGTTGAAGCCTGACCCAGACTACTATTTGAAGCCTCGTGAGTCGCGACTCCAAATACACATCTTTCTGGCGTCCTAGGGATAGCGAGAATCCGTTTGCGTTGGAGAAAGAGGTACCTCTAAAGGAAGTCACAGGCGCATGCTGACCGTCTTGCGAAAAAGAAGGTGTTGCGGTAAGGCTATCTTATGTGGAGTTGGTGCGGCGCGCTGCCCAGATCTGACGGGGTGCCGGTCGGTGTGGCTCTTGTGTCGCGCCGGGATGCGGATGTAGTGAAGGGTATTAGCGAAGTCAAAGATGCAGCAGGGCATGTTGGTACTTCGCCCTTAAGCGTAGCGGCGGTGGTAGGCGTTATGTTGACTATCTTTTGTACTTAACTCGTGGTTATGAATAAAATTTCTTTTTGCTTGTTGCTTGTGGACATTTGTAATGTATACATATCATCTAATTATCGTAAAAGATGTATTTGTTGCGATGTCGCATGATGTAAATATAAAAAATCCATAATCATGTATGAAAATCGAGTATACTTTGGAAAATAATTCTAAGTATTTAATCATAATCGTGTATGTTATGATTCGCGTCTTGTAAATATTGTTTAAGGAAGCAAGTGTCTTGGCTCAAAGTTGTTAAACATGCACGTGTGCCTTGTTGCGCACCCATCGTGGGGTGCGCGCATATCTTATTCAACGTCTTGAGAACAAGGTGTTTAACAAGGATCGTGATCCATTATTGATGGGTTTGCAACCCTCTTTTCAACAAGTCAATTAGTAGGTCAACTTATCCTGTTACCATCGTGGGTTTATTTGTGGTGCATCTGCGCCATCGTGGGCAAGAAATAAAAATTGTTAAGACATATAGTATATGGAATAACAACTTAAAATGTGTCGCGAGTTAGCTAGAAACCGCGACGTTTTAATAATACTTGCAAGAAATAACAAAGAAAGCGATAAATATGAAAAATAAAAGCGGGTACATGAATGTTTATTGAGCCTTTGAAAGTGCGGAGCGTCTGCTGTGCTATCTGTAACAATTCTTATAGGTAGCACCTCTTGAGGTTCTTGATATTCCATGTCTTGTGATGAGTCGCGACCATCGAACCTCGTGGCCGTGCAGCGCTTTGTGCCGTTGCTTGATAACCTCATAAGGTCCTTCCACTTTGGTCAGAGCTTACACTGTATCTTGGTGTGGCTTGCCTCGTTGGTGCGGTGAACAAAGTCACTGATGCGAATGAAACACTGCGTACCTTGGCATCATAGTATCCTTTCATTTTGACTTGACCTTGCCTCCCGTATAGCAGCGCGTTCGCGTCTTTCTTCCATGGGTCTAAGTCGACCGTCTTTAAATAAATCGTTTGTAGTCGCATTAATCTCCGCGGTGCGGATGGTTGGCATACCGATCTCGGTTGGTATAGCGACACATCCGTATCTGAAGAGAGGGGTATCCCTGTCTTTGGTTTTAAGCGAGTGCAGTGCGCCCGTAGTACATGTGAAAGTTCTTGACCCGCCTTCCTTTGTGCTTGTCTAAGCGTGCTTTGATTCCTTCACCTGACTTGGTTTGCGCGCTCGACTAAACCATTGGTTTGTGGGTGCGTAACCGCGTAAAATGTTGGGTGATGTTTAACTTCGCACCAATCTTTGAAGGGTTGTCGCGAAATTGTTTCCGTTGTCGAGATGATTTCACGGTAATCCGAGCGGCATACAATGTTGTCCCAGACAAAGCGTTTTACACGGTTGCGATGATTATCGCCATTTGCTTTTGCCTCGATCCACGGTGAAGTAGTCTATAGCTACTATGAGAAACTTGAGACCGCTTTCTTTGCTATTGGAAAAGGACCGGCGATATCAATGCCCCATTTGTAGAATGGCCGCGGCGCGTGATTGGTGTTAACTCATCTTTGTGGTTTGCGTGATGCAGATGCGTGGACTTGGCAATCATTGCACTTCCTTATCAAATCCAGCGCATCTTTATGCATGGTTGGCGATGGTATCCGATCGCGTGGCGCGTGCTACAACGACCCGTGGTCTGCGTGCATGCTACATGAACCCTCATGGATTTCTCGCGACACATAATTTGCTTATGCGGGGCCGGCGCGCCGAAGCCATGGTTGGAGGAAAGAGCGTCGATCTGATATGTTGTCGCGCGATTCGAATCTACTGCGTGTCGCGCGTATTCTGCGACTTACATGCATTCTTGGGGTAATGTTCCTTTGCTTAAGAATTACGCAATTGGTGTCATCCATGTAGGACCATCCTCCTACATGATTACGGAGACTTCCATCTCCGATATTGACTTGCTTTTCGGTGTTTCCACCGGCACTTGCTTTGATAAGTGTCGAAGCTTGTCGAGGCTATCTTGCTCGGTGCATACGCTGCGATTTTCTCCTCTAGGGACTTGCTTGATAGTAAATCATCAAAGCCTTTGATCGATGCTTTAGTCTTCTCGAGATCTTGAATCATATTTTCTTCTTTGGCGCGTATTCACTAACACATGGTTGGCCACTGGTCGGGAGTCGCATTTGCTTCAAGTTCGTACACCCATTCGGTGCAATCGTAGTCCGGTGATCGGGGCTTCATATTACGCCTCATTGTTTGTCGAGGTGAATTCAAAGCGCGATGCGTAAGTGAATTCCATTCCTACGGGTTTGTGAGAATAAGGCCGACTCTGAGCCATCCAGCATGAGGACCGTCGTAAACAAAATCCATGGATCTTGTAGTGCTTTCTCGCTTGGTGTAGGTACCTCGTCGATGTCGGCTTCTCGATGATGAAGTCGCGAAACTTGCCCTTTTATTGCGATGCGTGGTGCATAAGAGATGTTATGTTCGCCTAGCAACACACTCCATACGGGTCGTCTGACGCTTGTCGGGTTTGGAGATGATCGCTTGATGGCTTGATGCGTGATTACCGCTTATCGGATGCGCTTGGAAATCCGGTAGCGATCGCTTGGCGGCAAACACTAATGCCAAGACCAATTTTCCATGGCACTATAGTTCATCTCCGTCTTCTTGAGAGCTTTCTTGACAAAATAGATAGGGGTTTGCAGGGTCTCTGTCTGTTAGTAACCTTCTTGTTGTTGCCCCATGAGTTCTTGATAGATACATGATCGACTCTTCCCACAGTCGGGGTGCCACGAGTGTTGGGGCGTTGCTAGATCTTTGTTTGAGTGTGGTGAAAGCTTCTTCGCCTCAGTTGTCCACCGAAGTCACCACTTTTTATACACTTCTTGAGTGTTTTGAAAAGAGGCAATGACTTTTCTGGCGATTTAGATAGGAACTGTTGAGGCGGCTAGTTTTCCATTGAGGATTGGACTTCCTTGACGTGCGTGGTGAGGAAGTTCTATTACCGCCTTGTCTTTCTGGACACGGTTTTATGCCATCGGTTCTATCGGTACCCTAAGAACATGCCTTGATGGCCTTAGAAGGTGCATTTCTTAAGTTTAGCTTCATGTTAATCTCGCGTAGAGTTTTGAATGTTTCTTCTATGTCGCGCACAGTTCCTTTTCGGTATGGCTTTTAATGACGGGTCATCCACATAGACTTCGAGTTGCGGCCCTTTGTTTTTTGAAGGCATTGTCTACCAACGATAGGTGGCACCGCGTTCTTCAAGCCAAGCGGCATTTTGTGTAACGATGGCGCCTTGGCTTGTGTGGGCATTGTCTTTTCTCGTCTTCTTGAGCCATTTGTATCGGTGATATCCGCATGCGCGTCGAGAAAACACTTCAGCGGTATCCACACAAGGACTCTATTTTCCAATCTATCTACGGTAATGGATAGCGATCCGTGGGCATGCTTTATTAAGGTCGGTGAAGTCTACACATTCGCCGACTCTGTCGCTTTTTGACCATTCTTGGATTAGAAAGCGATCGTGGTAATAGACTTCACGCATAATTCCGCTTTAACTAATTTACGTACCTCTGCGGTTACTGCGCCTCTGCGGAGCTTGGCGCGCTTACGGGCGTGTCGGTAAAATATCCTTGTCGGTTCTAAGTTTATGCTCGTGATCGGCGTGGTACTCGGTCGTGTGTTTGGGCTCCCGTGCGAAAATATCCGCGTTCTTTTGTAGGAGCCTTGCGCGGCCGCTTTGGTTGTCCGACAATGACCTCCGATGGTTATCTCACAGTGCGGATATTACGGGTGGTGCGACCTTAAAGTTGGGGATTTTGGCGCGCCTTTGCCGGGATTGGTTCCATTTCGCATGTAGCGTGTTACATTCTGTTTAACACCGTGGCATTGTAAAGGTGACAATGCCCCTTCATTGGGAATTTAAGCATCCGTCTTGTTGTTGGCGACACCGCGCATGGGCGATATCCGGGTCTCCCAATAATGCCATTATATGATGAAGGGTTTGATTACCATAAAATCCATCCGGGTTGTCGTAGAGTGCTCTGCGTTGCCAGCGACTAGCAATCATGATTGGCCCATAGGCCGTATCTTCTCACTGTGAAACCGGTGAGTGCGGTGTTGACAGTTTAGCGACTACGTATTTGGTCGTAGTCTTTTAAAGCAATGCTCATACATAATATTTGCGATGCCCGCCATCGATGTACATGCGGTGTATGTCGTGACCACCGCGCTAATTTCAATGGTGAGGGGCTCACGATCTTGCGTTGTCCGCGATTATAGTAGGAAAGAGATTTCACTTCTTGGAAAACTCTTGGTGACCTTCTGTCGGTGGTTCGTTGCCGCGTCTGTATCATATAGATTGTGTCGGCCTTATCTTTGGGTGTCTCCTTCTTGCTTTCATTCTTTTGCTTATCTCTTCCTCTTTAATGTTTTTAACTAAGTGGTCCGGCTGCCCCCCGACCATCTTGTCGATGAGTTGGCGCGGTGGACACACTCGTTAGTGGTGTGACCACTTTTGCGCATGGTAGTCACGATATCCATTCCCGGTCGCCGATCTTACGGTATGCGCATCTGCGGTGGTCTTGGGAAGTTCGCACCTTCCATTGCGAGTATTTCCTTTGGTGTTTTGATCAAGGAGTATACATCATTATCTACTCTCTCTGCCGCTCCTCACGGTTGCGATAGCTCTATTACGGTTATTACCTCGGTCGTTGGATTGTCTCCCGAGTTGTTCTGTGACCGGTAACTAGAATGGTTCTTTTGCTATCATCATGGCGGCTTCTCCCTGGACAAAAGACCGAGGCGCTTCATGAGCTCATCAAGGTCTCGGGGATCTTGTCGTTTAACCTCTTGATGAGTTACGGGTTATTAATCCCATTCATGAAGCACGAGATCTTTAAGACTTGAGGCATGCTTTAACTGCATGCATTCATCTTTGAGCGTTCCATGAGCAGCTCGTGGATCTCCACAGTTACATTTTACCTGGCGAGTTCGGCGGGATTTTTAACACACTTTTGCGTTGAGTAAAATTTAGGCGGGCGCCTTTCAACTCTTCAAAACCATTCACGCTCCTTCGTGGGAGTTTGTTGAACCGATTCAGCGCTTCCCACGGTGTGGAATTAAACATGTGGCACCAAGCGGTTGTGGCGGTTTCGATGGTCGCGGTGATTCAAAATTTTTAGATGATCGTCGGGATCACTGTCCCATCGTAGGTTTTAACATTTGCGAGCATGCGCCTTTTCTTGTTCTCGGAGAAATCACTAATCGTCTAGTGAGCGCATCCGCTTCAGGCGGCGCCATGGGAGACATGTCTTCCTCTTGGCTATCGCGTGCATACGGATTTCAATGCCTGTATCACTATCCTCGTTGTCAGGAGTTGTCGAAGATGAATTTACCTTCTTACGGCGCTTGCGGCAAACCATCCTCGAATCGACTCATAGTGCGGATCGAAGGGCTTTCACTTGGGAATACTTTCGCCCGATCATCACTGTACTCTCGGCTACCCGATCGGGCGTGAATCTTTGATGCCGTTCTTCTCTATCATCATCGCTCGAGTGTTGCGGTGAGATGTCTCATCACCTCGATTCTCCTCCCGATTACTGTTGAATCTTTGGGGTTTATGACCGCTTCTCTGCGCTTTTCCTTGGTGGCGCGGTGGAAAATATCGTATTCGAATCGAAATTGAGTCGGGCTTCGGGTTCATACGATCTATTCTTCTCTTCTTCTTGCATGAGGCGACCATGCTTCGTAGTTTTGGGATCACGCTTACGGTGCTAGTGCAGCGCGACTCCTCGAGTGGCGCGTTTGTTTCTCATTGCAATCTTATCCCGACACGGTGCCTCGGTATCTTTGTCAAGTCGGTTTCTAGAACCGATTGGAAGGGAGTAGTAAAGGCGGGTTGTTCCCGAGTCTTGTGATGGGTCTCTCCACTCGTGGTGGTTGTAGTGACTTGGGTTATTCGAATGCGGTTCTACGAGGAAGATCAAGTCTTGACGACCCTTATTTTTAGCGTATTGGTTGTCCCAGTGCTTTGGGGTTAGTCCACTCTGCGACTTCTTCCCATAAGATCATTGCGATCGGCGATTGCCGTGTTTTGTCATTCTAGTGTCGATTCTTAGTGTAGGGTCCCGGATGGCGCCACTTGTTGATACAAAGTTGGGCGTTCTGATTTGGAGCTCGGTTCTCGTACCAATTGAAATTGCTGCTTGAGACACTGCGCTAAGAGACAAGAAACAGTTAGAACTTCAGTGGGATTGTCTCCCGATTATCCTCCGGCGTGAGTAAGTAATCGGTTTAGGGTTTAAGGAGTTTTAGGGTTATGAGATCGTACCTTAAGCGAGGATATGATTCCACTTATATCTGTGCGGAATCCTTGTTGGTTCCGTGTTCCCCAACCTTCAGTATCCATAAAAGTCGGTTGGGAATGATTATCTTCTTATTTTAGAAGACATCATATATCTAATCCATAAATAGATTTGGGCTTGGGCTTTCGTGAGCCCAAACCGTTATTAAAAGTGGCCGGTCGTCTGCAAGCTTGTTAGTATTGGGTTGTGGTGGGTTTATGACCCGATACCAAACTATCGTCATCATGTTTTGATAATGGAGGATCTTATGATATCATAAGCGATATCAAAGTTGTTTGAGCTTCTTGAATTTGTTTTGTGGGTGTTGTGCTTTTTGAACCACGATTGCGCTTGTTGTTGATTCTTTTGTTTGATGAAGCGTTTTTGCAAATTGCAATCACAAATAGTTTGGTGATATCGTCTCTTTTATGCCACATACAAAACAAACAAGTATGTTTTTAATTTGTAATATCTCTGTGAGATTTCATTGTTTTTGTACATTTTGTATATATTATCACACGAGATATTTCTCTTTCCGGTACATGATGGTTTTGTGCCTTTTACGAATTGACAATCACGGGAGATGTATTCTTTGTTGGTTACAGTGCGCTTAGAGCGAAACTCTTGAATCTTGTGTATGGTTACTCCAAGCATTCAAGAAAGCTTTTGTGCTTTATCCGAATATCATTATGGCTCGGTCAAGATGGTGCTATCGAAAAGCAATTGCAATTGAGCTTCCTAGTTCCAAGCCCGTCTTTGTCATAAATTAGAAGTTATGTATCACTTGTGATAAATAGCTAGAATTAATTTTTATGATGTCTTTGTGAGTTTATGAAATATCTTGGCATTTTATAACTTGTGATAAAGCATGATAATGGTGAAATATTTACATCATTTATGTGTTTACTTGTTTTTACTTGTTTATGACATGTATTACTTGTGATATTATTCTTTAATTGATATATATGTTGACCTTTTTTTTTCCGAATCGTTATGTTACTCAAAAGCAATGCTTAATTAATCATATTCTTGTTTGATTTTGAGAATATGTCATGTTTTTATTTTCATAGTTTTCTTCATGAAGTCAACGATATTTTTAATCGACTTTTCATTAATATCACTTGATACTCCAATAAAATTACCAAAGAATGTTATATTCGGATAAACCAAAAGCATTGTTTTCAAGCTGAATAGAAATTACCATTGTTTACAATTTAAGTATCAAGAGAAAATTACAATTTAAGTAGCAAAAGAAAATTACTAATTGATGCTTTTGTCATTTTATTTTCTACAACTTTCTTCTTGCCATCTTTATGAGCATCCCTCATTTTGTCTTCTTTTCCACTTTATTCTTTTAGTTTGCGCTTCTTCTTCTTCTTTCTCTTCTTCTTTTTCAAGAACGTCTTTGATTTCTTACATGCGATCTCTTGTCGGTTCAACGATTCTTGTTGGTGGTGTTAGTGGTTGTAGATTCTTTTATATCACATATGATATTACATATGTTTCTTCGGATTTGTTGGTGGTGTATCTGTTTCTATTTTTGCTCTTCGTGTTTTCTAAGCTTAAACGTCTAGCGGTAATTTTGTTAATTTGCTTGGTATTGTTAGCGTTGTCGGTGACGATGTTGTTTCTTTGTTCACTTCTTCAGTTTGACTTGGTTGTTGTTTCGCGAAGGTCTTTTTTCCTTTCACCTTCAACCCCTGTTTTTTTGCTTCTTGATAGTTCTCAGTTTTATATTCAAATCTGCATAAAATATACCATGTTAGTGTATAAATAGTTCATTGTTTTTTAATATCATACGTGATATATAAACCGAATAAGTATCGTCATCAAATATCATAGGTGATATATTACCAACAAGCAATCATTACAATTGTTGTATCACGGTGATATACTACAAATAAGCAATCGTTGTAAGCTGTTGTATCACAGTGATATATAAACAATAAGCAATTATTGGAGCTGCTTTTATCATAGGTGATATACTACCAACTAATACTAGAGTCAAATATCGCTTTTAAATATATCAAGCGTGCCCAATATATCCATTATGCACATATATCTACCACAAATCTAACAAAAGCATGTTACAGTCCACAATATTTATTTTAACATGTTAAGTCTCTCATATTATCGCAATAATTATCTAACTTTCACAACAATCCATCAATAAAATACTAAAATCTACAAAACAACAAAGTGTTCATCTTGTAGAATAAATATACGTGATTTTAGGGATACCATTATAACATTCTCTCGAAAGTATACATACACATTCTCATCGAATGTGTATGTATCACCGATGATATAACACATAAGCTAAATGTTAAATCAAATCGCCGCATACATTCGGGGTTTATCACAGTTAATTCTTCTAAAAGAGACATGCTTATACATTACAGTATATACCTTTACTTTTATAAATCTTTGGAGATGGAGTCAAAAATTTGATTGACGTCAGAACTACATTTACTCACAGTAAATAGTATATCATCAAAACTTTTAACAAAAAAAAAGTTTAACTATGATTATAAAACAATAACAATAAAATATCAAAGCGATACTATACATGACGTGTAATAAATCTTAACAAGTAAACAAAAAACCTATCAAATAAACAAAATTTCACAGTGATAATACAAATATCACTAGTGATAATACATATATATAGTAAAACTTCAAATATCACCGGTGATACTACACGTGTGATACTTTTCACTCACGCATTTCATCAAACACTTGGTGTGCATCCACGTATATCTGAAAGTGTTTTACTTTCAAACTCAACCAAATTTAAACACTAAAAAGCACAACCAGTGTATGTCACAATCACAATAAAAGTCACACCAAAACAAATTCATTTTTCGTATATATTAATAAACAACTAAAATCAACAAAAAGCAAAAAAAAAACTTCATAAACATTATCAAAAGCGAAATATAAGAATAAAATCACAACAAATAGTTAATAAATAACAAAATAATAAATCGAAAGCGCCTGTACCATGTTTTTTTTCCCGGATCCGGTTACGATTGCCTCGATTCGTTCATTTTATGTGTTTCTTTGATTTTGATGGTTAAAATTGGATGATTTGTTGTGTTTTGTTTTATTTTGAAGTTTTCATTTAGAAGCCGATTGTGAATGGTGATTACGAAAAGTGATCAATTTGGGAGTGGGGTTAGGTGGGGTAAGTTTGTAAAGTTACATAAATGGTCCTCCGTGTTTTTATTCTTAAAAGCTGTTTTTTGATCGGACGGTCCACAATCGTCCATTGGTATGCAACAATTTAAATGTATGTAAAATAAAGTCGCCATTTTAGTAATTGTTTACTTTCAAAATTTTTAGTAAAATTTTATTATTTATACTTTTTGTTAATTAAATATTATATTTATTTATTAAATTTTAAGTAATTAGTTGAAAGATTAAGTGATCATAAAATAATAAAATGAATACTTTAACATGAGATGAAATTATTTTTTTAAGTCGTCATATAATAATAATAATAATAGAAAATAAAACTTGAAGATGCTAGTAATTAAGACAATACAATAAAATAATCTTAACTAATGGTTATGGTTCTAGTACGACCAAAATGTAGTTATAATGGTCCTCAAACTACAACGATGTTAACCACCCTCAAATTACAATGACCTTTAAACTATAACGACCTCAACAACCCTCAAACTAATAACGACCCTCAATAACAACGATTTTAACGACCCTCAAATTAACAACGACTCTCAAACTAACAACAATCTCAACGACCTTAATATTACAACGATGCACAACAATCAAGAAGACGAGCTAGCCGCTATCCCAACCCAAATAAAACGCCAAACCACAAAAGGCAATCACTTCGTAACAAATTATAGAAGCAAGTGAAAACCATCAACGACCCAACCACCACCATGACACAAACGAAACACGTCGAAATCTCAAATCAAACAATATCGACCGCACAATTAAACAAAGTGGTGGCTTGGCGAGATGCTGAGACGACCGGGTGAAAAATACCCAAGATTGTAAGACCACAAAATTGAAATAACCATGACACTTGTTGACATTTGCTATTGTTGTACTGTTGCCGACCCTTGACTTGAACAAGGAGCACTACCGCTCTGTTCCTTAGTTTAGATAGGAAAGAAGAGAAGATGCAAAAGGGAGGGAGGGTCTGAACAGAAGAGGAAAGAAGTGATAATAACTTTCTTTTTGTGTTCACGAGTTGGAAAGAAAGGAAAGAGAATATAATTTTTTGTGTTCGAGAATGGAAAGAAAGGAAAAGAAAGTTAGTAATTTTACTATTTTACCCTTCACTAGAATATAAAACCCAAATACAAGTTTTTTTAATGATCATCCAACCAATAATATTACTTGAAACCATAACAAATATATCTTTCAAGTAAAACAAAAAACATGTTCCAAATCATAAGAAACAATATTAAAAGTTCCGAAACAATCCAGGAACAAAAAAAAAAAAGAAAGAATCTATCTAGCAATATAAACATGAATAAAATCCACCAATACGCATTTATACAGTCCGCAACATAAACCCCAACAATAGTAGTTCAACTCCATTTATGCTTTACAAACAAATTATTTTACTTCCACACATTTAGATTTTGTTCATATCTTCAAGTACCAGACCAATAGGTCAATCTACCAATTGAACATCTTCAAAACCCATCAAAAGTTTAGTTTTAGCAACAAAAAAAAAAAAATAGATGATATACACGCATTTTAACTACAATACTACAAATAGAACTTTTCATTAGCAAGTACTATAACTTGAAAATGCAGCCAACTCATTTTGTTCACCACAATATGAAAGGGAATAGTGCTTGAACATGGACTCAAACAAACAGTTACCATAAAACGAAAAGGAATTATCAATATCGAACTAAAATACTAAATACGGTGGGAAATACTTAGGTTGTTGAACATACTAAACCAAGAGCTACAGTAGAACGCATGATTAACATGCATGTAAGTAATTGATATGGATAGTCTGCGTGAGTTTTGAAGCTGCTAGAGTAGGTTTGATATATAAAAAAAGGGTCGACTTATATAAGAAGCGTATATTAGGTATAAGGGTATTTTGGTGATTAAAAAAAATTAAGAAGGCCCATAATATACTTCTCTTCAAATCATCTCAACTTTGGGAAGAAGATTTGGAGGGAATTAAGCACGATTTACCTTCCATGTATTTTCTCTTCTCTCTTAATAAAATCTCTGGAACATGATTTTTTTTCTATTTCTCCTCTTCTTCTTTCCACTTCTTTACCCTTCTCTCCAAAAATAATCTCGGGAACGGAGCGTACATGCATCACGGACAAAAACCACAACTCAATACATTCATTTCAGAAAAGAGCAATTCTATTTTCACACAGATTTTACAAACGAAAATCTACACAATAATGTGTATGTTAACTTATGGATGATGAAAAAAGAAAGAGAAAAAAATAATACAATGTGAGTAGTAAATATAATGGTGCAACTCATATTACACATATGCAATTGAAATTTATTTTGTAAAAATGTGTGGATCTACACAGATCTCGCTATCACCGGCCGTTGTTGTCATTGCCGCCGCCACCGCCTCTCTTTCAGATCTGTTGTGGTCCGCCATCGATAAACTATTGTAGCCTTCGTTTGATTCTAGATTTGTTGGGTTTCTTCTGCTCCTTTTAGGATCTTGGTTTTATCTTCTATGTATGTTTTCTCAGATCTTTGTGTCTTTTGTCATTACATCTTCATATGGTTGTGTCTCTTTAAAGTTTCACTTTGGTGATTCCCCAATTGTATGGTGTAGAATGGCATATCGGTCACAACTATTAGGGTGTATCTTTCTTTTAACTCACTTGTTCCATGTATTTTGTTTGGCAAGTCGAACACTTTCTTTCTTTATGTTCGATGTAACGTCATTGTGCAAATTTCTCCATTTTGTGAAAGCGTGATATGAAATTTAATCTTTGTTAAAAAAAGCATTGAAAGACCCTCATCTTTATTAGGTTAATTAAAATTTTGTTTATAATACTTCAACTAGAATACATTAAGATGCTATTTATAGTACAATTTTAAGTGCAATAGTTTATAAAAATTAGAGAAGTTGACTTTGGATCATGGTGTGTGCAAAAATACTCTAAACTGGTTGTACCAACCTCCCCACACGAGCAAATATATCCGACTTGAACTGCGATCATAAATAGTCAGTTACAATAAAGTTTTTTCATAAATTAGTCGATCAAATAATCAAAAAATACGGTAATTTTATTTTTATTTTTATATAAAACTGTGAAACTGCGATCATAAATAGAAGTCATTGTACATGTCAATATACGCCTTCCACAAGTGTTCGCAACCTGAAATATTTATTTGGATGTATCTAACTAGGTCGGAATGCTAATTTTAGCTTCTTTAGTGTCATTAAATTTGCAACCTGAAATATCTATATATCAATTTGGAATACACAACTAAATTTATCAAAGTCTTTAATTTACATGACAAGTGTCTAGCATGACTATTTTCAAGCTTTGGGCTGTAGACATGCTAAGTTATAACCTTTGTATATACATAGAATGTTGGGTAATAAATCAATTTAATTTAAAACTCGTATACGTATAACTCCATATTATGTTCACTTTATTTTAACAATAATAATGCTTGTTTTAAAAAATATGTTTGGGATGAATCAGTTTATGATTTAAATAGTACTAATTTCCCTATTCATCTCAATTTGATCTAGTGAATTGAATAAACCCAACATTAAAAAAAACCCACTTTCATCAATTTTTTTTCAAATATTAATATTTTTTAAACCGTTAATCGTTAAACGAAACAAAATATACCATCACAACGAGTATTTAATTATTTTTCTACAGATGGACACTTTGATATACTTTCAACAAATTCTTTTCGTTATTATTATTTATTATTATTTTTTTTTTTGTTAATGAAAAAATCACATGTGATTAACACTAATTTGAATATAATAACAAAATTACATGTGATATTGGTGTTAAATCACGTATGATTTTAGTACATATGTGATCTAATACTAATATCACATATGATTTTATTAGAATATTCAAATTAGTGTTTAATCACATGTGATTTTTTCATACAAGTTTCAACAACGAAGAAAAAAGACGAAAAAAGGTTAAAAAATAGAAAAAACGTGAAAAAACGATATAAAGTTTGTCGAAAGTATATCAAAGTGACCATCTATAGAAAGATAATTAAATGTTAGTTTTTTTTTTAACGACAAATTTATAAAACTAGCAAGAAGCTAGAAAAACAATTACAAGGAAATTAATTGAGGGTTTTTTAACCAATGTACCCAAGAAAAGGAAAATTTTCTACGAGAACGACTAATACACCAATTAAAAGAACATAGAACAATATCATCAAAAACCTCGGAGCGTTTGGGAGGACTATCTTAAAAAATAGTGCGATTTCGAAGCATCCAAATAAACCACCAAGAAACACAAAAGACCGCCTCTAATAATAGCTTGACCGTGGAAGAAAGAAGAATCGAAGTAAACCAGGCATACCACTCCTGGAACAAAGACCAATCATGGACACCCAAATCCCACCACGTACAAATGCGACGTAAGATAAGCCGGGCAAAATCGCAGCAAAAGAAAAGATGATGCACATCTTCCTCATTGGAATTACAGAGAGGGCATGAAGAATAATCAATGTGAACCCCTCTACGTGCCAAGTTTACCCTAGTCGGCAGACAATCCAAACGAGCACGCCAAGCAAATATATTAACCTTAATGGGAATAAAACGTACCCATCTTGTAGGCTCGGACTGGGACGAAAAAGTTAGGTCATCGATAAAATTACGAACCTCCTTGACCCGGAATTCACCATCACCAGCTAGATCACAAAACCACCGATCACAAGAGTTTGATAAGGATACCGAGGCTAAAAGCGAGTTCAAAGCCTCCATCTGATGTGATTCACATCCACCCCGAACATCTCTGCGAAAGGAATCGGCAAGTGAACCATTCAATTTATCCGCGAACGAGACAACTTTATTTAGCTCCAAAGCAAACAACCGAGGGAATTTAGCATATAAAGGAACGTCGCCAATCCAACAGTCATACCAGAAGAGAGACCGAATACCGTTACCAATGCGTTTCTTACAATGAGACCTGAAATCAAATCCCTGCTCCTTAAGATGATTGACCTCCCTCAGAATGGAACACCAATTAGAAGACCACTTAGTCGGGTGTGAATCAATCGACTGACCATACAAAGCTCGAATAGTCTGGCACCAAAGAGAACCATCATTAGATATAAACCGCCAAACCCATTTTAACAAAAGAGCACGGTTAAGAGCGAAGTAGCTCGAGACACCTAAACCACCATGTTTCTTAGTCGCTAGGACTTTATTCCACGCGACCCAAGTAATTTTTTCCCGTGATTCGCTCCTATAAAGCGACTTGAATAGACTCCATGATCTTCAAACGCCACGAGGAACTTTAAAGATCGACATATTATAAATCGGAGAAGCACCGAGAACCGATTTTAACGAGTAAGCCGCCGCCTATCGAAGAGTATTCACCTTCCATTTAGAAAGGCGCCCTCTAAGTTTAAGAGTAATATCGTCCCAAGCTTGAATGCTACTAGGACGATGACCAACCGTAATTAAATGTTAGTTGTGACTGTATAATTTGTTTTGTCCTGATTAACGGTTCATGAGATATTTAAATTATAAAAAATATATGAATTATTAAAATGATTTTAATCTCAACTATTTTTTTTAAATGGATGGTATAAATGAGACTTTTTATGTGAGAAACGTTTGGTATGTAAAATAGCTCCTCTTTCAGTTTGTAATGTATGAACTTATAGAAAGTTATGAAAACAAATAAATTTATACTTAATTTTAAAAGTTTAAATTTAAAATGAGGGTGAAAATCATGAAATAATAACCAACATTTAATTTTGTTCCAATATAGTCACTGTAACTTTCTTTTGATTATAAAATAATAGTCAAGTTTGAAAGGTGTTCCATTATAGTCACTCAAACTTTCAATATTGTTCTATTATTATGTAATTTTTATGTTTGAGTGACTAAAACGAAGCACCTTTCAAACTTGGTTACTATTTTATATCATACATCTCTTTTCACATGTGTATAAATTGGTTATACATTAAGTTAGTTGGGGTTAGTGAAATTCAGAAGGTGAGTATTTATTGTTAAGGTACAACCAAACAATGCACATATGAATATCTTAAAGATAGTTTTTTTGAACAATTTCACAATAATAGAACAATATTAAAACTTAGATTGTTTTTATAGTTAATTTAAAGTTTCAGTGACTTAACTGGAAAAATTATCAAACTCGAGTAACGACGTTATTGATTCTTTTGGGTAAATATAGTTTATAGTCATGGTTGCTTGTTATGAATTTCTTTTTAAAGTTAATTACATAAATCATCTTTCTGGTTTATACATTTTTTCACTTTTTGTCTTCAAACTTCAAAAATTACATCGCCCGTCCTTTTCTCGACACTTTGTAAAGACCAGTCCTTTGACCATTAGCCAGTTAAAAATTTGTTGTTAACTTACTCATGTGAATGTCATGTGGGGGTATAAATTTCTTCTTACATCACTTCATCTTCAATCTTATATTTGTTCTTGACTTTGCTGGAATTGAGACGCCACCAGTTGACCCACCACTCGTTAGAAAGGACAACGTCAGATCAGGTTGCTCTTTACCACCGAGCTCGTCGGAGATGCACATATATATCTGAGAAACTTGGTGGAGATGGACAAGTGGCATCGACTAGTGATGCGGCGATGATAATCTTAGAAACTTGTGGGGATGAATGGATTGAATTTCACGATTATTGTTGTTATATGAGATATGGTTTTGATTTATTGAGTTGTCTAAACGTAACCTTATGGACGAAAATAAAACCAAACATGGAAGTAAGGTTGTTTATGGATAAGTAGCATCGACTAGTGGTGCGGCGGTGATAATCTAAGAAACTTATGGGGATGAATGGAATGAATTTCACAATTATTGTTGTTATATGAGATATGGTTTTGATTTATTGAGTTGTTTAAACGTAATTTTAGGGACGAAAATAAAACCAAACATGGAAATAAGGTTGTTTATGTATTCGCCAAAGAACAAAACAAGACTTTGGATTGAAATTATATAATGGTGCTTACATTTATTTTGTTAGAAGATTGAAACTATATTAATTTTTAAGTTAGCATAATAGAATGCCCACATATTTCTTTATAATACGCTTAATATAGATTTACAGTTTGATACAAATACAATAACTTAGGTTTGTAAGAAATCTAAAAACTCAAGAACAAACAAATGAGGTTGAAAATGAAGACAAGAAATGACCGAAATACTTTCATGTGAGATGCACACGACTGATTTAGCGAAAACAAATTAACGAGCTAACGGTCAAAACCGGTTTGTTACAAAGTGTCAAGTACATGGACGAGAGGTGAAAATTTTGAAGTTTTAGAATGAAAAATGGAAAAGCATGTAAACACATAAACGATTTATGTAATTAACTCTACTTTTTATGTAGCTATTGTTTTCTAAATTCAAGTAAACATAATTATATCAAGGTAAGTGCCTAACCAACTTTATTGGTTGATCAAATTGCTACAGTCACTTCTCCATTTGCCTTATTCTTTTCATTCATACCAAAAAACATCATAATGTCATTTCACTTTCCATGGCCTAACTCTATGCTTTTTGTTTTTTGCCTTTGTGGAAAACCCACAAACAGCAATATATCCAACCACCTCCCTAACTATGGGCATGTTATTATGAAGTAGCGATAAATATACATTTGAGATATAATCACTTTAATTATATGCCCCCTATTCATTTAAATCCATCATCTTTAGTTTGAAAAGCTATTTTTGAAATAAATATGATGCAAATTGATATTTAAGATTGTATCACATGTAGAAGAACAAGAATAAAGAGAATCATCGTTATAAAATATAACTAGTTTGAACCTCTGGTGATAATATTTCAATAATCTTGTTTTAAAGTTAAATATTGTGATAATTTATAAGTTCATGGTTTTGTGATATTTAAGATTTTTCTATAAAATTATATATAAATTTTAATACTTATATAGCTATAATAGCCGTGCATGCACGAGCTTTTACATATCATTATGTGTTAATATCGATTAATTTGTATAGATTTTTGTTGCACGAAGAATTTGACTTTGTTGAACGACCATGATGTTTAGGTTGATCTTGTTTAAATTTAACTATTAATATCATGTTTTAGACATTACGTGTGAAAAAATCTGTGTGGCTGTAGTATGTACAATCTCGTCTATTTATTTTTATGTCACAGTAACCTGTGAGGCTGTGCTTTCATTTTGATATTTGTATTTCTGTTAATAATAATTTAAGCCGTATTTATTTTAAACATGTGCGCGTCTTAAACTTATAAAAAGAAATAACATGAGTCGTTATTGAATGTGGATCGTTAAAAAAGAATATTTTTTCAGATATGTTTACTTAATCTTCTAAAGATGAATAACATGAATAGTTCGTATATGTATAATCTCGTGTATTAATTTACATCTCACAGTCGCTCCTGTTTTCATTTTTATATTTATGATTTCATGCAAATACATTAATTTAATATATACTGATGATGATATTTATAAATAACAACATATAACTTTTTATAAAAGATAAAGTATAGGAGAAGGTATTTATTAAATGTATAAAGTTATTAAAATACATGAAAACTGATAAATACACTTAAGTCCATATAATTTATTTAAAATTTAATAACTAAAGTTTTATTAAGTATCCTATCATTTTAAGTTTTTTCCTTACAAAATTGACACATGTGTTTTTATACATAGTTGTTTTGTTTGATAGAATTTAGTGAGTTTGACCAAATTAAAACTAATTTTGACTTTTATTGGTCAATAAATTTGTTTAATTTTGCTACGAATCGAATGATACACTCTATCGATCTAATTGCAATTCTCGGCATTTTATTATTATTATTATTATTATTATTATTATTATTATTATTATTATTATTATTATTATTATTTTTATTTATTATTTTTTTATTATAAATCAACACTTTATTATTATTATTATTATTATTTTTATTTTTATTTTTATTTTTATTTTTATAATAATCATCACTTTATTAAAACTTAAAGAATTTACAAGAAATTAGTGGGAATCAGAAACCAACTGCCCCCACCCTCTGAAGAATAAAGAAACCAATACGATTAAAAATATGAGCCACATCACGAGCTCCAATGTCTTGAGTCAAGGAGAAGAGTCTAATCCGCTTTAGTATGGTTACCGCTTTTCTCGAGTTCTCCAAAGAGGAAAAAGAAAGGGAGGAAACCATATCCGATATCTCACAGATTTAGCCTCATACTTGGCCCGTTTACGTCGTGCAGCCTCACTAACCGCACGTCCTGACACAAAATCAAGCAACCCCGATTGCGTCAAAGGTGAAGAACCTGTGAGATCAACACAAACATCACGCCCACCATCCCAAGAGTAAAGCAATATATCAGCCGGACGCAAAGATCTGTCCCTATCTCCATAAAGCCCAATATCCACCTCCTTACGAACAGAAATCCCGGACCGAGAACATATATCAACAAGAACATCACGGACAATGTTATGCCGATGTTTAATGCCAACAATGCCCGCACAAGAAACCGCATGATCCCGTAAATATCTCCAAGAAAACCCTAGAACATCCGAGCAAGTGCACTGAACAAAGAAAAGGGAACACCCACGATAGCACAACACACACCGGTAAGTCCTGGCGTTCATAGTTTGTCCCAACCCAGATATAGGAGCCACCCTAAGCCAATCTGAAGTATGATCCTCCTTTAGTGAGCTCCATAACGCCATCTGTCGAGGAGATAGATGGAATGTAGATTCAACCGTTTGGGAAACCCGAGCGAAATATATATCTGCCAATTTCTTCATGAGTTTGGGGGCAGCGACCTCGCTAGGGTTACTCAAAAGGTCAATATCCATATTCGCATTAAAAGTACATAGAGCATCATCGAAAGAAAGACCGGTGTAACAATACCAAAGACTATGGAGAAGCTTAGTCAGTAGACTAGCAGTTGAAGTCTCAAGCAAGAAAAGCATAGTTCAAAACATCACCGCAGAATAGACACCAAGCCCCAAAAGCAAAGGAAAGGGTGGCGAGTCTCCATTGCCAATCACCAAAACCAGCCCCAAGTCGTGACAATACGCCCAAGGAAGAACGGTGCGCGATCAAACGAAACCTGAGCACACTCAAAGACCCGTGGAGAACATGTACGCATAGAAAAATATAACTTGGAAGTACCAGCGCATGCACGGAGTAACAACAGCTCACATTGGGGGTCCTTAAGTTTAGCAACCGCATCCATGAGTTCAATAGTTTTAGCAACCCTTTTCAGAACAAGCTTACTACCAAACTCAAAATCCACACTAACCGGCCCACCTAATAATTTAACACCATGTAAGGGCGAAATATTGGGGAAAAACACCGCCACCGCTTGGGTCCTCCTTGGCAAAAACCTCGCTTTATCAACATTGAGGTGTAGGCGCGACTAGGTCCATCCATCATAATCAGCTCTAAAACCTTTCCCACCACCAAAGTATCACCGATAATAGTGTCGTCATCCAAATACCAAGCATGAAAGGAAAGGTTAAAAGAGTCTCTAATCTTACAAGCCAGGGGATGTAACACTAAAGCAAAAAGAAGAGGCCCAAGCGGATCACCTTGTTGCACACCTTGATGAGACCAAAGAGTATGCTCACCATAATATAACCTGGCAGGATTGGAATAACAGAATTCCACCCAACGCGACATAGCCGAAAAATGAAGCCGAACCTCTCGTAACATAACAGCCCGATCAACCATGTTGAAAGCGTTCTTAAAATCAACCAACAACATGGAATGACCAACGTCACACCCCTGATCCTCAATCAAGCGATTCACTACATGAAGAATAGCCTCCCCACCCCCCGAAACCCCAACACCGAATTGTAAATCATCTAAATAACCACCCGAAGAATGGCCAATCATGGAAGCACAAACCTTGGAAACTAATCGCCTCCAAACAGTTCCAACGGAAATTGACGGATACCTCCTCTGGCTTGACTAAGGGTGTGAGAGCACTAGCAATGTACTCACCCAACCCCTCGGGCATTTACCAAGAAGAAAAAGGTTCACCACCGGGTGATAAAACGACCAACTCATCGGAAATAGCAACAACTGCACCATTTAAACAATCCGAAGGTGTTGAGCACGAACCCATCCCGCCCACAAGAAGTACCCCGAGGAAACTCTTAATCATATCAAGAACTAAGGCGGGGGATGCGATGGGTGATGATGATCAATGGGTATATCGACCATAAGAGGAGCCGACCGGAAGGGTGCTTAACTTTAAATCCTCAAGTAGAATCATCATAAGGTGCACACCAAGACGAGAGAACTCGACAAAGAAGCAGATAATGACCATCACAAATCTTCCTCTTGCATTGCTTGACATTACGGTCACCCAAATCCAAGCTATCATCATCAACATTAGACCATAAAGGGGGGTGTTCGGCTAAAACCTCACGTACAATCTGAAAACTACCACCAGGTGAACCCCAAACTATTATTATTATTATTTTTTATTTTTTATTTTTTTTTATAAAACACCACTTTATTAGAAACTCATAGGATTTACAAGAAATTAGTGGGGAGCACGATACTACCGAGCCCCCACCCTCTAAATATAAGAAAGCCTAATCCTACTAAAGATATGAGTAGCAGACGCGCCCTAATGTCCTGGGTCACGGAGAACTTTCGGATTCGCTTCAGCAAGAACACCGCATCCTTCTCAAGTTCTCAAAAAAAAAAAAGAATGGTATAAATCCATATCCAATATTATTATTATTATTATTATTTTTGGAGTTCTCTTATTATATAAACGATACATTTAATATATGTTTATGCGTATAATGAAGAGCTATAAAATATATTAGGATATACATAAGGTAATAACTATACACTTAATTTAAGTCAAGGGTTTTTTCTAACTTGTGTACAAGTTAAAGCAGCAACTTTAGATAATTTTATTTCTATATAAAATAGTGATAAGTTTGCTAAAATAGTGATAAATTTGCTAAATATCACAAATTTAGAAAACTATTAATATCAACTAGCATGTAAATATAGTAATTTTAATTTGTTAAATGATTAAAACCTTATGCCATCATGACACAAGTTAGAAAATCCCTTAAATCAATGCATCTCAAATAAAAGGTTATAAATATCATTCAATTTGACTCTATTTGTTTCATTTACCTGATTAAAACCAGAAAAAAATCTACGTATTTTAGACTTTCTTATCCTTGCATTTATTCTTATGCTTGAACAGTTGTACTTATAATTCTATCTAGCAAATCTCAAAGCATGGTCGGATGTTGCCTACATGCCGCAATTGAAAGTATTCACTATTCAGTGTTCATTTATGATCTCATTTGTCTTTGATCAAAACTTGTTGGCAGATTACTGTGCAACTTCAAAAATTAGCGACGATGATAACATTTTGATGATAACATTTTGTAAGTCTATGGCTAACTAAATGAGCTATATATATTTCATTTTCATGTCGCATAATTACTTGTTTCTATTCCAACAAAACTATTTGGAAACTAATGACAACTATGATGCCATGCAAACACCGTGATAAAAAATACATTAAACTTCAAAAAGAACATGGCCAATTCATATCCCTAAACACAAAGTGTCTTACGTAAACGTGAAAATTTTCAAGTTTAGTTTTTGCTAAGCGCAAACAAATTTGAAATGGTCATGCCAACGTTTCAAAAAAAAAAAGCCATTTCAAGTGTGTGTGGCTCTTGACTCAAACCCGTTAATTAATCGCTAGGATTTTGAAAATAAATAAATAAAAATACTTAAAATGTTATGATCTATAGGACTCCAAAGTAGACGTTTATACTCAGATATTTATCTATCACTCTGTACGAGTTTAGGGCTCCATTGAAGACTTACATACCGTATTCTAGATTATTTCTAGACCTTATAGATGTAAGATTCCAAACGTATTTAAGACTTTGTAGATTTAGGACTTTAAGAATTTAATACAATATTTAGACTGTACATGTAATTAGACATTTAGACCCGCATGAGTTATACTACGTTGCATACATAATGAATTTTAATTTTTTTTAACATTGATTCAATTTTTTTTTACACATTTTGAGTTTTAATCACATTAAAATGAGTTTTACCCTTGAAAAACATGAATCAAAGTTAAAAATCTATCGTTTTTGAAAACCTTCTCAATCTTCTCAAAATAAAAACTTTCTCAATCGATCCGGATTCTATATATATATATATATCCGACCTAATTTAAAAATTGAAAGATAACTCAGAATTTCATGTTAATGCAATTTTATAGTATAACTTACAATTTACAATTTGCACTTGGCTTCTTACGACATATCTTAAACACACATTTAAAGGTGGTGACTGACATGGTCAGAAACGATCACGATAATACCTTGATTAAATCGCGCATATACAAGTTAGAGACTCATCATCCACATATCACTTGAACATAAACCATATCTCTTCTTTAAATTAACTTCTTGCTACATATATACTTAAATCTATAAACATTTTTGCTGCTAAGATATACTTTAAACTAAATCATCATTTTGGCAAAAGTAGCTCGCCAAAACCAAATTATGACAAGATTTAAACAAAGATTTGTCTTCAACAATTGTGTTAGTGGAATAAACTATAAGTCAACTCTAACACCTCCTTTGTGTAATGGGTTATGGATTACATTCATACCAAAATGATTGATAAATCTAAGCACATACTTTTTGTTATGCTTAAACATGGATAACAACATTTTATCGGTTGCAGATAAGACATCTATTTTTTTACAAACCAATAGAACCATACATGACACTGAGTTTTTCTTGAATAAAAGTGAACACATTTTACGCCTTTCAATCAATAAAAATACATAAGTCTGCATTTAAGAGTACTAGAGTTATCGGTTATGACGTTTTATGAGCTTCTTCAGAGATTTGTCTTCGATTATTACCTTATCTTGTACTGTATTTTACAACTAGGGTATTTCATCATGATTACATATAATATATGTCATGTTGTCCAATGTAATCATTTGAACTTTTGAAGAAATAGACATAACTTTCTTTTATGATTAACAACTCCATAAGAAGATTTGGTACTTAAATAAGACATATCCTTCTATCTTATCTTTATTGCAGGAGTAAAATTTTTGTAGGCATCACTTAACTTTGTCGACGACTCATATATTTCTGGTTCAAAATCTATTCAAGAGTATAGGGATTCGACCTATTAATGAATTTTATGTCTAGCAACTAATTGTATGGCTAAATAAATAAATAAATCACCGCTCTAGTTTATAAATAAAATTGCCGTTAAAAAAAGTAAAAAATCATGTGGCTCAAACTTGCCTAATTTCGTGACTAAATCATGTGTTAGTCTTTATTGGTTGTAACAGAACCCCCCCACCTTTTTTTTTTTTTAAAAAAATAAAAATTAATAACAGTTAATTTTAGACACAAAATTAAAACTAGCTTAGAAATGAAGTTTTAACATGTTACTAGTTTTCATACTTTAAATTATCTGGTTGGCTACCACACAAATGGGAGTCCTACCAAGGAGACAAATCGTATCATCATCATTTGTAAACTTGCAAAGTTGAAATTGGGGCATCTTGACAACATTAGCATTCCCTTTTTTTATAATTTACTTTTTCGGTTTTGAAATAAATGTATATTTTCATATTACATAAAATTTAAAAAGTTTCATAATTTTGTTCTTTATCAATAAAATATTATCGCTATCCATTAAAATCACTTTTGATTAGTTGATACATAAAGTGAACATCTATTTTAAGACATCTTAAAATAGAAAGTGGAACATTTATTTTAAGACGAAAAGAATTATTATATTTCTCTACATTAATCATTTATGATCGATAGTTAACTTTAAATTTCATGTAACAATACAATATTTCAAAGATTATATATGTTGTAAAAACCCTTGATATACTTATGTTTGCAAGTCGATCTCAATGCCAAGTCTTGGCATGCGGTGTGGGAAGTGTTTGTGGTCGGCGTTGAGATGACGTGACGGGTTGGCTAGCGCCCAATCCCTCGCTGGTCGTTATTGTATGTTTATCGTAATAAAAGTGGTAAGTAAAATGAGACACCAACATGAAAACCATAGATATATTAAAAATGGTGAAAAAACTAAGGTTAATTGTTTAAAAATGTATCTTACTAAACTTGTTGCAGTTATTTGTAGCATCATTTGAATCAGATTTTTTTGTGTACTGTATTTTTGAATCTCACTATTTTGTGTACTCGGTGACCTACAAACCGGGAAATGCTTATGTGGAAACCAGTTTTTTCCACTTGTAATATAAATTAAAAGTTTGTTTTGTTTTTTTTTTTTTTAATCAACCGAACACCCTTATTTTCCCAACCAACATAATAACCATATCCAAACACTCGCTTTCTACATTTAGCTCCACAACCTATCCAAACACCCACCTTCTTCTCCACCACTTAGTTACATTCTCGCCTCCACCACTTAAATTTTGTGTTTTGTCCCTTCGAGCATGATCCTTTTTCTTTCCCTTCCATATCGAATTTTGCAAAGCATGTTCTATCTAAAACATGCAATGCACTAAAAACATTATTTGTCCCCATCTTACGCTTATAACAATGAACAAAAACAACTTCTTCAAAGACCAAATCAGGAACGTGGCAGGGAATGTCTTTGTTTAATTTATGTGACTACCCGTCAAAACAATTTTCAAACTATGGTAGCAAATTTGGATGCAATAATAATTACAAATAAAGGCACGAGCAAATTTTCTTTTCCTTTTTATAATTTTTTGAACTCATATATATCCCAAAATACATATATGCATACTACATCATTAAGTGGTTAGATGATGAGGTCTAACTCACGAGCTTCATTGCGACCAAGTTTGTCATGACTCATATTTGCAATGTGTTTAGATCTAAATCAAGCACTACAAGTGTGTAACCTGCGAGCTTCAAAATGTCTCAAGGCATACTAAATATAATCCAAATCAAGCACCACGATTGTGTAAAAGGAGATTCAGATATAGACATGTCATGCCCACTACAACTACTATTGAGATTTAATGTTGGGATGAAAACTATTGATCGAATTAAGGTTATGTTTATTTTGTTAGAATAATGGGAAGATATAGTTGTTTGGATATAAGTTTAATGGGGTAACATGGAATAATTTAATGACATAGAATTAGGAACAAAATGTAAGATAAGATAGTAATCGGTTTCTCTCAAGTTGTAACACCCCAAATTTCACAAAGTGATTTATCATTATATTCTAAGGCTTCCTAGTCAACTTATGTTATAATAAAAATCTTTAAATCACCATAAGGACTTATTATGAAATTAGCTTTAAGGAAAGAAGGACCTTCCATATAATTGTTTTACTAATGAGGACTAACCTTGCCTAACCGTGAAAGTTATATTATAACACATATAAGATTTCTTCTTATCCAGGAAACTTCAAATGTTCTTTTCTTGTTTCTCTTCTCTGCTTCACGACACATACGTGAATCACACGTACAAACTAGGGTTTCAAATTAAACTTGATTTTATCAAGTTTGAGACAGGGAATCACTAAACTCAAGCTTAGGGACGCGAATTATAGCTTTCCCACTATCCAATTTGAGGTAAAGATTATATCTAAGCTCTTGAATTCGTGTTTATGATTAACCATTAGTGGGTAATGCTTAAAGATGATATCTTGATGCCATAAGTGGGGTTTTGTAGAAATTTATAAGTTTATATTAAGTTGTGATTTTTGGAAATCACCAAGAACACGTGATAATCATGTGTAGATGTTAAGAAAAGTGTTATGTATCTTATTATGATGCTATTACACGATTTTATAGTGTTAATTTTCAAGAAAGTAAGTTTATGTATTATATAAGCCATGAACCAAACACCTCCTTATGGCCTAGTTATGTTAAAGCTTGTTTATGACAAGCTAAGTCTTTATTAAGTAAGCTTCATGCTAATTACGTATTCCTAGGTTATAAAGGTTAGGCGAGGACGCCCCGAGATCTCGCGGTGATAGCAAGCTATTGAGGTGAGTAACGATATAAGATTAAAACGGACTACAAGAGCCCGTTATATATACAATATGTGTTATGGTACTTACGTTCGTGTTTTGTTATATGCTTACTTGTGTTACGAGTTTATGATAAGTAAGCACATAATCATGTTGAAGTATATATGTCATGAGTAGAAATGGATCTCGCGATACGAGATTATATATGAAATAACTTAGACGGGTCAAAATAGCCGTAACGACCGTGTGGTCTTAGTAACATGTTTTTAGCATAAATGATGCATCATTGCTCATTTAACGGGTCTTTAGTAGCTTGTTAGAAGTGTTACATATTTCGTGATACTTATATCTAAGTGTTATTGTTTGTTTATGTGTTATACTCGTGTTATGAATTTATATTGATTATTATGATTTTAATGAATTTAAAGGTATGTTGTATATGTGAAATAAAGTGAACGGGTCAAACAACCCGTAATGACCCATGTGGTCCTAGTATAGTGATTTTAGCCAATATTGTCTATTTTCATTTGTTTAGCGTCGTTAGAGGACGATATGTGCTATTATGTGATCACATACATTGTTCCGCATAAAGTTGGAACTTAGACCTCCTTAGTGGAGAATCGAGCCTCGAATAGTAGAAGTTCCAAAACGGACTCATACATCCTAAGTGGATGATTAGTATGTTTACATGGCTCGTCGCTATGAAAAGCACAATTCGATATGGAAAGTCTAAAAAGCGGGACTTGACGTCCCAAGTGGACGACTAGAGTATATATGATGCTAAATTGAGCCAAATACGGTTCACCAGTCCTAAGCGGACAACTAGTATATTTAAGGCAAGCATGATGCCCTCTAGCATTATGATGAGGTATCTAGCCCCAGTGCATGTTACGATGCAAGAATATATTCCCGTGGGGAATTAGCGTGTTATAATCACCAAGATAGCTATGCTGGGAAAGTTATTATGAAACAACAACTAGTAACGTTGACATGTTTATTTTAGCTTTATATATGTTATCTCACTAAGCTTTATGCTTACGTTGCTTCATTTATGTTTTCTTATAGGTAAGCCTATGTGACGTTGCATCTAATGATAAGAAGTCACATACTAGCTTTGGTGGAGCTCGTGGGTAACCGAGCTATACCCTACAATCTCTTATACCAAGAAACGCTCTAGGATACATGTTTTTGAGATGTGATTTGTTTAAACGCAAGGTCAAATGATTTGAAGGTTATAAAAGTGTTGTTTATAAGTTTAAAGGGGTGTTTGGCATTATGTCATTTTTAACCGTTTTGACTTTATACGGGACTAAATGTGATTACCACCCTTATGTACAATTATAGTTATGTCCAGAAATGTTTTGTTCAAAATTTGCCAAGTTTATGTTTACAGAAAGTGATTTTTTGGAAAAATATAATATGCATAAATTTTGGTTAATAATTGTCAGTACACCATACTAACAGATGGTATATAAACATACTGCCGTATGCTCAAGAATGTAATTTGTAAGAATCAGATAAAGACCATACACCGTATGCTCTCGTAATGACCATACGGTAGATGCTATTTTAGCATACAACCGTATGCTAAAAAAAAAAATCTAGTATAGGGCGTTTCAAGTTGGTATCGAGCCGTGGTTTGAGGATTTAAGTATCCACCGTAGATGGGTATTTAGACTTAAACTTAGGCTTTGGGCAACCTATAGAGTTAGACACGCTTCCGCATATGTATGTAGTATCCGTATTAGTATTGTATATGTTATTTGCATGTTATGTTTATGTGTTTTGTTCATGAATTTAGTATTATACGATGACAGTGAGGACTTAGTTATATGATGAAATTATTACGGCGTCTGGCCAACGTGGTAATAATTGCATCACATAACGAGTGTTTACCGGCATAGTATTGTACTTAAGGATTGAACCTGTTGGTAGGTGCGAGCATAGAATTATAAGACCTATGCATTTTATGTTAAGCAATGATGTAGAATTAGTAATTAATTATATTACGAGTCTGAGAGACTCTATTTCCTTAATGGAAATTAAGAAACACGTCAGAAGTTTTATCGACGTATCAGGACCACTTAATTGTTTTACAGACTTATTAAGATTTTCCACGACCGAATCTAGTTATGATATACGTATATGATCATAGAATCTTGGAAATTATTTCAGGTATATGTTGTAACAGGTGAGCATGAAGATGCTCATATTCCATAGCTCGATGCTAAGACTTTTAGATCGTGCTTTCTAGTAATAGTCAAGAAATTTATAGAGACACAAGATATCACGACAGGTGCCTCCTCCGTGTATATAATACCTACTCGTGTGTTCAACTGATTCTTGTATAATTCGGTCTCCTATAACTAAGCCATTCCGTCGAAAGTTATTATTTAACTAGTCAATATAGGCCCCTTTAGATTTAAAGAGGCAATAGATGATAAAATTTGATATATGACCCGATACTTAAGAGGGGTGAATTAGAATTTCCTGATGAAAAGTTCCTAGTTGATTCAAATTTCCTTTGTTTATAGGGAATTTGATGTTGTCATTATCTATGGTAACACAATAAGAGTAACCCGTTATTATGTCAGAAGATGATAATCTAGGTTAAACCTTAAGTGGGGGAGAAAATTTTGTTTATGTCTTGTGTAAGAAAGCCTCCCCGACTATAAGTACGAATGCTAGAGCCAAGAAATACCCGGATCATGACTGTTAAATTTATTTAGCTCATGTTAATGATTCTCAAGAAACCATTTTAGAGATTTGACAAGATTCCAAATTTATTCGACTTTCCGCTATATTTCCGAAGAATCCCGTGTAATTACCGATAGATGAAATAGAATTTTGTATCGATTTTATCTCGGGAGTACCTTATTGTTAAAACTCCCTACTCTGTTGTCCTGTCAAAACTGCAAGAATTAATGAAGCAGTTACAAGAACTACTAGATAATGGCTTTACTTGCCCCATTAGTTCCTCTTCGGGAGATCCATTTCTTTTGTTAAGAACAAAGATCGTAATATTTTAAGGTATATCGGCTACCGGGAATCTATTATGTTGTTTTCCCAAACCCATAACCCACAGGTTCCAAGATCGATGATTTAATTAATCACCTTCAGGGTGCGAGTTCCTCTTTAGATATCTAAAGATCTAAGATCAGGATACCCCTAGTTATAGATTCGGGAAAGGGGATACCCCAAACACGGTCTTTTAAACTAATCATGGACAATATGAATTGTTGTTATGCCATTTGGCTTAACGAATTTCCCAACAACTTTATAGACTTGATAAATCGGGTCCGCCATCCAATGTTAGATAAGTCGCTTATTGTATTCATTGATGATATCCCGATTCACTCTAAGTCACCAATAATCATGAACTCATTTGTGGCAACTTTTAGTATGTTGAGACAAGAAAAGCTTCATGCTAAGCTCTCAAAATGCAAATTTTAGTCATGAGAATTTTAACTCCTGGACATGCCATGAATAGTAAAAACATTAAGATCGATTCACTAAAAATCGATTGAGTTAATCCCGGTTAAATATATAGCTTTGTAGTGAGCTCACAAGGACTCATAATACAATCCAACATGATTTAAGTACTCAAGAAGTAAGTAGTTCCTGATGTATCGCTCAATAGAGCTCACGAGTCAAGTCACTCTACACATTTGGGTGCCACCCAAATGAGCTATGATTCTAATCAGTAATCGAATAAGAGGGAGACATAGTAAGTCATGTAGAGCAATGCCTTACCTGCTATCAAGTTAAGTCAGAACATTGATAGATAGTTGGCAAGTTGTAATCCTTAAATTTCATGGTTGGAATGGGATAATATTGTCGGAAAAATTTATCAAAAATTTTCCAGAATTATATATCAACATGATATTTCATGAATATCTATTAGTTGTCAGAACAACAATATGATGGGTTGTTTATCATGAAGGCTTCATCACTGGATGCCCTCGCAGAATTGTGTTTATAAGAAATTGTAACCAAACATAGGATACTTATCCTCATTGCAACAATCAAGATCAACATATTAGTGCTTAAATTATTTGCCATGAAATTCTGGCAACAATTTTGATCAAAGTCTCTTAAGAGAGTCTTTATGGGACAAATTTCTATGTGGTTGTATTTGATACACCTACATCCTTTGTAAGTATTATGCAATTAGACAATTAAGTATTATGTTCCAAGAATTCAGTCAGTCTTGTGTGGAACAATAATCCTTTATGTATGCAGTCAACATTATACTTATATATATAATTAGTGGTGTGCTTTATGCACTCGGTATTGTGATATGCACCCTTTTCAAGAATGCGATCATATGATCCGAATGGTATTAGATATGTTAAGTTAGAATGTACTTATGCACTAAAATGTGCTTATGTACTCGATCGCTTATGCACTCGCACAATGACATACTTTATGTAATGATATTCAAGATGATGTTATAGACGGCGCTTTCAGAGTAAGTTCCACACATAGATTTATTATTAGTCAAGTCGTCAAGAATAAAGTTTGACTTCGAGATACCTAGTATCCAAGTGTTGGCCCAAGTATAGCGGTATTACTTAACTTGTAACCGCTATAAATTTGCTTAAGAACAGTTCTATAATTCAGTTTAGCATTTATTTTGAATTCAGTCAGAAAAGTGCTGTATGCACTTAATATGAGTAAGGACCATGTATAATTGGTCAATTTTATAGAAAGAATAAACTAAAGATGTTTAAATCATCCTACATGATAATAAGTATGCCTAAATACAATCATAATCATGTTATGACCCATGTCATGTGAGATAATATAATCAAGTAAAGTGTGATGTCCGTCACTAAAACACGATTGCAGCTTTCCAATTAATAGTTACTAAGATATCGCATTTGAGAAACTTTTGAGAAATGAGATCTTTATGTATCGTAGCCAATTATAGAGTACACGTCTCTATAATTCCTGTCCAGATTCACTTATGAATTCTGACATAAATTCCATAAGAATTTGAGCATTTGTGTTAATTTCAACACATCCTATCATTCTTAGATAGATGGTCAAACATTGAGACCATTCACATGAATGAAAAGATCGATCAAATGATACAAAGACTTAAGATAATGTAAGATAGGATGAGATCCTATAAGAATAAGAGAGGCCGAGCAGTAGAACTTTCAATTGTCGATCCAAGTATGTCCTTCTAGTAGATATCATGATTATAGTATACCTCAACTATGTTGAGAAACCAGTTGAAACTCTTGACACTTAGGTCAAAATGCTCAGAATTAATAGGCCCACCTTCTAAAAGTCAAATGGAATCATAGAAAGGGATTCGAATGCATATAGGAGCCTGAGGAAAAGCTCAACTAGTACATCTCAGTATTCTTCAGAAGGTTTGTGAGGACACCAACCGAAGAAGTGGGGGAGAGTTGTAACACCCCAAATTTCACAAAGTGATTTATCATTATATTCTAAGGCTTCCTAGTCAACTTATGTTATAATAAAAATCTTTCGTCACCATAAGGACTTATTATGAAATTAGTTTTAAGGAAAGAGGACCTTTCGTGTAATTGTTTTACTAACAGGACTAACCTTGCCTAACCGTGAAAGTTATATTATAACACATATAAGATTTCTTCTTATCCAGAAACTTCAAATGTTCTTTTCTTGTTTCTCTTCTCTGCTTCACGAAACATACGTGAATCACACGTACCAACTAGGGTTTCAAATTATACTTGATTTTAACAAGTTTGAGACAAGGAATCACTAAACTCAAGCTTAGGGACGCGAATTATAGCTTTCCCACTATCCAATTTGAGGTAAAGATTATATCTAAGCTCTTGAATTCGTGTTTATGATTAACCATTAGTGGGTAATGCTTAAAGATGATATCTTGATGCCATAAGTGGGGTTTTGTAGAAATTTATAAGTTTATATCAAGTTGTGATTTTTGGAAATCACCAAGAACACATGATAATCATGTGTAGATATTAAGAAAAGTGTTATGTATCTTATTATGATGCTATAACACCATTTTATAGTGTTAATTTTCAAGAAAGTAACTTTATGTATTATATAAGCATGAACCAAACACCTCCTTATGGCCTAGTTATGTTAAAGCTTGTTTATGACAAGCTAAGTCTTTATTAAGTAAGCTTCATGCTAATTACGTATTCCTAGGTTATAAAGGTTAGCCGAGGACGCCCCGAGCTCGCGGTAGATAGCAAGCTATTGAGGTGAGTAACGATATAAGATTAGAAACGGGACTACAAGAGCCCGTTATATATACAATATGTGTTACGGTACTTACGTTCGTTTTTTGTTATATGCTTATGTATTACACTTGTGTTACGAGTTTATGATAAGTGAGCACATAGTCATGTTGAAGTATATATGTCATGAGTAGAAATGGATCTCGCGATATGAGATTATGTATGAAATAAGTTAGACGGGTCAAAACAGCCCGTAACGACCCGTGTGGTCTTAGTAACATGTTTTTAGCATAAATGATGTATCATTGCTCATTTAACGGTCTTTAGTAGCTTGTTAGAAGTGTTACATATTTCATGATACTTATATCTAAGTGTTATTGTTTGTTTATGTGTTATACTGTGTTATGAATTTATATTGATTATTATGATTTTAATGAATTTAAAGGTATAAGTGTATATGTGAAATAAAGTGAACGGGTCAAAACAACCAGTAATAACCCATGTGGTCCTAGTATAGTGATTTTAGCCAATACTGTCTATTTTCACTTGTTTAGCGTCGTTAGAGGACGATATGTGCTATTAGGTGATCACATACAGTTGTTCCAGACAAAGTTGGAACTTAGACCTCCTTAGTGGAGAATCGAGCCTCGAATAGTAGAAGTTCCAAAACGGGACTCATACATCCTAAGTGGATGATTAGTATGTTTACATGGCTCGTCGCTTATGAAAAGCACAATTAGATATGGAAAGTCTCAAAACGGGACTTGACGTCCTAAGTGGACGACTAGAGCATATATGATGCTAAATTGAGCCAAATACGGGTTCACCAGGTCCTAAGCAGACAACTAGTTTATTTAAGGCAAGCATGATGCCCTCTAGCATTATGATGAGGTATCTAGCCCCAAGTGCATGTTGCAATGCAAGAATATATTCCGTGGGGAATTAGCGGTGTTATAATCACCAAGATAGCTATGCTGGGAAAGTTATTATGAAGCAACAACTAGTAACGTTGCCATGTTTATTTTAGCTTTATATATGTTATCTCACTAAGCTTTATGCTTACGTTGCTTCATTTATGTTTTCTTATAGTTGCTTCATGTGACGTTGCATCTAATGATAAGAAGTCGATACTAGCTTGTGGAGCTCGTGGGTAACCGAGCTATTCCCTACACTCTCTTATACCAAGAAATGCTCTAGGATACATGTTTTTGAGATGTGATTTGTTTAAACGCAAGGTCAAATGATTTGAAGGTTATAAAAGTGTTGTTTATAAGTTTAAAGTGGTGTTTGGCATTATGCCATTTTTAACCGTTTTTGACTTTATACGGGACTAAATGTGATTACCACTCTTATGTACAATTATAGTTATGTCCGAATGTTTTGTTCAAAATTTTCCAAGTTTATGTTTACGTAAAGTGATTTTCCGGAAAAATATAATATGCACGAAATTTTGGTTAATAATTGTAGCAGTACACCATACGGTCAGATGGTATATAAGCATACTGACAGTATGCTCAAGAATGTAATTTTGTAAGAATCAGTATAAAAGACCATACACCATATGCTCATCGAATGACCATACGGTAGATGTTATTTTAGCATACAACCGTATGCTCAAAAAAAAAAAAAAAAAATCTAGTATGGGCGTTTCAGCAAGCCAGCGAGTACACAAATAGTCTAGATTCAAAAATATAGTACACAAAATAATCTGATTCAAATGATGTTACGAATAACTACAACAGGTGTCAAGTAAGATACATTTTTAAACAATTAGCCTACAAAAACTAATGTGATGTCAGTGATAATGTCCATACACACAATAGTCTAAACTGTCTGTGATAGTTCGAGCACTGCGAACCGTCGCATTTTAAATGCCCGTCTTAGGTGGAATGGGTTTTGGCGGTGCGCCACACGCAAATCACCCCCCTCAAGAGTTGTTGAACTAGAAAACTAGCATACACCAATTTTATATAAGTGTTGATTGGCACACTCGCTTTTTTATTTGCACATTCCAGTGTACAAACTAGAGAAACAGTATATAACAAATGTACAAGTCTTTAAAGCATAATTGGAGTGTGCAGATAAATTAAAGAGTGCAAATTATTAGCCATTTTGTATTCGTATGTATGTTTTGATTTTAATGTATTTAAAATGGGGCTTGTGTGTGAATATTGCATTTTAATTGGGTATTTTAGGTCCTAAAAGGTGAAACTGGCTCAAGCCATGACAAAGGAGATATTTTGATGTGTGAATGAGTTGGTGATATGACGCTGAGATGACAAACTGGCTTGACTCGGTCCTAACCACAATACTCAGTGCTCATAGTTAGTACTAATACTTAATAGAATTTTCTAATTTTTCAAATAAAAATGTAAATTCATATACATATATTTTTACAGAAAAGAAACAGACAATATTTGTGGTAGGCAAATTGTCATGATCATATAGGGGGTCTAAACAGACAATATTTGTGATAGGCAAATTGTCATTATCGTAGGGGTCTAAACAGGGTCAATAGGCCGACATATATTTAATCTTACACGTAAGGTGGGCCGTCAATTGTGTACCAACCTTTGACTTGGGCCTGATCTGTTAATTCTTAGTGGGCCTTTTCGATTGAAGATACTCATAGAACCTGTCTTTTCATTGTCATATAGTGTATGCTAACACTTATATAGAAAACCAAGTTTAAACTTCAAAACTCAAGTATCTATCCTAAAATTAATAAGAAGATTTGTCTATAAAGATAAGTAAGTAACTGGCTCAACCTAAAAAAGATCGTTTTCATTAAAGAAATTTATATAGACGTTCGTGGACTAACCAGGGACCATATATTATAAGTTCAGACAATTTTTAACCGTAATATAATAAAGTTAAAACGAATGAAAACGAATAATTCACTAAAACGATAAATAAATGAACATATTATCATGGACCCAAGATTTAAGATACATTTAAAATTTTGATTTTTTTTGATTTTTTTTTATATATTTTTTTTCAAAATTAACACTATATCGAGAAAATCCATAGGAGTTTCCGAGCACTCACGGGAACCCCTAGTTCCGTCCCTGTAGACGTTGGTATTTCTTGAAGCAATGGCGTAAGAAGATACGGTTGAAGAAAGTAATTGGTTGGTGACTGTAATGGGTGAGACGTCCTTATAGCATTGGAAAAGTTACAACTAGGGGTGGAACAGTAAAATTGAACTCGAGCTGCTGTGAGCTGAGCTCTGCTCGTCTAAGTTTTATAAAGCTCGAGCTCGAGCTCGAGCTCGCTTCGAGCCTAATTTTTAAACTCGAGCTCGGGTCGTGTTATGTTATACATGCTCGGGTCGGGCTCGAGCTTGCTTGCTTATACGATTTGGCAATGAAAACTAAAGCTTGGCTCGAGATCGGCTTGTAATATATCTATTTTGATCTCGTTAATAAGCTTGTTATAGAGCTCGTTTATAAGCTTGCCTATAATACAAAAGCATAATGTTTTATATATGTTTAATACTTAAAATATCCTAATGTCGCTTAGGCTCGCGAGCTTTGTATGAAAGTTTCTACTCGAGCTCGATTAATAAACGAGTTGAAACTTAAGCTCGAAATTTCATTTAAGACAAATTGCTCAAACTTTTACCAATCGAACTCGTTTTCACAAACGACTTAACTCGCTTCTACCCTAGTTACAACCATCCTCGATCTTTTGATGTCGACGAAAGTTACCGACCAAAAGTTGTCAAAACATTTTCGTGACATGAGTTGACACGAATGAAAAGTTTTGAAACCTAATAATAACTATTTGTTAGGTTTACTTGTAAAGTTCTTTAGCTATTAAACGTGTAACTATCTTGTGGTTACACTTGTAATTAATCACACTACTAATCATTCTAATAGAACTTTACTTACCAAATTTGTATCCTCTAGGGCCCCACATGTTAATGTCGACCATTCATATTTGAACTTAAAAAACGTGTCTTTGTTAACTATAGAATATTTAAAACCATAATACAATGGTTAAAATGTTAAATAGTAATAGAAAATAAATAATGCATATAAACATGTATTATTAATACGATACAAGATGACAAGTATGTAAGGTTTTGACTTAGTTATGTTAACATGATCATAATATAAGTTAACTTATAACTACTCATCAACCAACATACAACACCAATAATATTTTCGTGAACCTTCGACGTATATAAACTGCCAGGCTTATATATTCTACACATGTTTTCTTAACTAAAATTTTCCCTTAAGTATATGACTGAAATCGCGACTATAGTTTCAACTATGTTTTGCACGAATGTTTAATGAAACTAATAGTGTATGAAACTTTAAACAAATTGATTCAATTGACGTTAAGACGAAAAGTGTGATTTATGATGAGTGTTTGTGATGCTTGTTGGATTGGGTTAAAAAGCTTTTGACGTACGATCTTGTACTAATCCAAGTGATTGATTGAATCCCTGCAGTGAGAGTAAACCGTTAGTCTTACAGTGGACGGACCCCACGATTAAGCTCCGCCTGAGAATAAGTATGCGTTCTCGTCGAGATAATAATAGTGTGTGTTATTATGAAACAGACTTGTCACGCTTGTTAGTGCTTAAACCCTTTTATAGGTGTGGCTCCTCATAAGGTTCCTAACAACTCGTACATAAAAGTTAGTGGCGGAGTGGGACCCTTGTCGGGCAAGGTTCAGTAATAATCACGTGTCGGACACAAAATACCTTCCGCGCCAAAGGTTTGGTCACGTGGGTATTCTCAAGGTCTCGAGTCAGACCACAACCAATTTTATTATCGGGCTTATTGTTAATCCAAGATTAGAATGTTTGTCGTTGTTGGGCAGCGATGATGATAAGACGCAAGTTTCGCGAGGGAGTCTGCTATACGTGTTATACGTCATCAATTGATGAGTTGGTGTTGATTGGTGAACTACGTAGCACTAGACGACTGTTAATGGGCTGGGTAAGGTTGGATTTAGAATGTCAACCCATTGGGCCAAATATATAAAGTATTTATAGGTGATTTTCTAAATTCCCGTCAACATCAAAACTATTTATAACTTAAAATTTTTCATTTACAATAGATCTAGAGGTTCTCGAATCAGAAATTCAGAATATATCGAGTTCAATGAATAAATACAGGATAAATAACTTTTTTTAGTAGACTATAAAATGTACTTATATTATGCTTCTTCGATCTCTTCGACAATTTCACAAGTTCGGTTGGTGATACGAGAAGGGACATCCATAAGCGTCGGTACTTTACGATGCTGAAAAATCTCCATGGAGCTCATTTGAGTAGCTAATTTCGATATTGGACTACCAAGAGGTGATGTAGCTATTTTTGATATTGGACTACCAAGAGGTGATTGGGATTGTTTTTTCAGTTTCCGTTTCACCTCCTCGTGCCATTGCTTCATCATACGCCTCGTTTGATCTTCTAGCACTGCACTTTTGTACTGAGAACCCATCTACAAATTTGTAACACCATCTCATGGCTCAGCGATTTTTTATTACAATTTTTTCGAAAAGAATCAGGATTAGTTAAATGATTGACCTAAGATACGAACCTGAGTTACTAGAGCATAGAGGGGAAGTGTAATGTAGCTACAAAGGACTTGCACTATAACGCTACAGAATAACAATATGGAATCGTATTTTAGTCTTGAGCCATGGAAGTATTAGCATTAATTAGATGCAAAATCTCACATTCTTAAACTTTCAGAACCAAAGAGAAACTTTTTATGACAGTAAGAAAATCAATAGATTGGACCAAATAGTACATGTAAACCTCCGTGTTTATGAGTAACTTACGCTAACACAACCCTTGTGACAACAACTGATGTCGTTTCATGGAAGCATGAATCTATCCCGTACTGTAACTGCAAAATCAAAATGCGAATGTTGGTTAGTAATATTTGTGAGCGATAGTATAAGTAACAACAAATAGTTACTACATAACTTTTTAAACTAGATTCTTTTAGTTGCAATATGCATAGCCGATATATTACTAACGAAAAACTAAAAAAATGAAAGTACCGTAACCCAGACAAAGAATGCAAACTCAAATGCATTCTGCAAAATGAAGTTAAGAAACCATTATTAAGATCAAGTTTGAGAAACCAACATGATTATTGATATGATATGATATAGTGTTTAATTATTACCACAAAGAGCGTGTAATGCAACAAAGTTAGGACGAATTGAGGATCGCTAAACCAAAAAAGATCGTCATTAGGC
This sequence comes from Chrysanthemum lavandulifolium, assembly GCA_022545495.1. Lineage (NCBI taxonomy): Eukaryota > Viridiplantae > Streptophyta > Magnoliopsida > Asterales > Asteraceae > Chrysanthemum > Chrysanthemum lavandulifolium. The sequence goes on from CM040242.1 coordinate 270,724,012, forward strand.
GTAACCAAGGGGGCTCCTATGATTACTTTGTTTTGTTCCTTTAGTCGTAGCGCCATTTTTGCCACAATCACTTGCAGTTTGGTTCCAAGGACCAAAACGATCTATAACAAAGCATAAATCATAAGTTAATGAGGATTATTTTGTTTCAAAAAAGTACATGGTAAGAAGTATATATGACGATCAACTTTATCCTAACTTATCGTTCGGTACCAGCTTTAAAATCACCTAGAAAAAAGCTTTCAGATTACAAAACAGAAGTTCCACATATTGGGAACCAACTTGGTCGATATTACCTTCAATGAACTTATTTAGAAAAGTTCAAGCTTTTATTGGCACCAAACGATATATCACAAGAAATTCAAGTATGTTTAAGTAGTTTAACGCAATACTTACAACGAGTGGAAGAAATGATACCCAAAGATACATATGCCAACCTGAATTACATGAGAATATGATTACTATTAGTTTTATATTTGTCGACGTGGGTCATGAGAGTGCTAAAAAGACCAATAACCTTTATACAAAAAACGGCATACAGTTCATACATACCATGGACATCGATAAGCATGAGGATAACAAGCAGAAACCACATGAGAGGACTGTCAAATTCATGAAAAAGTTAAAGTCAAGATATTATGTTAGCACTCCAATTAAGCTATGCAAGTTACATTTTACCTTATGCCAACTACAACTTTGAAGTCATCTTCTAAGGAACGTTGAATGTACTTGCGGAAATTGAAAGTGTTGTTTGTCGATAGATGATGAGCCTACAAGTTTTATACGGAGTATAAATAAATTAATTATTATACATTCTTTCCTATTGAGAAAGCAAAAGTAGGCATTTATGTGAGTACTCACCGAAATAAATCCATGACGTAAAGTGAAATAGTCGACTTTAGCTACTGAATGAAAGAATTGTCGAAAGAAGCACTTCTGTTATATATTATGTCGAGTTTTTATTTTCATCATAATACTGAGATGGATAAAAAACTGAAACTTGGCATAATTTTGTGAAACTCACAATCCACAATAAGATCGGTATGTTGATTGGATCAGTCATATGTCGTTTCCCAAATGTTGTTTGCCTTGTAAATCTAAACCGGTTGGGATCTGTATCAAGGATAAACATAACATGTATTACTAGTTGTCTAGTTGCTAAGAACAAATAAGGTGAATCCCATTCTTCATTATACAAAGTTTATGCAATTGAAAATTTAATACCATTAGCCACCAAGTATTCAATAGTTTGAGTTTCTTGCTCCCAAGCTTTCCAACTCTTCATCTGCAGAAAAGTTATAAGAAATCATATATAAGTGTGTAACTCGTGTCTCGCCTATTAGTATTGAACAAAAAGGTAGAATTAATGAGTACCTTGGCTGTCCCCAAACCCATGGTGGCAACACTATATACTATTTGCATAATAGCCAAAACACATATGAAGGTATTTAGCTGGTTTATCCCTTGTTCTGATATAAAAGATGTCATCCCCTATGTAGTATGCACAAAACACAACTTTTAGAACTTGCACTTAAAACTAAGAATTTGGACTCATAATCTTAAAAATATAACTCTATAATTGGTTAACTTATATCTTTAAACTACCTTTGAGGCACAATGATCGGTGGAGTTAGTAGTAGCAGAAGTTGAAGCTAGTAGTCTGTGTTGTGGTTGAGTCATGATACCTTCGTCAAAGGCTCGTGGTCCAAATAGGGTAGAGGAAGCATAACGGACCACTTCATATGCTTGGGTTGTTTTTGATGTATCATTGAGTATTTTGTGACAAGGAAGCATGGAATTTGCAACTTTGTTCGGTATGCATATTTTGGAGATTGATCTCTGAGTTACTACTAGTATTAGTGACATTAATCCCAAAAGCATCAAAACTGCACCATAACAACACTAATTTACTTTTGACAGAAAGATCGTTCGAGTTATAAAACTAAATTCGACGTTGTTTACTTGCCTGTTTTAAGCTTCTCGACAGCCTCATGTAAAGCAGTTTTCCTATGTTCCTTAAGCCACTGCATTACCATACCAATAGCAATAAGCATAGTAAAACTTACGAAAAATGCATTTTTACGTGAAAGCAGTAAAAATCAACGATGAATATTAAAAGCTAGAAACGGAGAATGGATGCTAACACGCGTGGTAACATGGAACAAATGTTCGATGCCAAGTCCCAAAAAGATGAAAACAAAGCAAACCGTCGCCAATGCCCATGTAGGCGTGTCCTCTAGCGTGTGAGACGAGGGTGTTCCTCCTTCGGTCACCATATTATTGCAAGAAAATCAGAATGTACGTTGAAGGTGATTTCGAATATAAATGGAAAGATGGATGAAACTGTGATCGAGTTTAAGTAAGAGGAAATGAGACAAGTTCAAAGTCGAAGTCAACATGTCAGTGTACTTGTTTTAAAGACTTATGGGGAGTTTGCAATTAGGGCGATATCGACTAGTGAAGGTTCAATGTAAAGTCGAGTAGTTACAATCGATTTTTTTTAATGTTGAATATTGGTTACTTGGTTACTATGTGGACAATGTAATCAACATGCATTTATATGTTGCTATCGTATGTACAGAAGACTCGGCACGCAACGTACAATTTACACAGCCGAAACTTCTTTTATGGACCAAATATAGATGGGGAAAGTGGAAAACTGAAGACTTTTTCTACAGGCATTAAACATAACATGAATATCTTTTTCTTTAACAAACATAACATGAATGTATGGTCCCTTGTTTTTCTAAAAGTTTATAGTTATTTTATATTTTTGTGAGTAAAAACTCGACAACAAGATGGTACTTCTTTCATATTAAAATTAGAAAGAGTTATACGTGGCATATATTTGTGCATGCTTTTTCCCCCCCTACACTGACTAAATTTGTCAAAACAAGCTAGAAATAAAAACTAAAACTATTATCCAACTTTTTGTTTTAAGATGTCCTAACATTATCTGGTTTCAACAAATAAAAAAGACGTTAGTGGGTAATATAATATTTTGGTTGAAGAGCGTTGTGGTTCTGTTTTTCTCACACTGTGTGTTTTTGTCTAACTATAATAATTTTAAGACGAAAAAAGTATATGTTCAGGTGAAATCTTTTCTGCCTCTTCTTCCTTTTATGAATGAGTTCTATTGCGTCCGAAGTACTTGTTAAGAATCAAGCAAGGGAACCTAAACTGTTGGAAAATTTAACTGACTCATGGGATGGTTCACATCTCAGAATGGGTTAGGAGTGCAGATGACACACCCATACGGTCCACGAACACTCGACTTAATAGTGGTTTGTATTGGTAGTGCTTGGTGAAAGATCGCTGCTGGTTAACACCGACATCATTGTTTCCATCAAGCAAGATTCAAAGAGATCGTTTCCAATCAAGTGGTATCTCACCGAAGTTGTGTTTACAATCAAGCAAAGGCGTTTATCAAGCAACAGAACCACCGAAAGCACTATGAAAGATCGAATAAGTCCGATAAATGACAGCATAACTGCATCATTATGACCACGCTTAATTGGTCATGTAACCACTAACTGCTATAATGGGATGATTATGAGGCTATTAATCGACCGACAATCACTCATAATTCCATTGAACGGTCAGAGTAACCTCCTATAAATAGGAGATCCGAACATGCATGAAATATATACGTAAAACGTAAACACTTATTAGCGAAAGGGTTATAGAATTGTGCCTAATTCTCTAATCGCATTTGGTCTTATCCCAAGTAGATATTCGTGATACCCGCATATTAGGGTCGAATAGTTTACTTTGGAAAGTGATCACACGATTCCAAGTGATATCCTAGAACCACCAAGTGGTATCTCACATTACTACGCTTTGTTTGTTTCATCAAGAGTTGCACATTTCACTGAATTGATTATCTTCACCCGATTTGGGACGAATAACCACCAACAATCAAAGTAAACTATTCGGTGATAATCAATGGCAACTCACGTAATGAACACATGGATTCAAACTTTGCTGTCGGACAAGTTTGAAGGGTGGATTTTAGAGGTGGCGTAAGAAGATGCACTTTGCCGCTGCACGAGTGTGGTCTATGGTGCCGACTACTCCTATTCCCGATGATGGCGATGATGCTACCGTGGAGCGATCGGGAGGAGGAGCAAGTGGGAGAATGATGACTACATATTGAGGTCTTATTCTCAATGGTATGTCCGATTCTCTCGCTTGATATTTATCGAACTTTGAATCTTCCAAAGAACCTGGATTCTCGATGCCAAATATACGGTCGAGGATGCATCAAGTAAGAAGTTCCTTGTTAGTAATTTCACAAATTACAAAATGACCGATTCAAGACCGCTTATGGAACAATACAATGAACTTCTTGGAATACTGGAAGGTTTACACAACACCAAATGAACATGGATGAGGCTATCAAAGTCTCTTGTGTCATTGATAAACTCCTCCTTCATGGAAAGATTTCAAGCATACCTTGAAACATACGGCGAGGAGTTAACTCTGTTGAGTCATACCATCCGCACATCGAGGAATCTCTCAAAGCGCAGGATAATGACAAGCCAAAGAGTAGCAATGTCAGCCGACCATCTGTTGTCAATATGGTAGCATAACAACTCTACCGTGCACAATGACAACAAAGGTAAACGAAATATCATGACAACACGGGGCGATCCTAACAAGAAGGCTACACCTACTTGTTGGAAATGCGCAAGACTTGTCACATTAAAAGGGACCGCAAGGGTGTTAAAATTGGTGGTAAAGCCAATGGATCGTGCACTAATGGTTCGTGGAGTGGTGGTTCACCAACTCACCGAAAGGTCGAATATGTTTAATAAGTCTTTTCGATTTATTATGTTACATATGTATCTCGAATCTTTTATGTGCGTGATAATGATGTTGCGTGGCGGGTCGACTGTGCAACAGCTCATGTGTGCAAAGATAGAAGTCGGTTCAAGACTTATGAGTCATCGAATGATGGTTCTATTCTTCACATGGGAAATGAGTCAACACCTGGTGCATGGTCATGGTTGTGTAGATCTTAGGTTTAGTTCGAAAGATTGTAACTTTGTTTAATGTTATTCATGTTCCCGATATAAGGAAGAACTTGGTTTCAAGTAGTGTTTTGAATAATCATGGATATAAACAAGTTATTGAATCGATAAATTTGTTCTTTCTAAATGTGGTGTTTTTATTGGTTTTGGTTATTTATGTAATCAAATGTTCAGCTTAATATTACCACCGACAAGTGTTATTTCAAATTTTTGACCACATATGATCGAGTGATTCTAACCTTTGGCATGCTAGACTTGGTCATGTTCACTATAAAGGATGCAAGATATGTCTAGGGATGGTTTAACTCGCTTTTGACATGGACACCGAAAAGTGTAAACTTGCATGTTGACCAAGATAACCAAGAAACCCTTTCGTGGTGTTAGTCGTGAGACTAAGATCTTGAGCTTATTCACAAGGACTGTGTGATTTGCATGCCACTCCTTCTTTGGGGAATAAGAAGTACTTTGTGACATTTATTGATGATGCTTCTAGATTTTGTTATGTCTATCTCGTTACATACCAAGGATGAAGCATTAGATAAATTCAAAGTGTTTAAACCAAGTTGAATTACAACTTGGGTCTTTGATCAAAAGATTAAGGATCGATAGGGAGGTGAGTACATGGATACTCAAGACTTTCTGACTGTTGGTATAATCCATGAAACGATCGCCCTTATACTCCTCAAAGAAATTGTATTTCGAAAGGAAAAACAGGTGTCAAGGAGATGGTTAATTCCATGTTGTCCTATTCGTGATCGAGTCAAGGGTTCGGGTGAAGCTATGTTAATGACTTGCTATTTATTAAATAGGGTTCCCAACAAAAGGAACAAGGTTACCCTTATGAACTCGGACTAAAAGGAAACCCAACTTGAATTATCTCAAGGTTTGGGGTTGTAGGGTCATAAGACTCCCGATCCAAAGTTGAAAACTTTGGGTGAAAGAGGCATCGATCGCATCTTTGTTGGATATGCCGAGCATTCCAAGGCTTTTAGGTTCTATGTTATTGAACCTAATGAACATGTTTCGCTTAACTCAATAATTGAATCAAGGGATGCAGATTTTGATGAGAATAGATTCTCATCGCCCCTAGACCAAGTCGAGGATTCCTAATGGAACTCATGACATCGGTGTATCGAGGTCCTCGATGATGAACCATCGCTGGTCCTCGATGAGGTTGTGGTTCAAGAACTCGAACTCGTGCTCGTGAAAAGCAAAGGATCGGGACTCCAAAGTCATTTGGACTCGAGTTTCAACTATACTTAGTTGAAGGTACCGCAGATGAGGTCTCGCATCAATACTCCTATTGCTTCATTGTTGAGGATGACCCCAAAACATTTGAAGAAGCAATGAAGTCCTGTGATATTGCTTTCTCGAAAGAAGCAATCAATGATGAGATGGATTCTATCATGGGCAACAACACTGGTGTTGGTTGATCACCTCCCGTTGCAAACCTTTGGGTTGCAAATGGATTTTCAAAAGAAAATGAAGGTGATGGAACTATTGAAAAGTTCAAGGCTAGACTAGTCATTCTGTGGCTTTAAACAAAAGTCGAATAGACTATTTTGATACTTATGCCCCCGTGGCTCGTGACGCATTATAAGACTCGCTGATTGCTATGGCATCTATTCACAACTGGTTATTCATCGATGGATGAAAATGTTTTCTTGAATGGTGAATTGGAAGAGAGGTTTATATGAACCAACCTCGTGGCTTCATCATGCCTCGCAATGAAAACAAGGTGTGTAAACCGATTAAGTCTCTTTATGGACTTAAGCAGCACCTAAGCAATGGCATCAAAAGTTTGATGAAGTGGTTTTGTCTAGTGGTTATGTTCTTAACCAAGTCGACAAATGTGATATAGCAAATTTGATGAATCGGTAAAGGAGTCATCATTTGTCTATATGTTGATGACATGTTGATTTTGGCACCGACTTAAAATCAGTTGACCCGACAAAGGAATTTTGTCATCAAGGTTCTCCATGAAAGACATGGGGAGGCCGATGTTATCCTTGGTATAAGGATTAAACATGAAAGTAATAGAATTTCTATCTCTCGCCTCATTATATTGAGAAGGTACCGAGGAAATTCAATTACTTTGATTGTACTCCGTTGAGTACACCTATGGATACTGTGAGAAGTCGATGCCTAATTATGGCAAGGTCAGATCTCAACTTGAGTATTCTAGGGTAATTGGTGCCGATGTATGTCATGACTTGTACAAGGCCCGATATTGGCTTTGCAGGGGAAAATTGAGCAGTATACTAGTAATCCTAGTGCTCATCACCGCAAGCGCTCAAAGGGTATCAAGTATTTGAAGAGAACTATGGATTATAGTCTCTCATATATCGTTACCCATCGTTGTTGGAAGGTTACATCGATGCAAGTTGATCAAGAACATCAAGACAATTCGCTCACCAATGGTGGGTATTCTTACTGGTGGAGGTGCAATTTCTTGGGCATCCAAGAAGCAAACTTGCATCACCAGCTCAACAATGGAATCGAATTTGTGGCTCTAGCAATCACCGGTAAAGAAGTCGAATGGTTGAAAACTTGCTTCTCGAGATTCCATTGTGGCCTAAACCTATAGCACCCATTTCTATCCGGTGATAGTGCACTACATTGGCTAGGCTTATAGCCGATGTACAATGGTAAGTCTAGACACTTAGGTGTCGCATAGCATGATTCGTGAGCTTATCATGAATGGGGTGGTATCTATAGAGTTTGTTAGATCTCAATGTAACTTAGCCGATCACTGACGGCGGATCGCTAGAGACTTGGTTATAAAGTCTCGCTAAAGGGATGGGTTTAAGTCCAACTTAGTCACCGAATACTAGGACACCCAACTCCTCCCGAGGAAACTTAGGAGCCGAGTTCAATGCGAAAGTCGAACATCTGCTGGATCGAGCACATGTTTATTTTACATCTCAAGGTTGTGCTCGGAACTCACGAAAGGAGGATGAAGTCTTTACTTTAATGGTTAACTTATCTTTGAAAAGTGCTTGGCAGGAGCATGAATAAAGAGGAACCACCTATGTAAATGTTGAAGTTATGCCGCTTTCAGAAGCTTTTGGACTTTTAGCTTTTACAACATTTATGAATTTGGATATGGACACATGGCTTGTATAGTGTCGAGCTTTTAAGTGTTTGAAAACTTGTGTGTAGTTATCTTCGTGTATTCAAATGGGTTGAAGGGTTCAATTCTTAGAACACCCCGATTCTCGAATATTTGAACGTGTAATTACTAAGATGGAAATTCAACTCGTGACATTTTCGCTTATGCACATGTTTTGCTTGATGTTTATTTTACATGCAAAGGGAGTGAACTAAATTTGGGAGGATTGTTGGAAAATTTAGTGCACTTGTGGGATGGTTCACACCTTGTAATGGGATAGGAGGTACGGAGGTACACCCATAAGGTCCATGAACACCCGACTCTAATAGTGGTTTGTATTGGTAGTGCTTGGTGAAAGTACTTGCTGTGGTTAACATCGATTATCATTGTTTCCACCAAGCAAAGATTTCAAATAGATCGATGTTTCCATCGAAGTGGTATCTCACCGAAGTTGTGTTTACACCAAGCAAAGTGATGTTTCCATCGAAGCAAAGGTAACCACCGAAAGCACTATGAAAGCATCGAATAAGTCCCGATAAATGATGCCATAATCGCATCATTATGACCACGCTTAATTGGTCATGTAACCACTAACGGCTATAATGGGATGATTACGAGGCTATTAATCGCCGATTAATACTCATAATTCCATTGAACGGTCAAGAGTAACCTCCTATAAATAGGAGATCCGAACATGCATGAAATATATACGTAAACGAACACTTATTAGCGAAAGGGTTATAGAATTGTGCCTAATTCTAATCGCATTTGGTCTTATCCCAAGTAGATATTCGTGATACCCGTGCATTAGGGTCGAATAGTTTACTTTGGAAAGTGATCACACGATTCCAAGTGATATCCGGTAACCACCAAGTGGTATCATTACTTACTAACAGCTTGTTTGTTTCTTCAAGAGTTGCACATTTATCACGAATTGATTATCTTCACCCGATTTGGGACGAATAACCACCAACATAAACGAGATATTAATCTAACTAGCTATTCTATTCCCCAGCAGCGGCGCCAAAAACTTGATGCACGTATAACGCGTTTGGGGTCAAAGGAACTTCCTTTTCGTCGAGCAAGTTTTTCAACATCCTAAGCAGTGAACCTAATCGTTGTAGTGTAGTATTTGGTAAGCCTCGGTTATTGATATCGTTCTCTAGGAGAATAGGAATGCTAGTGAGAAGTGTACTACGCTAAGGTTGAGGTTGAGGAAGATTATTTTTTTATCTTTTTTTAGAAACCTAAGGGTAAAATCTCGGGGTTTAGATTTGGGGGTTTTGTACTTCTACCGATTACTTCTACTATTTAATTATCTAAACTATGGGTAGTCTATGTCAATTGATGTGTGCTCGTATGATGATTAAAAATGTGTCTACCTAGATACTATTACTCCCTAGTTATCTTTTATTGGTGGTTGAATTGTCACGTCCTTATTCTTAACGCGTTGTGTTTTCTAAGGTCGTAGGGTATGCTTTTATCCCCCAACTCTTTGAGACTATCTTAAGGTTATTGCCTACGAAATTTCTAGGTTTCATAAACTAACTCTAAGATTATCTTTGGATGTTTAGCCTACAATTCCGCTACGTGATTCCTAAGCTAAGGTTTACAAAGATTACTCAAGCAATTAAACACAACGATAGCCTAGTGCATTCCTAAGCCAATTACAATTAAGATAAGAGACAACCAATCAATAATTAATAACTAGGTTTCATAGATCTAAGCAAACACACAAAAAATTTAGCCGGACATGTTAAACACGCAAGCATACACACATACAATCGAAGACATAATGAAATCAATGAAGTAAAACACTTATCTTGATGTAAAATAGGTATGAGAACCCTAAGATATCGCCCAAACCGGACTAAAGTCGCTTTTAGGTTTTACCCACAAGTCTACCTCCCAAAATTTCGAAAATTCGATTTCTATATAGTTTTACAACCGCGACGTCGTGCCGCTTGATAGGTGGGACGCCGATCGCCGTCATTAGGGTTTCGCTCGCCAAGTAATAGTTGGGACGACGTCATGTTGTGGTTGTGACGTCGTCGGGCTTTAGTAGTGACATCGTCTGATTCTGGATCTAGGCCGTCTGAGCTGAAAAGTCTTCGTGACACCCTTCCTCTTCAAAGCCTGACGCCGTCAAGTGTAATTTAGCAAAAAGTCTATTGAGTCGTCACATATATAATTACGTATAGAGGGACGGCGTCGCCCTTGGATTGTGACGCCGTCAGCTTCAAATTCAACAGCTTGAGTGTCTTTGATCTTGACTTAGCCATTTTTCTTCATGTATTCACTCCTTTTCATCCAAATATGCATCATTCCAGCATTTTGCTTCCAAGAGACCCAAAAAGTGAAAAGGAACGAAATTAAGCAGTAACAGATATAAAAGTGGGCGATTAAGAGCTTAAATGACCCCTTAAAAGTGTACGTTTTAAATCCTTATCAAATATCCCTACACTTGGTATTTGTCCTCAAACAAATGTGCTTTTGGCAAATCAATTTATAAGTTAGGGGGATGAAGCATTGGTTTAACATAATTCATGACAAGTAAAAGCACCGCAATAGTCATAACAAGCACGGAAATTATATACTAGCACCTCACAAGGGGTGTTTGGATTCACTCATCTCTCGGGTGTATATGTAATATAGTAAATGGAAATGGAAGATAAACACTCTTTAACCGGTCATAGTACATAGATTACCATAGGCTTGAAACTAGATCAAACCTCCACCGCTTTGGCGTAAGCACCTAGGAACAACTATCTAAGAGGTCTTTAAAAGGGTTGTAACGTTAGGCTTACGGTAGGGAAACAAAGGGTTTGGTTGGATAGGTGATTTAGTGGTGGCAAGTCAAAAATCTTATGTGGAAAACTAGAAGGGGGGGTTGAATAGTTTTACCAATTAAAACTTCCTTTTAAACTATTTAGATCGACTTATGTCAATCTATTTGGTCATGTGTGTTGGATGTTGATAAACAAGCATATAAAGATATGTAATGAAAAGATAAGAGTAAGAAGCACAAAACCACAACGCAAGTATTTATAGTGGTTCGCTACAAGTACACCTTCCTTGCCCTACTCCACCCCGAGTCACCTACTCGAGAGTTCAGAACACTACACCAATCTCCTTATGGCGGAGAAGCCTTCACAACGTCGCTTAACCTTTTTTCGGTACTAAGCTAAATACCGAGTTCCTTCACACCAAGGCGAACCACACCTAACACAACGTCTCCTACCCTTTATACGGTGCTAGGCTAACCACCGAGTTCTTTCACACCTTAGGAGAACTAATCCTATCACAACGTCGCCTACCCTTTATTAGGTACTAGGCTAAGCACCTAGTTCTATTGCAATGGAGGAACTGCTACCACACTACACCAACGACTAATCCCAAAGGAGATCTACTCCTTTACAACATCATCAAGGATATCAATATCCTTGGATCTAATACTAGTCTATCTTGTACATCAAAACACACCATATCGAATGTACATCTAAGGCACCTTTCACTAATGCCTTTGACTAGATCTACAAGACACCTTTCACTAATGTCTTGTGTCTTCACTTCGAAGCACCTTTCACTAATGCTTCAAGTCTTGACTTCTAAGCACCTTTCACTAATGCTTCTTGTCATGACTTCTAAGCACCTACCACAAGTGCTTATCCTATAGACGATAGATACCCTTCACTAATATCTTCGTCTTGACACTTGAGACATCTTTCACTAATGTCTTCAACACTACACTTCTTTGAAGAAAGAAAGAGATCATCAACAAGAGGACTTCAAAGAGCCTTGATGATGAGGAAGCTTGGCAACTCATGGACTTGAGCTTGCTCGACTTCAAAGGTGGTGATCTTGCCTTTAACTCGTGGGAGAAAGTGTGTTAGAAAGGGTGAGAAATAATGAAGAAATGGCTCACTATTTATAAAGGAAAAATCCCATCGCTTCCTCGATCCCACGGATCCTTCCACAAGGATCCGCTCAGCGTTAAGCTATGGATCCGTGGAACGCCTCTTTGCCCATGGGTATTTTGGTTATGGGTCATGGGTCATGGGTTGAACCATGGATCTTTGGCTAGATACAATGTATCTTTGAGTGCAATGCACTTAGTCACTTGGGTATGGGTTGATCCATGGGTTTATGGATATCATCCATGTATGATATAAGCATGATGTCATGCAATGGGTTATGGGTCAAGATCCATGGGTTATGGGCTTTGGGTTGTACCCAACTACATTCAATGTATTTGCCCAATGGGTTGTGATACTTAAGTTTCTACCCATTTATATTACCCAATATACTACATACTAATTATATGTATATTTTATCCAAATATGTAAACACTAGTTGTTGTACATATGTATTACTTAAATCATAAAATCACTTATACTTGTTTTAGTGTTTCATGTGAAAATGTGAATATGTTAGAAACTATTAGTTCAAACCATTTACGTATTTTATTTGTTTCGTTAATATGATTTTACGTTTGTTATCGACAAAACATTAGAAGATCGTAAAATATAAATAAACGCTTTTACGGCTTATTTGTATTAACAATCTCCCTTTTGTTGATGACAAAACATAAAATTATTTTAGGGAAAACTAAAATTGTAAAAGTTTGAATTTGTAGTTTTACTTTCTTCTCCCTTTTGTCGAAACAAAAGTGTTTGAAGGAAAGCAACACATTGTTTTTAAGAAACAATATGTGAAAGAAGTAAAAGTAAAAGAAATAGAGAGCAAGTAACGGAAAGGATCTCGTCATACTCCCCTCGACGAGTCCATCCCTAAGTAAGGCGCCAAGAAACTAATTCTAATCTAGTTCATTTGCAACTAACTTTTGCAAAAGATTACGTCTATGTGACGGGTGTGTTCCCCCTAGATGATTGCAACTTTTGCAACGGGAAGTCATGAAATATAAATCTAAGATTGCAAGTAATTTTGCAACGTATTGTTTTGACATAAAGCTCCCCCTAGCTTTAGGATGTCAAAGTATTCATGTGTAAATTGAATAACTACAAAACAAAGATTAGAAAGCAAGTATAATTCATAATTTCCTGCAAATGTGATTTAAGTTAGTAGAAAGAAAAACTTTCTGTCTTCACGGATCCCACGGTTCCTCCTAGTAGGGATCCGTCTAGGAAATATCGAGGATCCGTAGTAGTCGATTAATTTCAAGAATAGTGATATAACAAGTAATGTTATCACAAAATGAGATATGAATACAAGGTAATCATATGCTCGTAAAAATAACAAGTAGCATGTAATTCCATTTAATAAAACAAGAGTTATGATATACATGACTCTAAAAATAAGAAAATAGACAATACATGACTAGGAATTTTAGACTAGCTAACGCTTGATGCTAGGACACCACTAAAATCTTCTAGCTCAAGTTTTGTTTAGGTTTAATGTCGTCGAAACGCTCGAGGAGATGATAGAACATGAAACGTTGGTCTTCTCGCACTTCATGTATCAAACTTTCAACATGTTGACAATGATAGCAATCTTTGTCATGGCTAGGTAGTGGTGGTGGAAGAAATGAAATGGCTTGATGCGAAGGATCAAGTGAAGCGGCTTGTGGAGCTTCAAACGATGGAGGATTGGTGGAGGTACATTTGAGAATGACTCAACCAAGAATGATGGTGGTGGTAGAGAAGTGTCAACTTCCATATGATCCGGTGGTTGACTTTGATGATTTCTCATAATCCAAATGGGATTATATGATGGAGACGGCGAAAAGGAAGCCGAGCAAGTGTTGACTCAACACCTTGATTTTGAACCATTATTCCTCCTAATGAGGAGAATGTTGTCGTGAAGCGGATGAGACGGCCTAGAGGCAAGTCCTCTAAGTTGTAGAGGTGTGGTGATGATGGGGATGTAAATAAGATAGCTCTAGGAATCAATGGTGATGGTTTAGTGGAGATGATATTGTTTGGCCTAAGAGGTATGGTGGTGTTTGGCATTGGTAGTTTTGTGGGTACTATCCTTTAGGAATTGGTTTGATTGGATGATGAGGATCCTATCATTTGTTGGCTTGACCGAGATGATTCGTTGAAGAGATTTCGTATAACACGCGCCTTTTTCATGGGTGGTTCTTTGGTGGGTAAGTTACTACTTGGGGTTTTCCTCATGATGAGATGATTTCAAGAGATTGCAAGAGCTGAAAGTTAGGATGAGGGTGATGACTATGGAGGTTCTAACAAAGTGGTTTATGAACCAAGAGATTTGGCAAGTGCATTTATGTCTTAAGCCACTAGATTCATTGGAATGTGATGATTAACATGCACAAGAGTCAACTTCAGAGGTTGTATCGATCTAGGAACTCATTTAAGATGAGATGGAGTGTTTGAGTTAGGAAGATGAGTTGAAATGATTGTTTTAGCAAGATTTGACCTAAACTGTCACCCGGATCCCACGGCCTTCCTCGTAGGGATCCGCTCTAGGCTAATCCTAGGGATCCGCTTTCAAAGAGTTATGAAAGAGTGGAAATGATGTTCTAAGATCTAAGACTTATAACATCTTGAGTGTTTCAGTCTTCCTAAGTGTTTTAAATGAAAAGGTGCTTAGGTACTTGAAGGTGGTGAGTGTTGTAGCTAATGATTGTCTTTATGGAAGGATTTGGAACTTTCATGAGTACCAATGAATGAGCAAGGATGACACTAAAGATGAGAGTGTCAATTGAAGCTAAATGATCCTAGAGATCGTTGTGACTTAGGATTGTGTCTTGGAAAATATCCTAAAGGCTTTGAGATGGAAAAACTAGGATTTGATCAACTTTGATCAATTTTTGAGGTGAGGATGATTTATGATCAATTTTGTCATAATCGAAAGATTTTTAAGACTAGATGTGAGGGATCAAGTAAAAAATGAAGTGTGAGTTTGAGAGCGGAAGAGTAATGGATTAAAATGAAACGGTAGATCTACAAGCGTTTTAGAGTGTGATCTAGGTGTGTGAGTAGGAAGGATCAACCTATCTTGATAAGGACTTAATTTGCCTTAAGATACTATGTTTAGATTAGTGTGAGGTGTTCTAAGGATATCTTTGAAATATAATGCTTGCAATTGCATTTTCTCGCTTGTTGGATCCCACGGTTCCCTAAGTGAAGGGATCCGCCTAACACAAACTTTGGGATCCGTCCATCCGCCAAGCAGACCTTTACTAAAGGTATGCAATGATCTTGACAATGCATTATATCTCAAGGTTAGTCTAAAAGAGTTCTAATACTAAGATATCAAATGTAAGATGTTTTATTTCATGAAAGAAATTGGATTACATTGATAAAGCACGGATACAAGAGAATTTGATCCTATTTTGGAATACTACTAGGTTCCTTGAGTGTTTTCGCTAGAAGGATCATTATATGATTGATGAGTGTTGGTGGAATCAAGAATGAAGAAAGTCTTCATGAGAGATATGTTTAGCGGTTCCATCATCTTGTTCACAAGTACGTACAACGGACTTTGAAATTGAGGATGGAAGTGCATAACATTATGATAGAGGCGTGTCAAGAACATTCCATAAGGGATGAGTTTATTCTTGGAGCCTTGAAGATTTGCAATCGCCTTGCTAAGAAGTAGGCGAGATTGTATGGTTGTTGTGTTAGCAAACAAGACAACATGTGAGCACAACAAGCGGGAAGAATTTCTCGATTTCCTAAGACTCCAAACATTTTCACGTGAGGATGAGTGCAAGAGGCTTGTACTCTTCTCGGATATCCCTTGTAAAGATAATGTTTGGATCGGAGTAATATGGTCGAGGTTTGCATATTATGCGATTTAAATCTTCCTGAGAGGGTATGTGTGAACAATATGGACTATTTTCTTCACGAAAGTTGAAGAGAGAGTCAAGAGACCAATCTTCGTGAAGGCACATTGTCCATGATTTGAATCCGAGGATGTGAGCAAATGCCCAAGGGTTAGAGTGAACTTTGGTTTTGATATAAAACAAAGAGATAGAGAGCGATCCTCGTTACGAACGAGTTCGACTTGACGGAAGAATTCCATTATGAACCTTGGACATATCTTCTCGCTGATTTCAAGAAGACATTCTAGTCCTATGGCTCGGTGGGAGGTATTGATACCTTCTTCGAATTGTAGAGAGGTGTTCACACACGTCCTTCATGGAAGTGACGGGTTTCGAGATTGTTGAACCCACGGACATGATTGCTAGGTGTGTTGGGCTCAAGAGAGATGTTAGGAGTGTAGACGCTAGTGAGTGAAAAATCAAACTCGTATTCATGCGTCATAGTTGAACCTATAGAAGTGATGGGTTAATAAGAGGTGATGTTTATGGTTAACCTATGATTATCTAATGTTTTTACTAGATTTTATTAACAATGGTATTTAACACTTTAACTTACTCAATGTTTTGATTTTCTAGTGGATTTTTTTAGTCTTGCATAAAAACTGTTTTCCAGTAATACGGATCCCACGGTTCCTTTACAAAAGGGATCCGGCTAGTATATCTTCCGGGATCCGTGGATCTGTAGTAACGGAAACATATTTGATAAAAGCATAGGTTTTACAGTTTTTATACCACGAAGTATGTTTTATCCTATATTTTCTTTTAGCATGCATACATGACCTCTAATGTATCACGAAAAAATATAAAACATATAAATCAAAAGAAATGATAAACACATAATAGTAACCTAGATAAACTAGATTAATAATATTGCATTTCAATACTAAGGATGATACAAAGGATTTGGTATATAACCCCAATATAGATTAACAACACAAAGTAAATGTCTCCGTATGTGAACTTCATCATAGGGAACACAAGTGCGATGAGTGTTAGGGCGATGAGCACGAGTGCGATGTAAACCATGTTGATGACGGATCTTCTTGGTTTCGATTGAGATGGAATGAGGAGTAAGATGAAGTTTTTGAATGAGAGGAAATTTATGAAATTGGAAGATTTGAAAAGTGAGGGTTTGATAAAGTGGTCGACGTGGAGTTTTTATGAGGAAGGAGGAATTTTTGAAATTGTGTTTTGTTTTATTGGATTAAAAGAAACAAAACATAAGTTTTATATACCACGACTTTATACGAGAAATAAAACACGATGTGAGAAAAAGGCTTCCTAATGAAGCTTCATGTAAAACATGTAATTTGCACAAAAGATAATCATATAAATACCTAACTAGGTATACTTAATTATCAAGCAAAGTAAAAGAATATCATACCTCTAGCGCACTTAGGAATGTCTTTACAAATGACACAAAGAAATGTCACTTAGACTATTCCCGCCTTTTGCTTTAAGATACCTTCTTAAGGAAGGTATTCTTGTTACCAAGCGACTCCTAAAGCTTGGTGGGTATGAGCTTGACTAATCAACATGACAAGGAAGATTAGTGCAATTAAATGAAAAATAAATAAGAAAATCTTGTTATCAAATCAACATCCAAAGATATAGTTTTAAAAACATGGTGTTTGTTTTATGAAAACCTTCTTTGTAGTTTTCAATTAACTATGGATCGTATCAAGTTTTTAAAGTACAATATACTTCAAGAAACTTGGTAACGAAGCTCGATGCCAATTGTGGAAAACTAGAAGGGGGTTGAATAGTTTTACCAATTAAAACTTCCTTTAAACTATTTAGATCGACTTATGTCAATCTATTTGGTTGTGTGTGTTGGATGTTGATAAACAAGCATATAAAGATATGTAATGAAAAGATAAGAGTAAGAAGCACAAAACCACAACGCGAGTATTTATAGTGGTTCGCTATAAGGACACCTTCCTTGCCCTACTCCACCCCCCGAGTCACCTACTCGAGAGTTCGTAAACACTACACCAATCTCCTTATGGCGGAGAAGCCTTCACAACGCCGCTTAACCTTTTCCTACTAAGCTAAATACCGAGTTCCTTCACACCAAGGCGAACCACACCTAACACAACGCCTCCTACCCTTTATACGGTGCTAGGCTAACCACCGAGTTCTTTCACACCTTAGAGAACTAATCCTATCACAACGTCGCCTACCCTTTATTAGGTACTAGGCTAAGCACCTAGTTCCATTGCAATGGAGGAACTACTACCACACTACACCAACAACTAATCCCAAAGGAGATCTACCTTTACAACATCATCAAGGATATCAATATCCTTGGATCTAATACTAGTCTATCTTGTACATCAAAACACACCATATCGAATGTACATCTAAGGCACCTTTCACTAATGCCTTTGACTAGATCTACAAGACACCTTTCACTAATATCTTGTGTCTTCACTCAATCACCTTTCACTAATGCTTCAAGTCTTGACTTCTAAGCACCTTTCACTAATGCTTCTTGTCATGACTTCTAAGCACCTACCACAAGTGCTTATCCTATGACGATAGATACCCTTCACTAATATCTTCGCCTTGACACTTGAGACATCTTTCACTAATGTCTTCAACACTACACTTCTTTGAAGAAAAAGAGATCATCAACAAGAGGACTTCAAGAGCCTTGATGATGAGGAAGCTTGGCAACTCATGGACTTGAGCTTGCTCGACTTCAAAGGTGGTGATCTTGCCTTTAAGAGGAACCTAAAAGATCACACAAAACAAAACTACAAACATAGATCTCTTGGATCTAAGGTTAGTGAGATTTAACCGTGGGAGAAAGTGTGTTAGAAAGGGTGAGAAATAATGAAGAAATGGCTCACTATTTATAGAGGAAAATTCTACTATTTCTCGATCCCACGGATCCTTCCACAAGGGATCCGTCTAGCGTTAAGCTAGGGATCCGTGGAACGCCTCTTGCCCATGGGTATTTTGATTATGGGTCATGGGTCATGGGTTGAACCATGGATCTTTGGCTAGATACAATGTATCTTTGAGTGCAATGCACTTAGTCACTTGGGTATGGGTTGATCCATGGGTTTATGGATATCATCCATGTATGATATAAGCATGATATCATGCAATGGGTTATGGGTCAAAATTCATGGGTTATGGGCTTTGGGTTGTACCCAACTACATTCAATGTATTTGCCCAATGGGTTGTGATACTTAAGTTTCTACCCATTTATATTACCCAATATACTACATACTAGTTATGTATATATTTTATCCAAATATGTAAACACTAGTTGTTGTACATATGTATTACTTAAATCATAAAATCACTTATACTTGTTTTAGTGTTTTATGTGAAAATGTGAATATGTTAGAAACTATTAGTTCAAACCATTTACGTATTTTATTTGTTTCAATAATATGATTTTACGTTTGTTATCGACAAAACATTAGAAGATCGTAAAATATAAATAAACGTTTTTACGGCTTATTTGTATTAACATCTTATGTTACAAGCATGAAAAGAATGACGTTGCTAAGCCAAGACTCGACTCACTAAACTCTAGATACTTGAAACAAAACAGAAATATAAAGATAGATGTAGGATGGTAGCCCGTATGTTTTTTTATTTTTTATTTATTTATTTATTTATTTATTTTTCAACACTCTTTTTTTTCGATTTTTATTTTATTTTTTTATTTTTTTGCTTTTTTGCATACACTTTTACTCTACCATCCTCTACGATAACATCAAAATATAAGGGATTTATAAGAGCATCCCTACACTTGAGTTTTTATTACTCTAACACTAATTTGACTCGAATTGAAAATATCAAAACACTTGGAGTACTTTATTACGTAAACAAAGGGAATTTGAATTTAACGTTCTTTCCCGTCACTCCATAAAATTTTACTTTACCCATGAGTCCCAATCGTTCCAAAACTGTGTACAAAAGATATGACTCGACTTAACAACCATGCAAGTAACTAGATAATTGAACTAAGGGTTTAGTATGATAACAATAATGCACTAAATGCGAGTGCATACAAGGTAGGCTAAGGCGATTTGGGTGTACATTTGGGGCGGATTGTAAACAATGTTTTCATTGATATTCGGAAAACCAAACATCACGAGAACCGCGAAAAGGATAGGCTCGAGGGTTAACTAGGGTATCATGTACTAAAGATGAGTAAATCGCAGGGTGGGGAAATTACTCAACCGATGTGGAAGAAGTAATTATATTACTAGTATCAAACAAGTGGTTATCCTAATGCCTCTTATCATTTAGTTATTCCTAACTACACAAGTGTAGTCTCACTAGCGATCTCGGAATGCATCACAAAACAAGTTCTAGAATCTATTATACTACCGGTACACTCTCGAAGCATTAAAGGTGAATGCTTTAATTTCTATAAATCTAGGGGCGAACCTCTCATTTTTAGGTAGAATTTGAGTGGTAAAAGCTTTTTTTGTGCTAGTCATATAACTCCTATCCATGAGATGCTTTATTAAGAAGACTAAAGTCCCACCCATACATGTCATGAAAAATTTTAAATTTAGCGCTAAAATTACCCTAACAAATATTTCTCATAGCTTATTACACAAATGAAATAGGACAAGACAAATGATCAAGGATAAGCATAGTTTCAAAGTTCCTGCTTTATTATCCTCCTACATTTAAACCGAACATTGTCCCAATGTTCCCGAAAGTATCAAAGTTATGATAATGGAAGGTAATTAAAAGAGAAAGAAACTAGTACTCCTTGATTAGCTCGGTAGGATCCGTGTGAAGTAGTGGTTAAATTCTTTCCTAAGAAAAATGTACGCGTGATAAGCTCCATCCAATATTATGTTTCTTCTTCTTGATAAATAAAACCTGCACACTTTAAGAAAATAGACGAAACCTTCGCGTAAAATCGGCGGTAAAACTATATATAATTCTACTACACTAGGATATAATGCTTGTGGAATGGATGTTTGCCAATTTTCTGGAAAATTAAGACCGAGAATTTCCAAAATTTATAAATAGCACGTAAAACGAGAAGAATTTCATAAGTCGCTTCGCCTCCCGACGTCGTCAGTTCTAATCTCGACGCCGTCAGTTATCCCGATGTAAACCGGTCTGCTGCATTTTCCGAAAAATTATACCTTTAAAACGGAAAATTCCTCGCAAAACATCCATTATGACTCGATACAAGTATTTGACTCTAACAAACACACATATATATCTTTTTCATTAATCGTAGTTCTCATGTTCACGTTCTTTTAAAAACGTGTGTAATACTCCCTACACTTATCTTTTTTGTAAAATACATTTATATGTAATTAAGACGAGGTTAAAGACAAAATAAAGCATTTTCACAAATTCAAACACGAGAACATACAATAATAAAAAGACATATGACACACAAACAAGCAAACAATTAAGCATGGGTTGCCTCCCACGAAGCGCTTTTCTTTATTTATGAGTCTTATAGCTAGACTCGAAGTCGTGCTCCTACGTACCTCTTATCTTAGATGCCCATTCGATTTCCTTAACTCTTCTTTCATCACGAATATATTCAGGGCCTAACTCTAGACAAGCGGTGTAGTAAACCTTGTTCTCCCAATCTACTTCAAAAGCCGGAATGTTGTCTACATTTAAATCATCAATACCCTCAAACTTCTCATTTTTGTAGGGCATTATATATTTAACACATTCGGTCCCATTTGAGAAATTGGCTATTCCTTCCTCTTGATCATAAACCATCTTAGATTCCTCAATAAATGGTCTCCCAAATATCACATCTCCTAAAAATCCATCAATGATGCCCTTAACATTTTCCAAGATCATGAAATCACACCTATATGTGAAATTACCTACGAAGACATGCAATCCTCTAACCCTCCCAACATAGTTACTCACTTTCCTAGACATTATGTTCATGGGTGCCTCATAGTCTATGTAAGTGTGATCCCTATATGAGTACCCAATCATGCACGGTATCTTAATGTTTTTAGATCACCTCTTTTTATGCATGGCTCGAAAGGTGGTCGCGAGAAGTTAACTACGTTATAGTGATAGGCAATTTCCTTCCCGTTAGGGTATGAATCGAAATACTCCCTAAGTTCCTCCTCCTCCTTACTACCCTCCATAATTTCCAATACCTTATAATCCCCTTATTCTATTTCATCTTTCGAATCCTCACTTGTGGTCGAATCACTATCTAAAGTACTAGTGGATTCCTCAAGGGCTTTTTCAAGTGCACTTTCAATTATCATATTCAATTTCTTAAGTTCTCCAATTTCACTAACAATACGAGCTCGAAGTTGGTTGTTAAAAGTTGGATCGAGTGGTGGGTATTTGTTTGATGGTCGGTTGTCGTTTGGTGGGTTATCACCTTCCATGATGAAAAGTGATGGGGTTACAAACAAATTCACGAAGAAGGGGGATAGACTACGAGGAAGCTAAAATGAGAAAACATATTACTTGATAGGAATCAAGCAAGGAACCTAAACGAGATAGAAATCTAACTAGCTATTCTATTCAAGAACGGCGCCAAAAACTTGATGCGCGATAACGCTGCTCGTGTCAAAGGAACTTCCTTTAGTCGAAAGAAGTTTTTCAACACCCTAGGCAATGAACCTAATCGCTGTAGTGTAGTATTGGGTAAGCCTCGGTATTGATATCGCTCTCAGAGAATAAGAATGCTAGTGAGTAGTGTACTACGCTAAGGTCGAGGTCGAGGA
The DNA here is from genome assembly GCA_022545495.1 of Chrysanthemum lavandulifolium. NCBI lineage: Eukaryota > Viridiplantae > Streptophyta > Magnoliopsida > Asterales > Asteraceae > Chrysanthemum > Chrysanthemum lavandulifolium. The sequence goes on from CM040242.1 coordinate 270,746,681, forward strand.
AGATTATTTTTATGTTTTTTATATTTTTAGAAAGCTAAGGGTAAAATCTCGGGGTTTAGATTTGGGGGTTTTGTACTTCTACCGATTACTTGTACTATATAATTATCTAAACTATGGGTAGTCTATGTCTATTGATGTGTGCTCGTATGATAATTAAAAATGTGTCTACCTAGAAACTATTACTCCCTAGTTATCTTTTATTGGTGGTTGAATTGTCACGTCCTTATTCTTAACTCGTTGTATTTTCTAAGGTCGTAGGGTATGCTTTTATCCCCAACTCTTTGAGACTATCTTAAGGTTATTGCCTACGAAATCTCTAGGTTTCATAAACTAACTCTAAGGTTATATTTGGATATTTAGCCTACAATTCCGCTACATGATTCATAAGCTAAGGTTCACAAAGATTACTCAAGCAATTAAACACAATGATAGCCTAGTGCATTCCTAAGCCAATTACAATTAAGATAAGAGACAACCAATCAATAATTAATAACTAGGTTTCATAGATCTAAGCAAACACACAAGAAATTTAGCCGGACATGTTAAACACGCAAGCATACACATATACAATCAAGACATAATGAAATCAATGAAGTAAAACACTTATCTTGATGTAAAATAGGTATGAGAACCCTAAGATATCGTCCAAACCGGACTAAAGTCGTTTTAGGTTTTACCCACAAGTCTACTTCCCAAAATTCAAAATTCGATTTCTATATATAGTTTTACAATCGCGACGGCACACCAGGTGGGACGCCGCCGATCGCCGCCATTATGGTTTCGCCTTGGCCAAGTAATAGTCGACGGCCATGTTGTGGTTGTGACATCGTCGGGCTTCAGAGTGACATCGCCTTATTCTCAATCTATGCCGCCCGAAATGAAAAGTCTTCGTGACGCCCTTCCTCTTCAAAGCCCGACGCCGCTTGTAATTTAGCAAAAGTCTATTGAGTCGTCAAAAATTTAATTACATATAGTAGGACGGCCGCCTTGATTGTGACGCCGACTTCAAATTCAAAGACTGAGTGTCTTTGATCTTGACTTAGCCATTTTCTTCATGTATTCACTCCTTTTCGTCCAAATATGCATCATTCCAACATTTTGCTTCCAAGAGATCTAAAAAGTGAAAAGGAACGAAATTAAGCAGTAACGGATATAAAAGTGGGCGATTAAGAGCTTAAATGACCCCTTAAAACTGTACGTTTTCAATCCTTATCAATCCTCCTTGGTCTTTGTCCGCTATAGTGGTGGACATCAAAGTGTAGGCATCTCAACTTGGTATCTCTTTCTCATGGGTTAAGAGTGACTGCAATTTAGCGGCCAACTATGTTGCTAAATTAGATTTTAGATCTCATGTAAACTTTGTATGGAATGCTTATTTTTCCGATATAATTACCTCCGTTACGAGGAGTGATTTGATATAAAATTAAGAGCAATGCAATTTTTTTAAAGATTCTGAATTATTAATGTTATTATTCTTGAGCATTGTGGCAGTGGATACTTTGTAACCAAAATTTTTGGCGAGCAATATTTTTTGATCACATGTTTTTCGTGATGGCGAGAATTTTAAAGAATAACATTATCGCACATTATTTCATATTAAAATGTCATGTACATGTGTATCAAGATGCAATGGTGATATGTAAACGGTAGTCAGTAGTATTACGAGGTTGTGATGATTGACGGTGAAAGATACTTGATAATCGGTAGATGTTGTGTAATATTCCTCACAATATTTACAATATTATTTAACATATAAACATATAGAATCTTTGTGCTTTGTATGTTTACATGTTTTCGTACTTTATAAATCACATTAAAATCTTCGTACTTTGACACGCATTTATCTTTTCAACCAAATTTATTAGCAAATGATTAGGATTTCACTAACCTTGTACTAAAATACGCAGCTTTCAAAAAATGTCAATAACCAAACAAAATATCAAGATTAAACTTATATTAATGAATGTTTTAAATAATCATGTGTGAAAGAATTATTGTTTAATGTATCATACATAGCATTAATTATTTATAAATATTGCATATTTTGTATTCTTTAAAAATAATATTGTGTTTGTCATTTAGTGGAGGAAATGGATTCCTCCATTATATAGTACTAGACGAGTACCCATACATAGTAACAGGATTTTATAGTGGCAGACGTAGTTTTAAAAAGCGCGTCTGAGGCGCGCCTCGGCTCAAGTCTCAAGCTCCGGGGATTTTTCGGATCGAGGCTCCACACATGCATAAGGCTCACAAAAGGTGCGGCGCCTTGGGCTTTAGAGCCTTGCGCCTAGGAGAATGGCGAGTTTTGTACCCTTTTTTAAGATTTAACATTCACCGACCTCATATGTTAGTGAAATCTAACCTAGAAACTAATTGAATCAGACAATTTGAGAGTTTTATCCATCAATTCAAGTGTCTATACATACAAACCTCTCTTTCAATTTCAAGCATGAGATAATGAAATGTCATCATGCCATCATCTTGATACATTAGTAGATATTTTGGGTTTGAATCTGAAATTTTTTCGATATATTAAGTATTCTGGTGTTATTTAATTCATCATTAAGAAATAATCGCGCAAAACTTTTAAATTTATACATATCAATGCGCTTCATATTCTTGAAGCAAGCGCCTCGATCTGCGCCTCGCCTCAAGGCTCTATAAACCCTTTGCTCCTTAATGAGCCCTGAGCTTTTCAAAACATTGGCGACAGGTAGTTGTAGTGATAAAAAAAAGTTATGGGTTATAAACGAAAAATAATAAAAGTTTAAGAATTTAGAATTAAACACGATTTAAACTGAATGAAAATAACATGAGTTATGAGTTATAAATGAAAATAACAAAAAGTTTATGGTTTTCATATTAAGCCTTTTTTTTTTTTTTTTTTTTTTTTTTTTTTTTAAAGATATTGGAAAAATGGAATAGAAAGGTTGATGTTAGCTTTCATTGAATAATGAGTAAATTGCACCGTTCGTCCCTATGGTTTGCCCAAAATAACACTGTAAGTCCCTTCGTTTTAATTTTTGCGCCATGAGTCCTTATAATGAAGTTTGGTAACAACATTAGTCCCTATCTCTAACAATCGTTAGCTTTCTCCGTTAACTTCCCACATGTGCCACGCACATGAGGGTAGAATAATTGTTTTCGTTCATTCTTATACGTTTTCGTCCGTTTTCATACGTCTTTATCCGTTTTCGTCTGTTTTTATACGCTTTCATCCGTTTTTATATGTTTTCGTAGGTTTTCATACGTTTTCATCCGTTTTCGTCTGTTTTTATACGTTTTCATCCGTTTTTATATGTTTTCATACATTTTCATACGTTTTTATCCGCTTTCGTCCATTTTATACGCTTTCATCCGTTTTCACCGCTTTATACGCTTAATACGCCGTCCGCGTTTATACATTTTATCCGTTTTAATTTTTCGTCCGCTTTTATGTTTTATCCGCTTTCATCACTTTTAATATGTTTTGTCCGTTATATATGTTTTATCCATTTCGCCCGCTTTTATACGCTGCTCGCTTTTCATATGTTTTATCCGCCATCCATTTAATACGCCGTCCGCCACCGCTTTATACGTTTAACACGCCGCCTATTTTATACATTTTATCTCGTTGTCATTTTATCGTTGCCTCGCTTACATCGTTATCCGCTTTCATCACTTTTATACGTTTTCATTCGCTTTTATTTTTTCATACATTTTATCCGCCAGATAGCGATACGTGCCGTCCGCTTTATAAGCCTTCATCCGTTTTTATATGTTTTCGTTCGTTTTCTAACAACTTTTACGTTTTTATCCATTTTCGTTTGTTTTTATAGGTTTTCATACGTTTTTACATGGTTGAAAATGTAAAAAACTGAACGAAAATGGATAAAAACATATGAAAATGGATAAAACCGGATAAATAGAAAGAAAACGTATAAAAACGTGAGAAAACGGATGATAAGTATAAAAACGGACGAAAACCGATAAAAAGGGACGAAAATGGATAAAACGATAAATGGACGAAAACGATAAAACGAACGAAACAGTATAAAATGTATAAAACGTAAGAAAACGGACGAAACGATAAAATGTATTTAAAACGGATAAAGATCAATAAAACACCAAATTGTATAAAATCGAACAAAACGGATAAAACCGATTTAAAACAGATAAAAACGTAAGAAAACGATTTAAAACGATAAAATGGACGAAATGCATAAAATGGACGAAAACGGATAAAAACCTATGAAAACGTAAGAAAACGGACAATAACGTATAAAAATGGAATGAAAATGTATAAAACCGAACGAAAATGGACGAAAACGTATAAAAATGAACGAAAATGTACAAAAATGTAAGAAAACAGGACGAAAAACATATAAAAAAGGATAAAACGTATGAAAACGGAAAATTGACGAAAACGTATAAAAACGGACGAAAACAGATAAAACGTTTAAAACGGATGAAAACGTATACAAATGGATGAAAACGTATAAAAATGGACGAAAACGATTGTTCTACTCTCATGTGCATGTCACATGTAGGGAGTTAACGGAGAAAGCTAACGATCGTTAGAGATAGGGACTAATGGTGTTGCCAAACTTCGCTATAAGGACTCATGACGTTAAAATAAAAATGAAAAAACTTGCTGTGTTATTTTGAGCAAACCATAAAGACGAACGGTGTAATTTACTCTTGAATAAATCTTGATGTGAGCCTCATCACGAATTTTTTAAAATGAATTAAAATAAAGTGGAAAGTGTTATGTCAGACAGTAACAGAACGAATCGAACGCTCATCAACATTTCACGAACTGCTTGGTAAAAATTTCGCTTATGTTCGCTTATTTATTAAATGAACGAACATGAACAATATTTTACGATCGTTTAGTTAAATAAACGAACATGAACAAAAGTCACGTCCGCTTATTTATGTCCGTGAACGTCCGATTATGCGCTCGTTAACGCTCGCTTATGTTAATTTATTTATTTATGTTTGTATATCATATTTTTAATTGTATAATTTTAAAATTAGTTTGTCTAAATAAAAAACACTTATAAACAATATTAGATGCATAATTTAATAAAGTTTATGTTTGTTTGTATGTGTTTATATATGTTCGATCGCTTTATGTCCGCTAGCGCTCGCTTAGTGCCTTAATGAACGAACATAAACGAACATGAACAACTCATTTTCTTAATAAACGAATATGAACAAGAAACTTCATCCGCTTAAGCATTCGCGTTCGCTTATTTGTCCGTTAAAATTAAATGAACGAACATGAACAAGGCCCGCTCGTGTTCGTCCGGCTCGCTTACGTTTCTATGTTGCATTATCTTCTCCAAACTTCTTCTATTCTTTAATTAATGGCGTTGCTTTGCCCAACTGCCGGTCTGCCGGTAACATTGATGACACCCGGTCATACGACATACTAAATTTTTTGACTTATTTTATCTCAAAATAATTATAAAAAACACATAATAGTTTTCTGACTCACATTGTGTTAGGGAGGGAGGAGTGCAGCATTCTTACCCTAATACCTTGAGAGTGCCACGTCACCTCTATACAATAAAAACCTTCCACCTCAAAACTACCCCAATACTACCCTAATACTACCCTAACTAGTATTTGAGGTCCCGATCCTACCCTAACCCAAAATTTCATAAAAAGACAAAAAAAAAAAAAGAAGAGAACAAAGCTTGCAATAGTTCGGGTTCCGAACTCGAATTGTCCCAAGTTTTCAAGTACCCTAAGGGGTGGGAATGGTGTAGCCGCTAGGGTAGTTGAGCTTGATGCTCAAACCGAGCTCCACTCCGTGGTACCTTATAGATTAGTTTTTTCATTTGTCGCGTCCACTTCAAACATATAATATTTTTATAAATACAAACAAAATCGAAAAATACCTCTTTCGTCTAAAACCAAAGTTATAAGAGTGGAAGGTGTGATGACAAGCCTCACCCTCTTCATCGGCCATCTCAACACACCCGCCACATCAAGATCACACTTCCACAACTAACCAAAACAAACCCCTCACTCATATGAGTGAGATGATTTATGCATTCCATTAATGACAGACACTCCAATTGTGCTTGAACATTTATACCCTCATAGTTATCCTTACACTTTCACCTATGTGAGGATATAAATGTCCAAACACAATAATTTGGAGTGTACCAATCATTTGTTGGAGTGTACAAATCACCTCCAGCTCCCCACAACAAACTCAACCTCTTCATTTGGGGCCCACCACTACTACTTTATTTTTTTTATTCAATTTTCCAAATAAACAAAATTCATAGCATTAAAAATAAAAATACAATACATAACACAATAATAATAAAAATAAACACGATACGTAAAAAAAACGACACGAGAAAAAAAATACAACACGTACTAATAATAAGAAACCTAAACATTTAATTAGTCATTTTTTATAAAAAAATATAAATTACATTTTTATAAAATTTTTATCTTTCAAAAAAAAGAAAAAAACTAATAAAAATTTTTTCAGCCCAATTTTAACTAATTTAGAGCCCTATTCCAACCGGTCAAAAAAAAAGAAAAAAAAAAAGAAAAAGAAAAATACATTGTTTTCTTGTTTCCTGCACATTCACACACACACATATTACACACATATACAATAACAATTAAAAGTAGATAAAAGAAAAAACTTGTGGGTGCTTGTCAGAGATTTTTGCTCGTCGTGGTGACGATGAATCACACGATGGCGAGCCACGACGAGGGGGGCCGGTGCGGCGGCGAGCCACGGCGAGGTGCCACCTCAGCCGACGGCGAGCCACAACGGATCCACACCTTCCGCTCTAATTTTTTTTGACTCACGGTGTTTATTTATCTTACTTTCAAAAAACTATAAAAAAAACACATAATTTGTCGTTCTGATCACTGCGAATGACGAAGTTAGTAGGATGACTAGTGGGTGCTAAACCACTCCTTATCTACTCACTTCATTCATTATTATTTTGATTACAAGCTACTCCTTCCGTCCCAAATTTATTGTCCATTTTTAGCTTTTTAGTCTTCTATTTTCAATTTTAACCTTAAATATTTTTGTTTGTGTTATATAATATTTGATCCAAAATATATAAATAGATTGAGTTTTAAATGCATTTTAATTGGGTATAATTTTCATCAAGTATTATATAACACAATCAAAAATACTTAGGGTCAAAGTTGAGAAAGAAAGACTTAAAAAGTCAAACGGGGACAATAATTTTGAGACAGAGTAAGTATTTTTCTACAAGTTTTTACATTCAACCCCCTTAATATTCTCAGTTTGAACATGAACATGAAGAATAGTCGAAGAAGAGAGATATGCTCTCTCTATAAAGTATATATCCGCAAACAGGCTCATAAAAGGCTTGACATGGGGCCTCGACGTTAGGGATCGGAAGCCTTAACATCATCATGTGGGCAACTCGACATGGCAAGTGCCCAGGGGTCTTTGTAGTTGGAAAACCTAGCTCGCATACCGTTTCTTTCCTTTCTATTTTAGTTTTCTAAAGAATTGGTACGTGTGAAAAGAAAAATTTTAGGAAAGAAAGAATTTAGTTCCGATGAAAACATTGTGATACAAATGTATTGGTAAAGTGGTTTCGGCAAAGTGTGATATAACATTAATAGAACAACGATAAGTCAATGGTCAATACAGTGTTACATTGCATATGATCTTGCAAACATATTTGACACTATCAAAACCAAGTCATTTCACATTAATCGTTCCTAAATAGCTGCATTGTCGTTTTCTCTTGTCGCTGACACATAACACATACACTCTTCTAGCAAGAGGCTAGACAATAGTACAAAGGGGATAAAGCGTTACATGGGTAAATAAATCCACTCTATCTAATTTAAAAACATTTTCTTACATCTAGAGTAAATCCAATTCTAGGACATTAGTTTATTGTCATTGAGAAGAAGGTCTTTGCTCGGGCAAACATGAGAGAAAACCATGTTGTTTTTCAATTTTCATAGAGACCAAATAGTGGTTTGGACAACCACATCAAAAAACTTTGAGTGATTATCTGTAATGGGTGTGTTATCCGCCAATTGTATCACGTCCATGAAGGTGTCAATTGAGAAGACAACAACAACAACAACAACATACTCAATCCCGTAGGGTGTGGTATGACCCTAGGATAAACCCGAGGGTGTTAATTGAGACATTATTAATTTTATACCACTTGAGAACCTCTTTCCACGCGTCAACCGCAATCTTACAAGTGACAAATACATGGTCTTCCATTTCCAAATCATCATTACACATAGGACATCTCACTAAATCGAGATCAATACCCCGATGGTCAAGATTTATCCTTGCAGGCATTCTTCAATTCATCACCCTCCAAGTGTTGATGTTGACTTTCGAAGGGGCGGCTTGGTTCCATCTTGTCGGCAATGAGATCTCAGAATTTAAACCAAAGTGATATGAATTGTCATGCCCTTAACTCTGAATTTCCTTGATCTATCGATACAACATTCCCATGTATTCTCATCAAGATAGAGGTGAACATGGCTTAAAAGAATTATTGAATTTGTTAGAAAAACACAACCACGTTTCTACATGTCATAAATAACATACTTTATCAAATTGTATAATGATTTATCAAATAGAATTGAAGTGCACACTTTTATTAACATACTTTATCAAAATGAGTTCATATTATTTTGAGTTAACTACATTTTTGGTCCTTGTGGTTGTGTGGATTTCACTTTTGGTCCATTTGTTCAAAAAGTTGCGATTTTAGTCCAAAATGCATAGTTTGGTTCCACTTTTGGTCCATTTTTATAACGAAGTTAGTTCAGTTAGTTAAGTCGAATTGTAAAGTGGCAACATTAGTCCTTTAACCTAACGGTCGTTTGCAACGTTAGTCCTTTATACCAAAGATCTTTTGCAACATTTGCAACGTTAGTCCTTTCAGTTAGTTAGTCCTTTAAAAAAAATTCTAAAAAAATTCGAAAAAATGTTTTTTGTCGAATTTTTTTAAGATAAAAATTTCAAAATTTTTTTAATTTTTTTTCTAATAAAATTTTCTTAAAAATTCTAAAAAATAATTCGGAAAAAATTTAGAAAAAACTTAATAATTTTTTTTCTAAAATAAAATTCGAAAAAATTTCAAATATATTCTAAAAAACTTTTTTAAGAAAAATTTCTAAAAATTTCTAAAAAATTTTAAAATTTTTAAAATGTATATACATTGAAAAACGATATACATTGCAAAAATGTGTGTAAAATGTATACACGCTTTTAAAAAAATATACCAAAGATCACACACACTTTTACACACGTTTTTTATTAGATTTTTTTTAAATTTAGAAATTCTTTTAGCATTGCCATTTTTAGAAATTTTTAGCATTGACATTTTGCGATTTTTGATATGGACTAAAATTTCTAAAAAAATGTACTAAAACTATCATTTGATATAGTTTTAGTCTATTTTTAGAAACTTTTAGAAAAGTGAAACTAGTACAAAATTTTTAGAAAAGTGAAACCAAACTATCATTTTGATAAAAAATTTGATATGGTTTTAGTCCATTTTGATATGGGTTAGTACAAAATTTCTAAAAAACATGTCTAAAATTTTTTGATATAGTTTTAGTCCATTTCTAGGAAAAAAAAATTAGATTTTCTTTTTCTAAAAGAAAATCTCAAATTATTTTTTCGAAAAAAGTTTTTTAGAATATTTTTCAAATTTTTTTAGAATTTTATTTTAGAAAAAAAAAATTTAGAAATTTTTTCTATTTTTTTAGGAAAAAGTATTTTGTCAAAAACTTTTTTATAATTTTTAAGAAAATTTTTTTTCTTGAAAAAAAATTTGAGATTTTTTTTCTTAAAAAAAATTTCGAATTATTTTTGAAAAAAAATTTCGACAAAAAAACATTTATTAGAATTTTTAGAATTTTTTTTTAAAGGACTAACTAACAGAAAGGACTAACGTTGCAAACGATCTTTGGTATAAATGACTAACGTTGTTAACGACCGTTAGGTTAAAGGACTAATGTTGCCACTTTACAATTCGACTTAACTAACTGAACTAACTTCGTTAGAAAAATGGACCAAAAGTGGAACCAAACTATGCATTTTGGACTAAAATCGCAACTTTTTGAACAAATGGACCAAAAATGAAATCCAGGTACAACCACTAGGACAAAAAATGTAGTTAACTCTATTATTTTTCTTTTGATTGATGGATACCAACTAACTTTTAGACTGTTGTATTGTACATTAAACTTTTCTGGATAATCATAATTTCTTATCTTTTAAGCGACTAATACACAATGTTTGAACTTGTCGTCACACAAAATCAAACCAGGTAAAACAATCTTTTTTTATGACATGACTAATTCAGAGTTATTTGCACCTAGCAAAAATTTTACATGAGATCTCACATTTATTGTGATAGTCACAAATATTTTTGTCACTAAATCACCGGTAAACGGTTATCTACATCCAACTTTACTAACTTGTACAATGATACATATAAATCAAAAAGCAGGCTGTGTAGATATGTAACTTCGTGAAAAGGTTTTGATTATAAAATAGCAATTAACTTTTTCAATGTCATGTTTTAGTACATAAAATTTGAAAAATACAAATAAATATAACAAACTTTAATAAGTGTTTCACTATGCACATGTGTTGTTATACATCAAATCTGACACATATTATTTTTTATAACGTGACAACATATCAAAATATACATATCAGAAATTTACGAAAGTTTGTTATGTTCGTTCATATCTTAAGTTTACCTACCAAAGTAAGAAATCAAATAAGAAAATATATTAGCTATAATTTTTGTTCAGCTAATTGCCAATAATTTTGTAATACAAATTGTAGGTTTTTGATTTTTTTTTTTGATCTCCGAGTCATTTTTTGTGTATTTTTTATAAAAAATTATAGCCTATTAAAAGGTTGTCAAGATCGGGATCCTATCCAGGATCGTTTTTATCTTTGCAAAATTGTGATCGTAAGATCGGATCGGGATCTTAAGATCCTACTCTAATGTTATTTCTTAACAGTTTATGTAATTGTATACAAATCTACAAATTATAATACATTATAACCACGAAATACTATGAATGTTTCATATAAATGTTGTCTTAAATTATGATTATAAAATGTTTAGAAAGATTAACATGTTGTTTTTTGAATTCTACAAACAAACAACCAATAAGTTTGTAGTTTTTAGTTTGTAATTCGGAAAAGAAATCGGATCGGATTAGATCGTAAGATCGTATGGTCAAGATCGGGATCCTATAAGATCTTAAACAGAAAGATCCCATGTAGGATCCGGATCGTTTTTTCTTAAATGATCGTAAAATAAGAAGATCACAAGATCGTGATCGGATCCTGACAACTATAGTATTAACTACAAAAATTATACTCCACCAAAACTATCCCATTAAAGAAAGTCAGTTCCTGTTTGTGAAAAGATAAACATGGTTTGGTACTTTGGTAGGTTGAGCAACTAAAATAATAACTCTAGCTTCTGGATCAAAACTCAAAGTCATCTTTCACTTTCTCTCCAAATATATCCACTTTCCCAAACCTTCCACTTGATCACTTCCATCATGGCAAGAGGCTCATCTCAATCCCAAACAACTTCCAACACCCGATCCAACCCACTGGGCACCACAACTCGCGGCTCACCCGCCGCCACAGCCGCCAGCATCCGCCGCCGCCGCCCCTCAACAACCACAAGCTCATCCTCCTCCTCAAGTTACACCGACAGCAACAGCAACAGCAACATGTTGAGATTCTACACAGATGATGCTCCTGGACTTAAGATCAGCCCTACTGTTGTCCTTGTTTTGAGTGTTTTTTTTATTGGTTTTGTTACTGCTTTGCATGTGTTTGGTAAGCTGTATCGTAGGTCAACTGCTTTTGAAGGTTGAGTTGATCATTTGTACTTTGTGTACGGATGTTTGTATTGTGTTGTGTTTTGTGGTTTTGTACTTTGTTGTGTTTTATGTTTAACAAATGGAAAATGATATTTCGTCTTACAAATTGTTCCTACTTATCCTGCTAATTACATGATCCTGACAAATGTTAAAATTGACGGCTTGGATGCTGAGAGAGAGAATGCGTGAAAAAAATATATATACTAATATTGTTGTGTTTATGTTTTTATCAAAGACCAGGTATTAATTTTAACAGTATTGGTATTGATATTGGGTACAAGTTCTATATATCTAAGATAAGTATATATGTACCTATATGTGATATAGTTGTGAATTCGAGCACAAAGAAAAGTGTACAGGTTTTGGAGGCACGAGTAGTCAAAATCGTTGAGAATACGATCATGGAAAACTTGATAGGACACGAGTAGTAAAGGATTAAGATAGTTGAGAATCGGATTGTGGAAAACTTGATCAGAATACGACTCATTAAACTCATCTAGAAAACATGTTATCTGGGTGGTGTCGAATTATTTCTCTGTGTTCATAAGTCTAAGATGTACCCAAACCAGTCATATTTGGGTTAGGTTGTACCAAATAAGTGTGCCAAATTGCTTAAGCAGGGCGGACCGATGGGTTCGTACTTCCTGGGTGTACGAGAACCTCATGAATTAGAGGAAAATTTTGTTAATAACATTAATTTTCTGAAAATGATCCTAGACCCAAATTTGCGGTACAATTTTATTTTTTATTTTTTTATTATTATTATTATTTTTTTTTTAAAGATGAGAATATCATATATTTCAAAAGTCATTAATCCATGAAAAGGGATTCGGAGATTTGATGTTTAGAAAAGGGCCTTGGATTCACATCACGAAATTAATCAAAATGTGGACTCATTTTGCCCGTAGAAGACTTCAGTTCGTTGTCCCGATCGTTATTTGACAGTGATTTGTAGCCATTTGTCAATGATATCTCCTTTTCATCCAAGTCTCATCTATTAGCGCATCATTTACTCGTTGTGGGCCGTGGACGTTTGATTCTTAGATTCCATGCCTAAGCGCACAATGTGTGTGTTTCCCAGTTCACACCAAAACTTATGCTAAATCCCACCCGCACATCTTTAACACATACACACAGGACTACACGCAAATAAACACGTACAACATGGTTTGTACCACTTTGAATAACCACGTCAACAATCACACTGAATACGAAGTTATAACATCATCATTGTGGTTGAAAGCCACGTCGAAACCACACAACGGCTCTAAAAATAAAATCTCACGTTAACAATAAACAATATTATAATCATCGTGTAGCCGTAATGTTTTTAAGATCAAAATCCTACTTAAAATCGTTTTCGTATTTCCAAGATCATGATCGTAAGATCGGAATGGAATCCTAAAATCTTACTATAATGTCATTTTTAATGATCTTTGTGATATTATTCAAATCTACAAATTATTATATACTATAAACACAAAATTATATGAATGTTAGAAACAAAGTGTTGTGGTTTTCATTATATTATTGATCTCTTACACAACATAACAGAAATAACAGCTTTCTGTGTATTGCTTTGATTTCTCGTGCTTTAGAAATAAAGTGTTGTTATGTGTCTTATCCAATTGAGGATTTCTTGATACTCGAGGCATATAGGGTTGAAATATTTCAATCTGATAGTGATCTATACACGATTTAGAGAACATATCATGATTATTACCACCCACACACACCCAAAATCTGACATATATTCATAGAGTTAGGGCATTAGGCACCTCCTTACGACTCATGGAATACAACGCGCCACTTAGACAAGGATTTTACAATTCGATTAATCAATAAGAGATAACTAGGGAGTAATGAAATCTAAGTAAATACGCTTTTACCTATTATACGAATCCCTCGTTTAATTTACTTACAATTACTTTTAATTAGTTTAATTAAGAAGATAATCAAAACCCCCACTCTTCAAACCCGAGATTTTACTTGCTTTCATAAAAACATAAAAAGACAAAAAAAAAATCATCCCTCACCTTAGACGTATTCGTCATACATCTCGACCTTCCCAACACTATTCCCCTAAAAAACGATCAATCCCCCGAGTCTTACCTATACTACACTACAACGATTAGGTATACTGCCTAGGAGGATTGTAAAACTTAGTGAGTTTTATAATATCCGCGTAATGTTTTTGGCGCCGTTGCCGGGGAATAGTTTAGGTTTGTTTTCTATCTCGTTTAGGTCTACTTACTAGATTCCTATCAAGTGAGATTTTATTTTCTTTTTATTAGCTTCCTTGTACTCTATATTTTCTTTGTTCCCCTTGTTTGTAACTCATATCATTCGCCATCATGATGGATGATAATATCTTTGAACCTCTTCACCAAAACCCACCAAACCAAGACCCACCACAACACGACCAACCCCTACAAGAACCACCAATACCACCTCGAGCCCGTACTCTAGGTGAGTACTCTAAACGGAGCCACCAAGGCTATCGAACACCATTGAGCTTCCCCAAAGAGCCGTAACTGGCTATCCGTAAGGCCCTCTGCCCACTTCAATAATCGGCCCATTACGCCGTAGTTACGTTCTGATGTTGTTGTGCCCAAAGTGTCAACTTTTTCCTACGTTTCACGAGGAGTTATCGGAACTCCTATAATCTATCCTTGGTCTTTATACCTGCAAACATGATAAGCAAAACATGCCAAACCAAAAACAAATCCTAAAACTATCAAAATATCCAAAAGGTTTATAAAAATAAAAACAAAACACTAAATCTAAGATAGGGACGGGTAGTCTCCCGACGGGCACTTTTCTTTATTCCCCTGAGTCTTTAAGTTAGACTCCTGGAACAGGCATCAATCGGACGTCTCCAATCATGTCCATTGCTCTCATCATTGTGGCATGCCAACGTTCATCTCCACTTGTTCTTCCCGCTCAATCCTCGCACACTATCACAACCTCGTGCATTAAAGGTGTAAAAATAATAAACATGAGCAACAAGTGAGATATAACACATAATAAATAATTATAAGATGTTTCAGACTTGGTTACGGCGTAAGTCCAATTACTAACTACGCCTAACTTTAGTCTGATAGCAATCTATTATATAATAAGAACAAGTTACGCCGTAACAACTATTACTATGTTACGCTGTAACTTCAAGACAGAAGACAAAATTTAGAATAATATTAATCAAACAGCTAAAAAATACGAAGACCGTTCCCCGGCAGTGGCGCCAAAAACTTGATGCAGGATTTCTGACCATGTTTTACATTTATAGTTACTCGTCTACCTATGGCCTACCTAATGCACTAACGGGCAGTGTACCCGGTCTCATGTAGTGAGTGAATGGCAAGACCGAGGTAGTCCCATGAACGGTTGATTCCTAGCTGTCTAATTAATTAAATTAGTCACATAATATAAGTTTTAATGAAAATTTTAATTGATAAAATTATAATAAGTCACGTGATCAATTGGGTTGGTTCTTTGGTAAACAAGCTAATGGGAAAGATAGTGATACAATTCTCAAACCATGTTCATCCACGAATGAATCGTGGCAAAAGCCGGTAGACTCCTATGGTCAATTCGTCTACCCTATTAAACATAACCCTCTACTCGTATCAAAGGCATTACCCTTCAAAAGGGGAGGTCTCTTGTAAGCTATTCTAAGTCATTAAGTGTCGGTGTTTACTATCGCAATACATGGGTTATAAAAGTCATTAGATTACTGCTTCAAGTGGGGTTTAAATACACCGGTCCTCTTTTGGTCAATTTGGCCCGACCTATGGTTCCTAGATTCCTCACCAAGATGATCAGATCACCCGGGATCATTCGGCAACCTATCGACAGTCATTAAGTACCGCTACATGCAAGATTCGTAACAATGTATGCCCGGGCACTATCATCTTAGACACACATCCCTAACTTCTTAAGTTCATCCTTCTGAATGGTGATCATTTGGTCAATTCGCACAAGAGGATTTGATAGTCTTTTGGTCAATTCTTACCAAGCCTCTCTCATTAATACAAATAAACCGTAAAATGTTTATTAATATTTAGCGATCTCGTTATGTTTTGTTGATAACAAATATAAAGTTATCATAAGTAAAATTATAAGAGTACATGTTATTTTGCAAAGTATATACATTTGGTCATTTACATAAAATGTTGTAATAAGTTAATTGTTGTAATAGTTTATGTAATAAGATGGGTAATATCCAACGACCCATACCCATGGAGCTAATCCATAACCCATGACCCATTGCATGACATCATGCATGAAATCATGTTAGGTATTATCCATGACCCATGACCCAATGTCCATGACCCATGACTCAAGACCCATTACCCATTGTCTAGATACATTGTATCTTGTTGGGTAACCATGACCCAAAGTCCATGACCCATGGCTCATACCCATAACCCATAACTCAGTTTGCAACCCAAAATCCGGATTGTTCGACCTGCATCGCGGATCCTCGGTTTAGATCGCCGGATCCCACAGTGAGGATCCATGAACCGTGGATAGAAGGCTTTTAAGCCTATAAATAGTGAGCCATTTCTTTATTGTTACTCACCCTTCTTCTTATAACTCTCTCATATATTATCTCACTCTCCTAACCTCTGGTCATTTGATCATTCTAGTAGTTCTTCTATCTTTTGTTATGATTCTCATATAGGTCATTCACAAAGGCGAGATCACGCTATACTACAAGTCATCCAAGCAAAGGGTCCTTGATTGATTTGTCCATCCAAAAGATTTCTGTATCAAGATCTTGTAATTCATATTTCACATAGTTGTTGTATAATAGTTGTGTAAAGGTTTGTTTCTACCTCGTGGAAGAACTCGGTATTCAGCTTTGTACCGGAAAAAGTGTAAGCGACGTTGTGAGGCTTCTCCGCCAAGTTGAAGGAGCTTGAACTCTCGAGTGGGGTACTCGAGGAGTGGATTAGGGCAAGGAAGGTGTCCTTGTAGCCAAACCACTATAAATCACTTGTGTCGCTACTTTCTATCCTTTACTTTACTTTCTTTCATTATTTACTTTACTTATTGTTTCATTCTATCTATCCATCCATACGAATTCACATAAGATCGAATCTAAATCTTTAAAACTTAAATTAAAATCGGTAAAACTATTCAACCCCCTTCTAGTTTTCTACAATTGGCATCAAGAGCAAGGTTTACAAAAGTTTTAAAGTAAATTGTATATTAAAAACTTTTCGATCACAATGAGTTTTGAAAATTATAGAGAAGTGCAATCTATGCAACGACCTCCACTACTTGAAACTAATAGTTTTATTTATTGGAAAAATAGATTTGAAACTTATGTGAAATCAAAAGATATTGATCTTTGGTATATTATTGTTGAAGGTGATTTTCAAGCAACTACAAAAGATGATAAAACCGACAATGAAGAAAATATTTCTCATGATCGTCTCACCGACGACCAAAAAAAAAAAAGCTTTCCAAGAATAGTGAGGAAAAAATGGTTTTATACAATGCCTTACCTAAAAAGGAAGTTGAAAGAATTTCTATGCATAAAACCGCTAAAGAAATTTGGAACTCTTTGGTTGTAACAAACCAAGGAAATCAATAAGTTAAAAACAACAAAATTGATTTATTTGTTCAACAATATGAACAATTTTTAATATTGGATTAGGATACTATTGATAATTCTTTGCAGAATTAGTCTCAAAGTAATTAACAAAAACAAGATTTTGAAAAACAAAAATGAACGTTTAGAAAAGGAAGTTCTTGAACTAAAAGATAAATTAAAGAGATTAGAAAAGGGAAAAGAAGTAGATAGTGAATGCAAGCTTTGTGTAGAACTTCGAACGTTAGTTGATCATCTTGATTATAATACTGCTAGAATAAGTACTAATACTCTTGATAAAATACTTGATAGTGTTAAAGCGGTAATAATCAAAAGGGTGTAGGTATTCGTGAACACATTCGTCAACTAGCGAGATTAAGGAAACACAATTCGTTAAAAATTGAAAACAAAGCATCAGAGAGCACGGATCCGACGGATCCCTTAAAAAGGAACCATCTAGTATAAATTTAGGGATCCGTGGGTCCGTATCAAGAAATGATGAAATAACGCAACCACGCCTTCTAGAACCGATTTTGTTATTGTTAACAAAAAGAAACCAACCCATGTTACTGTTAGAAATGTCAAACAACCACCTCCCCTAAAACGAAGTCAAAACTTTATGAAAAACAAAGGTCCATCGTTTTCTAAACTGAACACAACTATAAGAAGGCCAAACAATGTTTATCCTAGAAGTAACCACCATCAAATGGGATGGAATCCTAACACAGAAAATGGTTTTCCATTTCAAACTTTACACCTTGGAATGCCTTCTCACCATTTTCGTATATGCCTCATATGATTGAAATGTATAACACCAATGGACCCATGAACAAATGGGGACCAAACTTTTGAGTTAATTGTTTTCTTAGGTGTGCCTAAAGGTTGACTTAGATCCGGACGAATGGATCAAGGATAGCGGGTGTACAAGGCGTATGACCGGTAATAAAGCATTGTTCTCCACATACGAATCCTTCAATGGAGGAAATGTGGTGTTCAGAAATAGCAAGAGCAAAATCATCGGTAAAGGTACAATTTCTCGCAATTCCTTAACCATTTAAGATGTATGTCACGTAGAAAACCTAAACTTTAATCTACTAAGTATAGTTCAAATATGTGATAAAAAGTGCAACGTACTTTTTTGCGAAACCGGTAGTAAAATCTTGAAAAATGGTATTACTATAGGAAGAGGCTTAGAAAACATAGAGTCTATGTTATTAAAATTGGAAATGAACCAAAAGACAAGCTTTGTCTTACATCTATGGATGATACTTCGACCTTATGGCATCGAAGATTGGGTCACGCTAATATGCGACTTCTTCAATCGCTATCATCCAAAGAACTAGTAAGCAACTTACCTAAACTAAAATACGAACATCATTTTTGTGATGCTTGTAACATAGGAAAACAAGTCCATGCTAGTCATAAAGCTAAAAATATTGTTTCTACAACTAAGTGTCTAGAATTACTACATATGGATTTATTTGGTCCATCCGCTATCCAAAGTTACAGAGGCAACTTCTATACCTTGGTTATAGTGGATGATTACTCTAGGTATACATGGACTAAATTTTCAAAGAATAAAATTGAAACGTTCGATTACTTTGAAATCTTAAGTAAGAAAATCCAAAGACAACTAGGAAGTCCTATTGTGTCAATTAGAATGGATCGTGGTCGGAATTTGATAATGAAGAGCAATTCGAGATTTTGTGATGCTAATGGTATTACCCACAATTTCTCGGCCTCCTGCACTCCACAACCAAATGGGGTAGTTGAAAGGAAAAATAGAACCCTACAAGAAATGAGTCGCACCATGATTAATGATCAATCTATTCCTTAAAATTTTGGTGCAATGCCGTCAAGACATCAACCTATATACTAAACCGAGTCATGGTTAGACCATTCTTAGGAAAACTCCATACGAGTTACTACGAGGCAAAAAGCCTT
Organism: Chrysanthemum lavandulifolium; assembly: GCA_022545495.1. NCBI lineage: Eukaryota > Viridiplantae > Streptophyta > Magnoliopsida > Asterales > Asteraceae > Chrysanthemum > Chrysanthemum lavandulifolium. The sequence goes on from CM040242.1 coordinate 270,766,137, forward strand.
CGTTAGAACACTTTCGAGTCTTTGGTAGTAAATTCTTCATAATTAATACTAAAGATTACTTAACTAAATTCGATCCAAAATCAACCGAAGGTATCTTCCTAGGATATTCTCCTAATATTAAAGCATATGTAATACTAAATAAAGAAACCATGAAAGTTGAAGAATCTTTAAACGTAAAATTTGACGAGAGTCCACCTAAAACTACCTTACCTCTTGTCGATGACGAGTTAATCGAAAGTGAAGTTTTAGAAATCAACGAAAATATAAATAAAGAAGATGAACCATTAAACAATGAAATCATCAATGTTAAAGAGTCTAAAGATCATCCCGTAGAAAAAGTTATAGGAAAGTTAAATGAAAGAACCCTAAGATCTCACATCCAAAACCAAAGTAGTCTATTTTGTTTTGTATCAACCATAGAACCTAAAAACACTCAAGAAGCCATAAAAGATGAAAGTTGGGTAATGGCTATGCAAGAGGAATTAAATCAATTTGTTTCTAACAATGTTTGGACACTTGTCCCTCCACCTAAAAACCAAACCATAATCGGAACAAAATGTTTATATAAAAACAAATTAGATGCAAACGGTGTCGTGTCTTGAAATAAAGCTAGACTTGTTGCTCAAGGTTATAACCAACAAGAAGGCATAGACTTTGATGAGACCTATGCTCCCGTAGCTAGATTAGAGTCTATAAGAATCCTTCTTGCTTATGCTTGTGCTCATGATCTTAAGCTTTTTTAAATGGATGTTAAAAGTGCTTTTCTAAATGGTTTTATAAATGAAGAAGTATATGTAGCTCAACCTCCTGGCTTTATTGATTTCGAAAAACCTAACCACGTGTACAAACTAAAGAAAGTTCTCTATGGTCTTAAAGAAGCCCCAAAAGCTTGGTATGATAGACTCAAGTCATTTTTAATAAAAAACGACTATACCATGTGGTTAGTTGACAATACACGTTTTACAAAGAAAAAGGAATCACAAATTATTATTGTTCAAATTTACGTGGACGATATTATATTCGAATCGATTTGTCAAGACATGCGTGATGATTTCTCAAGAATCATGCATGATGAGTTTGAAATGAGTATGAGGGGAGAATTAAGTTTCTTTCTTTGTCTATAAATCAAACAAGTAGAAGATGGTATCTTATTTAATCAATTCAAATACATAAAAGAAATGCTAAAGAAATTCGGGTTAGAAGATTCAAAACCAAGAAGAACACCAATGTCATCCGATACCAAACTCACCAAGATGAAGACGGTGAATCCGTTGATAACACCAAATACCATGGCATGATTGTTAGTCTTCTCTACCTTACGGCTAGTCGGTCGGATATCATGTTTAGTGTATGTCTTTGTGCTAGGTTTCAATAAGACCCTAAAACTTCACATCTAGAAGCCGTCAAAAGAATATTTAGATATATTAAGGGTATAACTCAATTAAGATTATGGTATCCCAAAAGGACGGGGGTAGAACTATTGTATATGCGGATTGTGACCATGCAGGTGATTATGTTGACCGAAAAGGTACAAGTGGTGTTTGCACATTCATGGGGTGTTGTTTAACATCTTGGTTCTCAAAGAAGCAAACGAAATTAGCCATTTCAACAACCGAAGCGAATATGTCTCTTCCGCAAAGCATGCCAACAAGCACTATGGATGAAACAAGCGTTAGTTGACTACGACATCTATCTAAGTGACATTGCCATTTTATGCGACAACAAAGGTGCTATTGATCTTAGCAAAATCTGTATTGCATTCTCATACCAAGCATATAGAGATCCATAATCACTTCTTAAGAGACAATGTTCAAAAGGGAACATTTCAATAGAGAAAGTGTCATCGGAAGACAACATAGCCGACGTCCTCACTCAAACCGTTGAAGCGGGAACACTTCAACTTGCTTCGTCTAGGTATTGGTCTTATGGAACAATCGTCGTGAAATATTTTCATTCTACAAGGTACGTAAACGTTTGCCTTACATTCTTTTCTCGAGTCTAGGATCTATATTTCCTACAACTCATAAACAATATGGGATTTATTTTCAAAACTCAAGATATTTTCTATACAAGAAATTCTTCAAATATATTCTAAAAGATATTTCTCTCCGTATAATTTTCCTTAAATCACTCTCACGCCTAGGACAAACATTTTATTTTTCTCTCATCGTTAATACAAAGTAAAAGCCTTTGCATTGCATCTCATGTTTTTGAATGCTAAAGGAATACATAATTAATATGTGTTTTCGGCACATTCAATCAAGCAAAATGAATTAAGAAGCACTCGGGTTATCTCACGTATATGTGTGTGTATATATATATATATATATATATATATATATATATATATATATATATATATATATATATATATATATATATATATATATATATATATAACTTCTATGTTTATTTTTCTTCTAAAAGTGTCGAGATAATCGCAACTCCACATGGTTTTCATATAGGCACACACTAGGCACTATTGTTTCCAAAATGAATTTTTAGTCGCTGAGAACACAGCCCACGGATCCCAACATTTATGTTGGACGGATCCCTCAAGGATTGAACCGTGGGAACCGTGTCACAAGAGTCGATTTTTCTCTTATTTTTCTTACTTTGGCTAGAAACTTTTAAATTTTCAACATTTTAGCTTTATCACTAATGAATATGTTACTTAATGCTTGTGCTCTCATGATCACTTGCCTTAAATTTATATCTAATCATTAGATTATAGTCCATATTTTGGTTTTAGCATTCACTGAAATGCATTATTTATTCTACAAATAAGGTTTCAAAATGCTTGCATACCCATCCCTTTCAAACTTACAAACAATAATCTTCATGTCACTGATAACATCAAATAATCCTGAATATTAAGTGTCAATTTCCCCCGATAATGCTCGTATTTTATATCATTTATATGGATTTACGCTTTTTTTTTCCTACGTTTTACACTTTCAGGTAAATTACGAGCATTGGAGCTAAAGAGACGCTAAATTGGAGAGTTTATTAAAGATTTATCGAGTATGCTCATTTGAAGAAGTTACGGCGTAACTCATCTCTCACGTTACGCCAGTAACTAAAGCGTGACTCGAAAACCAACTTATCGAAGACTATGGCGTAACTCTCCCAAAGATTACGTCGTAACCATATTAGGTCAAATGAGGTTCCACATCACGATAATTACGCCAGAACTCATGCATCAACTACGGCGTAACCAAGATTTATTGAAGATATGGCGAACCCTTCTAAGGTTACGCCAGTAACCAAAGCAGATCTAGTGCAATTTATGAAAATTAGAGGATTACGGCGTAATTCTTTTAATAGTTACGCCATAATCAAGATCCGCCTATAAATACCCCACGATTTCGATTTCAAAGCATCCCATTTCACACACAACAATCGGAGAATGTGGGAAGAAGCCAAAGGCATCTAGAGGAACATACAGAGCTATCTCCAAGGGAGAAATCACTCTCCTACGATAAGCATTAGCTTTTTATCTTTTCTTTACTTTCAATTCATGTATTTCGTAACATTAAACATTGAATTGATTTGTATGGTAAATATGAGTGGCTAAGCACCTCTTGGTGTTGGCCTAGTTATGATTCCTTAATTGTTTTGTTTGCGTTTACTTTACTTCCGTATAATTATTTCTAAGTGTATGCATGCATAGTTTATTGGTAGCTACCCTTGTTTTGGTAGTTTTGAATGGCGGTAGAGGCCAATTGCTTAGGAGATATGACCAACTGACCCTAAGTGAGCGGACTGAGATGGGAAGGGTAAGATATGACCAACTGACGACCCTTTCTACTTGTGCGATTTGACCAACTGATCACCTACCGTTTGGATGAACTTAAGAATTAGTGGGTGAGTGTCTAAGATGCTAGCGCCCGGGCACTCACTATTATAAGTCTAGCATGTAGCGGAACTTAATGACTTGGCTTAGGGACCATGAACAAGCTGGACTTATGATGGGACACCGACTTCTCGAAAGGTGGCATCTTTGCCGATAGGTTAGAGGCGAATCGACCAAATGTCATCCTCTCGACTTTGACCCCACCAAGTAATTTGAAGTAATTAGACGTAAGCATTACTAGTTAGGATGAATAACTAGTGTTGGGTCTATTATAGATTTGATGATACAAAACAAGAAGAATGAAACATGAAGGACTTAAAGTGACAAGAAGGGAAACTACAAAAAGATGGAGAATTTGGAAGATTCTTGAAGATATGCTTAAAAGAATATTTAGTTTTCTAATTGTAATATGATTCCTCTTGTAAACCCTAGATGTATCTAGTATATAAAGAGATATAGGGTCATTAGTTTTAGAGTACGTACAAGATGTAGACGTCTAAAGGTGTGTGTGTGTGGAAACCTAGGCGTAGGGATTTGGGAAAACGCCTAGGGTTTAGGGTTTAGTTAGTTAGTGTTAGATCAAGTCTTTGATCTTTATTATTGTTTAGTTAGTTTATGATAATAAAAACCTTGTTCATAATAATGTTGATTCTATGTTTGAATATTCCGCTTTCATTATTATGTGTTCCTAGATATAATATTAGACCTCGTCTAAGAGTTTCAACGATCTTTACATGTGGTATCGAGCACGGGGCTCGTGATATCTAGGGATCTACAAGGTTTTCTTGAAGAAAAGGAAGAAAATTCAAGTCGCAAAAATTGTAATACTTCGCATCACCGCTTTAAAACGTCATAACTTTTATTGAACCGTTGGATTGGGCTAAAATTTGAACTGGAGCTTCTTGATATATTTATCTTTAATCTTCTCAAGGGATTGTCAATCGTAGCTCTCAATCAAAAGTTATAAGTCGTCAAGTCTCGCCGATTTTTCGTAAGGTTACAACAAGACTGCTTTTGAAACGATCATAACTTTTTCGTTAACCGTTGGATCGTAACGAAATTTTGGTGGATGTTCTCTATATACCAATCTAACTTTCCACCAAGGGATCTTCCATCCGAGCTTTTATGTGAAAGTCTTCGAAAGTATCTTCTGTGTATTTTCAAAGCATCATTAGCGTTATTGGTCCCCTACAAGCAAAGTACCGCTTGGACACGAAAGTACCGCTTGGAATTCAAATCACTGATTATTGAAAGTATCGTTGTTCTCAAAGTCTTGCTCAAAGCATCGCTACTTCTCAAAGTATCTTGTGAGGAGGTTTCAGCATCTTGTTATATTGAAAGTACCGCTTCTCATATGGTTTTGATTTAAGGGAAGTCGAGCATTATTATTGTTATGTTTTTGACGACACACACACAAAGTTATTGTTCACACACACAAGGAGTTTGGTGATTTTTCTTAAAAGGATTCAAAAGGCTCGTATTTGATTCTTATGGATTAATTGATTACGAAGAAGGTTGAATATCATTTATTTGATATTGCAAGTTGAGTTTCACAGTGTTTGTGTTCTTATCATCTAGCTTGATGAATCTAGAAATGTGTGATTTTTCTTATGATGCTCTATGCACACATTGGCTATCACTTAAAGGAGTTACATTGTAGTGCTCAAAGGTCTCATACTAGTTGAGGATTCTTGTCAAGGGATTGCGGTCACTTATATTTGAAGCGTATAAGTATGGAGTTCCGTGGATTGTACAAGATTTAAGACACAAGTTTGAGAAATTCTACTTCTTCATCAAATTCGTTATATTTGGTTTTCTTCACAAGTGATCATTACATAAAGCCTACATATTTGAAGAATCAAGAAGATGGTTAACATATGAGTTTTAGGGAAGCTTATTGTTAAATGTTTAATCATCTACATGCATCACTCAAGGAAAGTGTTTGATTTTACTATCGTTGATCATTATTACTCTTGCTAGTTGGAGTTTTCATCTTGTTTTGGATCCATTTTTCCTATGGTGCGTAATGGTGGGCGATTTGAAGCATTGGAAGTCTTAGATTGGAAGTATGATATTGGTTCGTGGTGGTCAAGATCATTATTTGCATCGTTCCTATTTGGATAATAACAAAAGGGAAGAGATGTTTGAGTGGTATGGCATGGATTAAGGGAAGACAAAGGAAGACAAGATTGTTTCATTCATGGCGAGATTGAATTATCTCAACTTCGCTACTGCCTTGGGAAGTTCGTACAAGAATCGTGTTTGTTTTGTCATCATCAAATAGGGAAGATTGTTGGGTCTATTATAGATTTGATGATACAAAACAAGAAGAATGAAACATGAAGGACTTAAAGTGACAAGAAGGAAACTACAAAAGATGAAGAATTTGGAAGATTCTAGAAGATATGCTTAAAAGAATATTTAGTTTCCTAATTGTAATATGATTCCTCTTAGAACCCTAGATGTCTCTAGTATATAAAGAGACATAGGGTCATTAGTTTTAGAGTACGTACAAGATGTAGACGTCTAAAGGTGTGTGTGTGTGGAAACCTAGGCGTAGGGATTTGGGAAAGCGCCTAGGGTTTAGGGTTTAGTTAGTTAGTGTTAGATCAAGTCTTTGATCTTTATTATTGTTTAGTTAGTTTATGATAATAAAAACCTTGTTCATAATAATGTTGATTCTATGTTTGAATATTCCGCTTTCATTATTATGTGTTCCTAGATATAATATTAGACCTCGCTCTAAGAGTTTCAACGATCTTTACAACTAGGTTAGCACCACTCTCCTCTATTGATCACACCCTTGCCTTTATTGCTTTAGTAGTTAATTAGTTTATTTCATAATCATATTAAAATATGTGACACCTAGTCTTAGTATTAATCCACACATAACTCTTGGGACGACCTCGGTTTTACCGAATACTACACTACACACGACCGGGTACATCGCCTGTTAGTGCATTAGGGTAGACCATAGGTATAACGAGCAATTATAAATATTAAAACCTAGTCAAGAAACCCGCATCAAGTTTTTGGCGCCGTTGTCGGGAGTTATTTTAGGATTGCTATTAAGTCTTTCATTTTGTTTTGTTTTAAAATTTTCAAATTCTCACGATCACTTTTCAAGTTTTCGGTACCATGGAAGTTGTTAACATTGATGACCTCACTCTTGAGGAATATTTGGCGCTGACAAGAAGCAGAACAAGGGCCGGGTCTCGTAAGACCGGCAATTAGAGCCGATGTCCGCTTTGAAATCAAAGACCAATTTATGAGGGAGCTTCGCTAACCCTTTTTCGTGAAACAGGGACGAAGATGCGTATGAGCACGTTGAAAATGTCTTATACATCGCAAGCCTTTTCAACATTCCGGTGTGTCTCATGACCACAGGTATGCTAAGGGTGTTCCCATGACTCTTCTTGGGCGCCGAAGATGGATCGAAAGATTGCCGCAGGGGCGCCAATACTGGGCACTACTAAAGAAACACTTCATCCGAGGTATTGTCCTCTTGAAGATATCTAACCACTCTTGAGATCCATAATTTCAAACAAGAAGGCGATGAAACATTGTATCAAGCCTGGGATAGATACAACGATCTTCTATATAAGTGTCCTACACATGATCTGAACAACCAGCAAAAAGTCAACATTTTTTACAAAGGAATCAATGTGACTACAAGACAGATGATGGACTATCAAAGACCGATCCCGAACATGACTCCTACTTTAGCAATTGAAGCCATTCAAAAAATGGCTGATCACTCACAAAAATGGCACGATGGAGGAAGCAAAAGATACCAAGGCGGAAGTTTTGACGGAATGGCAGCCATCGCTAGCAAAATTGAAAATCTAAGTCGAGATATGCTAAAAATCAGAGAAACCGTTCATGCCATCCAAGTGGGTTGTGAAAGCTGCGGGAGGACATCTCACTAAGAATTGTCCTCACGTTAACGAAGAAAGCATAATCGAAGAAGCTAAATATGGAGAAAATCGACCGTTTTACGGAGATAACCGAAATAATAATGGATATCGTGGAAATTACAACCGCGGGCCTTATGGAGAAAAAGGGCCCAACCTTGAAGAAACCATAAACAAGTTCCTGGAAAATTCAGCCCAGAAGCAAAAAGAACAAGATAAATGGCTCAGGGATTTCCAGGAAAACACAAATAAGAATCTTTCCAGGCACGACAAAACCCTAAAAACCTTGAAACCATGGTAGAAAAGCTTAGTGCAGAGATAGAAATGAGTAATGTTGAACCTGAGGGAACCAAACCTATGGTAGTGTGCAATGCCGTTTTTGCTGATAATTCGAAGAAAGTGATTGAGGAGTGCAAATCTACAACAAAAATTTTTGAAGAAGCAATTGTCGACAACCAGGATCGGTTACGCCGTAACTATTTCCCCGATTTACGGCGTAACTACGTCTCAGAAAGTATAACCAGGTCCATTAAGCGTTTTGTTTTCAGTTAAAGATATTAGCGCAAACGGGTTAGTCGTTCCATGTTCAGTTAGGAATTATGATATCTTGGGGATAGTAGATGTTGGATCTAGCGTAAATATCATGCCATTTTCCATATTCTTAAAACTCAAATTAATTCATCTTTGGAAAATGGATATCGTGATTGAAATGGCAAATAATACCAAGGCTACTCCGTTAGAATTACAAGTGGTACTTGTGTTAAGGTTGATAGATTCTTTTACGCCTCGAATTTGTGGTTATGGACATGGAGAAAAACTCAAGGAACGTTTAATTCTTGGTAAACCGCTCCTCGACTCATGGGATACTATGGTGATAGAATAGAATTTAAATTGGACAAAACTCTACGCCATGAGCCGGTTGAAACTGTAACAAATAAGGATTCACCAGAAGTTCTTCTGGATTATTCCGATAGATTTCTTCCTTTATCTTTTGGCCATTTGCAAGGAACCGAGTCAAGTGATGACGACAACAATGAGGGAAGATGATGAGGTCCGGCCTTGATACCAAGTTATGTTGTTACTGGAAACTTCACTATTGTACTCTCAAACCTCTTTGATTAATGGGTCTAAAGTTACATTGCCTACGTGTTCTCATTTTCAAAGCGATGTAATGGAGGAGGACAAGATCTCATTCAAGAATAAAAGAGTGCAAAGTTTGGTGGTCTTTGGAACGAAAACCTTATCATGAAAAAATGGTTGCAAGGGCATAACATTCTAAACGAGTGGTTCATCGAGACCGATTGGACTATTCATTTTGCAAACCAAATATGATGTCGATGAATTCACCATAGCATGGCCTACATGCGACCCCAATCGTAAGATCTGCGATGGAGAGAATTCCCGATCCTAATCGGCTCAAACGCAAGGAATGGGCATGTTTTGCCGAGGAAAAGAAGGAAGTCGGATACAAGGGAATCTCGTTTGAAAACTAGTCACGAGTAAAGTTTGGAGTCATTAAATTAAAATGGGAAAAGAGGCTAAATTCCGTTATGAATGGGCAAAGGCTAATTTTTGCAAGAAAATCGATATTCCATAACTCGCTTATTTCTACACGTGTTTGGGACAAGCCCTCTTCAAGTAAGAAAGCAAACATGGAGGAAGTTGGCCGTCCAAAGGCCACCATAAAGCCCGAGGCTCGAGTCTAACTTAAAGACTCATAAATAAAGAAAAGTGCTCTTCGGAGACAACTCGAATTATCCCTTTCATTTGTTTTATTTCCATTTACATTGGGTTTTGTATTTTAACCATTTTTGCAGAAACGAAGAAAAAGTTGTCACTGCAGACTTCGATTCGACGAGTTACTGGCGAACTCATTCTCATGGTTAAGCCTTAATGGGCCCGATGAGTGTGTAAATACTCATCATTTTGGTCAATCAACCGCAAAACATTTAAAACGCCGAAATGCATCAAAATCTCGAAAATATCTCAAAATTGCATTTTATATGTTTCGGATGCAAAATGTTTAAAATCGATGAAAAATGAGCTAAGTTTGCATAATTGGCGCTTCAGGTCCCCGACTTTCAAATCTTGTCAAAATAGTCCCCGAGCACTTATTTTAAAAGAAAAGTCACCAAAGGTCCTTTGAAATCATAAGTTGTCATAATTTGTCCTTTGGTGAAAAATTTCATAAGTTTTGAGAATTTTCAAGTTTGATCCTTCAAGTTTTAAAATTGGCAAAATAGTCCTTGGAAGTTTAAAAATGTCTTATATGGTCCTTGTACTATTGAAACTTGTCATAATTGGTCCCTTGAAACAACTTTGAGAAAATGGCGATTTGGTCCTTGGTTTTATGGAATTACAAAATGGTCCTTATTTATTAAACAAACCAAACCCTTTTGTATCCTCGCCCCACAAAAAACAAACATGACCCCCGCCATATCCACTGACCCCCTGTTTTGACCCATGCCTAATAATACTCCCGGTCAACTCCCAGGTCAAACCCAATCCAAAACCCGCCCAACTTGTTTGCCTCCTTTTTCCACCTTCTTCACCCACCATGCCCGCAACACTCAACATACCTCTCCTCCAGCTAACCCTCTCCACCTCAACAACATCCAAAAAGCATTTAATGCTTCCTCTTGCCAGGCACTCAACCCCCTGTTGATATCTCAATTTGGCGCCAAAAGCCATCAACGGCCATTATCTTCCCAACTCATCCAATGGCTCAAAATACAAGTGGGATTTGCTCGAGGTCAAGTAGAGGACTTTCACATATAAATAGAAAAAGAGAAGCAAGAGAAGTTTTAGTTTTAGTTTTTATAATTTCTTGTAAAATCGTTTTTAATACCAATGTCTTAGTTTAACTCTAAAATTGTTATTTCTAGTTTCTATGTACTAAACTTAAGTTACTTAATCAGTTGTAATCCAGTTTGATTCCTAATCAAAAGTTTATCCAAGTTTCTTGTTTTTAAGTTTTCTCTTAATGATGCAGTTTTAAATAATCTAAAAGTCAGGCTTCAATAAGCTTCTTTATAACTCTAATAAGCTTACAAAAGCTTATCATAGCTCTTAGCAAGCTTATAATCCATATTTAAGCAATATTCATGTTTGGTCAACGAAAGTCAAACTGTGAAGAAATTTTGGTTAGCGATGAATGAAATGGATATTGGTTGATGCAGAGTGGATTGGGGTTGGATTTGAGTAGTTTAGTATAGATTGGGTTATGTATAAGTCGCCTATGAAATTTGGACCACAAGTGAGTTGTATTACACCCAATTTCTAAACTGCTTTCTTTGCACTTTTGTAGTACTACTTGATATAGTTTACTTATCAATAGTAGATCATTTGTTAGCTGCTATTTGATTGTTAGAATCTGGTTAATTGCTGTGTTTGATTAAGACTAGGATATAAGTTAGAGTAAGTTGCAGATTAGCTTGTAAAGGACTGTTTGGATCAGTGAGTTTATTTGAAATCAAGCCTTGGTTTGCACTTGACATCTGCATATTCAGTCTTAATTAAGGTAACTTGAATCAAATTTGTCAAAACTTTGCTTCTGCATAAGCTTTTAGTCAAAATCCTCATAAATCTGTCCTAGTTTCATAACTGTTGGAATTTCCATAGATCAAAAGCTTGATTTGTGTTTAGATATCGATGAGAGTAGCTTAATATAGCTTTACTTTAGCTTAATTCATCTCAATCGGTTCATAAATTGGAATCAAATCTCATTTTGGTCAAAGTTATCAAAGCTGTTAAGAAAGTCAAATTGAAAAAGTCGGTTTCATTTCAACTTGATTGATTTTCATAACTTCATTATTGGTTCAATTCAAGTGAAACTTTGGGTTTAAAACTTCAGTTGGTCAAGAATTGAAAAGTGGTTTTGGAAATTTTTGTAAGTCCTTATAAGCCTCAAATCACCGCTTTATAAGTGAAAAGTTCGTGCACACTCGAAGATACATGTGAGTTGTGCGACAGCAACTTCAGCACCTTGTGCAAGTGTTGTTCTTAATCACTTTGGTCCGAAACTTGGTCCCGAGATAGTTCACCGGTGGTCTTGAGATCCTTGGTTCTTTTTTCACATAAGCTTTTTCAATAAGCTTGTGCTTAAGCTTCAAAGTAGGTAAACCGGTTTAGCACTTGAGTTTTAAATCATCAAATCTGCTTAGCTTGCACTCTAGAGGTTTAGATTCGTTGATATAGGTTCTCATTAAGTAGTTTTAGCATATTATAGCTTCGTGATCATTTGGTTCTCTGTGGTAGTCTTTAGCTTATTTTGAGTGCTTATTTATAAGCACTTTCATCTGACTCCCATATATTGCACACTAGCATAGGTTTTATATTTTCTTAGAATTAGAATATTAATTTAGACTTTTCCTGAATTTTTCATATTTTTCCAAAGACTGTTTGATATTTTTCCTCATTTAAATCGGTTTTAGGACTTTTAAATTAGCTTTTATTGCAATTAATTCGGAAAAACTTCAAAAAATAAGTTTTCAATTTTCATAGATTAACATAAATATAAAAAGTCAAAAAAATATTTTTTCAGATTTTTCTTAGTTAAATTTGTAATTTTAGCCATTTAATTAGTTTTAAAAGTTTTAATTCATAGAAAATAGAAAAATAATCGTAAAAATACAAAATTAGTTTTGAAAATTCTCTTTAGTTATTTTAGATTTTTCTAAGTCATAATTTCACTTTTCTAGCTTTATTTCATATTTTCTTATATTTTAGGGTATTATTAAATAGGTAAAATAGTTTTTAATTAATAATAATTAAATAAATAGTCATAAAATAATTTTCTTTCTAAAATTTTCTCTTATCATTAGGTTTGTAAAATTTCATTTTATATTTTTAGGATTAATTACATTTCGGTTTCACATTTTCTTTTGTGCGTTACGTAGTTTTTAATTTAAATTTATAAAAGAAAAATCAAGAAAACATCATTTAAAAAAATAGTGATAGCGTTTATTTAATATAATTTAGTTTTTAATTTTCTTTCATTTTTCCTTTGTCATCTAGTATCAATCATAACCCTTTTCCCGTTCAAATTCACCCGATCACTATCGTTTGGTGATTCATCGCATACACTCGTTGGGACTTAACGACTGGGAAACACTAAACTCCTCTTGATCTTCATTGCATTGTTTACGAAATGTTTGAAGTTTATTACGGTTGACCATTCACAAGTGGTTAGCTTGTGTGATAAACTTGACGGTTTTGGACCCAATCAAATTTTGGCGCCACGCTTGGAGTCAAGCTAATTATCTTTCGCTTAGCGTATTAGTGATTTGAATATTCACTCCTTGTTTATACCATCTATATATATATATATTTTCTTATAAAAATCCAAAACCCAAAACATCTTAAAACATATAAAACACAAAATAATTTTCTTTTGTTTCTACATATATATAAACCATAAAACTCAAAAGATTCTTCTTTCCCATTTTCATAATTCTCTTCCTTAACTATGAGATTTCTTAGAGTTAACTCTAGTGCATCTTTTCGCTCTTCTAGATCTCAGAAGCCCATTTCGTGAGCTTGTCGAGTTCAAGAAGGCGTGTCCGTAGACGTTCGCCCCATCGGTCGGATCGAGATCCGGACCGCTTTCACACTACTCCGTTATCATGGCGGAAGAACGTCCTATGTGAGCTTCTCCGGCACCCATCGATGGGTATGGAGATGCTATTGTTATCCCACCATTGTGGTGAAAATTTTGAACTCAAAACCGGGTTCTTGAATCTTGTAACCTCAAGTCAATTCTATGGTTTTGAGAGGATGATCCTCATGCTCATATTCGATGGTTTAACAAGATTGCATCTACCATCAAATACAAGAATGTCCCTACGGATCTTGTCAAGCTTCTTCTGTTCCCATTTTCCGCGAGGACAAGCCGGTTGGCTTGAAAACAACCCCTCAATCAATCGAAACATGGGAAGACTGGTGAAGAAATTTGTGAGCAATTCTATCCACCTTCCAAAACCACGAGTCTTAAAATGAAATCATCAAGTTCACACAAAAGTTTGATGAACCCTTGATGAATCGTGGGATCGTTTTAAGGAGTTGCTCATAAATGTCCTCACCACGGTTTCTCCGAGTTGATACAACTCGATACTTTCTATAATGGGTGAGTCAATCGATCAAGATTCTCTCAATTCCTCATTGGAGGAAATTTCTTAAGCAAAGCGTAAAAGAAGCTTTAGCGATAATTGAAAACAAGTCTAAAGTCCGCCCGCACGAAGCAAACCGGTTGTTTCCCAAGTCGGTGTTGGTCCTTCTACTTCATCGCTCGTGAGTCAATCTAGCACCGATGCTAAGATTGACAAACTCACTGAAGCAATTCAAGCTTTGGTTCTCTCCAACCAAAAGAAAGTTTCTTTCCATGAGACTTCACCTCCTCTGAAGTTAAGAAAGTGGAAGTCATGTTACTTGCGGTGGCCCCATGCCTACTACAATCTGTATGGCCACCGATGGTAACCCTTTGAAGCAAGCGCTGTGGGCGGGATTTCTAATCGGAGGCAACCAATACCGTGCTCCTATAGACCAACCACCGTCCTAACCACTACCTCGACCACCGGTTTCAACCAAAACCAAAACCGTAATCAAAATCGTAATAGAGCGAGCCAAGGTTTTCAAAACCAAGGTAATTTTAATCCAAATAACGGTTTTCAAAATCAAAGTCAAAACTTCCAACACCAAGGAAATTTTAATAGAAACCAAGGTCGGGAAATTTTAACCCAAGGTATTTTCATGGCAATAATCAAGGAAATTTTCAAAATCAAGGCCCTAATCCAAACAATAGAGGCGAATTTTCCGACACAAAATCAAGCCATTGTTCCAACTGGACCATCATCGATGAGTTGTTGAAGCAATTCATGAAATCCCAAGAGGAAATGAATAGGTTGTTGGTTAGCGGATTACGACATTTAGAAGTGTTTAAATGATCGACCCTCGGGCTCGGTACTTTACCTAGCAACACGATCGCTAATCCTAGGGGCGATGCAAAGGCGATCACAACCGAAGTGGTGCTTCATATGATGGACCGCTATTCCTACTACCTCTTCTTCTTCTCTCCCTAAGGTAGTGGAAAGTGAACACGAGGCGACAAAGGACCAAGTGCAACCTACTAGCTCACAAAGTATAGCACATGTCCATCCTCAAGTTGTCCCAAACCCAAAACCAAACACGAGTTGTTTTGAACCTCAGGTTGAAAACCCCAAATCAAAACTTCTATTCCTTACCCATCACGTTTAAATGAGCAAAAGCTCCGCGAAAAGCCGGTCATCAAATGGAGAAATTTTTCAAATTTTCCAAGAACTACATTTTGACATAAGCAGCGGATGCCATCATCTTGATGCCCAAGTTTGCATCAACTCTCAAACACATGTTAAGCAACAAGGAAAAAGCTGTTTGAAATGGCTAAGACTCCTTTGAGCGAGAACGCTTTCTGCGATTCATTAAAGAAGCTTCCCGAGAAGCTTGGAGATCTGGAAAATTTCTTCTTCCTTGTGTTTTCCGAGGATGATTGAATGCTTTGCCCTTGCCGATCTTGGTGCAAGCATCAATCGATGCCTTATTCAAGATGGAAGAAACTTTCTCTTCGAACTTATTCCTACCGCATGACTCTTGAGCTTGCGGATCGTTCTATATCGCGTCCTCTTGGCATCATGGGGGATGTATTCGTGAAAGTAGGAAAGTTCCATTTTCCACCGACTTTGTGGTTGTTGATTTCGATGCCAATCATCGGGTTCCCCTCATTGTTGGACGAGGATTCACGAGGGCGGGCCGTGCTCTTATTGATGTATTTGAGCAAGAAATCACGTTACGTGTGGGTAATGAAGTCACACCTTCAACCTTGATCAAACTTCAAGGTACTCCTCAAATTATGATCTTGAATCGGTTAATCGAATCGATTTAATTGATATTGCTTCGGAGGAGTACTCTCAAGAGTTTCTTGGTTATTTTCATAATTACGTGAATGGGGATTCCACCACATCTTCTCAACCAATCATTGCCGACTCTTCCCCTCTCTCACTCCGTTTGAGGAGGTGACTTCTTCACGGAAGAGATCGATGAGTTTCTTGCTAATGATGAATCAATTCCGTCGGGAATTGATGGTGTTTATGATTCGGAGGAGATATCCTTTATCTTGAGCAATTGTTAAATGAAGATCCATTACCAGTCACTCCTCCGAAAGAGATCACGATTGAGGAAATCAAATCGGCACAAACATCTCTTGAAGAATTTCCGAGGTTGAACTTAAGGACCTACCTCCTCATCTCGAGTATGCATTCTTGGAGGGTGATGATAAATTACCCGTCATAATTGCTAAGGACTTAACCGAGGAGGAGAAGATCGCTCTCATAAAGGTCTTGAAGTCACACAAGCAAGCAATTGCTTGGAAACTCTCCGACATTAAGGTATCAACCACGAGTTTTGTACTCACAAAATCTTGATGGAGGATGACTTCAAGCCAGATCCAACATCGAGAAGGGTGAATCCTAAGATTCATGAGGTTATCAAACAAGAGGTTCTCAAACTTCTTGATGCTGGGTTTAATTTACCCGATCTCGATAGTCCTTGGGTCGATCCATCCACCGTGTTCCAAAAAGGGTGGCATAACTGTTGTCACAAATGAAGAAAACGAGTTAATTCTAACTTTCGATTGGTTACGGATGGCGTGTGTGTATTGACTATCGCAAGTTATACGAAGCCACCGTAAAGACCATTTTCCTCTACCCTTCATGGATCGGATGCTTGAGAGATTAGCGAGGCGAATACTATTGTTTCCTAGATGGTTTCTCGGGATATTTTCGGATCCCCATTGATCCGCAGGATCAAGAAAAGACCACATTCACCGCCCATACGGAACTTTTGCCTCTGCACGTATGCCTTTTGGCCTATGTAACGCTCCGCACGTTCCAACGATGTATGATGGCAATTTTCCACGACATGATCGGAAACAATGGAGGTGTTTATGGATGACTTCTCGGTCATTGGGGACTCATTTCAAACATGTCTCTCCCATTTAGAAAAAATGCTAAAATGGTGTGAAGACACCAATCTTTGTCTAAATTGGGAGAAGAGCCACTTTATGGTCAAAGAAGGCATAGTCCTTGGCCATAAGATTTCCAAAAATGGGATTGAGGTTGATAGAGCAAAAGTCGATGTTATTGCTAAATTGCCTCATCCTACTATCGTCAAAGGTATTAGGGTTTTCTAGGTCATGCCGGTTTTATCGTAGATTCATACAAGATTTTTCTAAAATCGCTCGCCTATGACCCATCTTCTTGAAAAGATGCTCCTTTTATCTTCTCACCGAGTGCATCAAGCTTTTGAAACATTAAAGAAAAACTTACGGAAGCACCCATTCTAGTTGCCCGATCGATTTACCCTTTGAACTCATGTGCGATGCAAGTGATTTTGCTATCGGTGCGGTCTTGGGGCAACGAAACCAAGCATTTTCACCTATCCACTACGCGAGTAAGACTATGATGAGCTCAAACCTATTACACCACTACGAGAAAAGAATTATTAGGCTGTGGTGTATGCATTTGAGAAGTTTCGCCATACTAATCTTAACCAAATGCGTGGTGTATACGGATCACTCGGCTCTCAAATATCTCTTTGCAAAACAAGATGCAAAGCCGAGATTGCTCAGTTGGGTTCTCCTCCTACAAGAATTTGATATCATTATACGTGATAAAAAGGAGCCGAGAACACAGTCTGCGATCATCTCGTCCCGTCTAGAAAACCCTCACGAGAATGTGTTCGAGAAAAGGAAATAAGCGAAACATTTCCTCGAAACACTCAATGTGGTTTCTTTTCGTGGAGACTCTTCTACCTCATGGTTTCTCGACTTTGCAAATTACCATGCGGGTAACTTTGTGGTGAAAGGGATGTCGTCCCAACGGAAAAACAAATTCTTTAAAGATGTAAACATTACTCGGGACGACCCTACTTATTCAAAATTTGCGCGGATCAAGTCATCGCGATGTGTGTATGGTCGGGAAGCCAATGACATTCTCAAGGCTTGCCATTACGGACCTCTTGGGGACATCATAGTCTCAACTACTGCGCCAAGAAGGTGTTTGATTCGGATTTTATTGGCCCACGATTTACAAGGATGCCCATGAATTTGTCAAAACACGCGACGCTTGTCAGCGTCACGGAAATATCTCAAAAGAAATGAAATGCCGCAAAACGCCATTCAAGTGTGTGAGATTTTTGACATCCGGGGCATTGACTTTATGGGGCCATTTCCTTCATCTCGAGGAAACAAATACATACTCGTGGCGTTGACTATTTGTCAAAATGGGTTGAAGCGAAAGCTTTACCTACCAACGATGCCCGAGTTGTTGTGAAATTCTTAAAATCTCTTTTGCTAGGTTTGGAACTCCACGAGCTATAATTAGTGATCGTAGTGCGCATTTCTGCAATGACCGGTTTGATAGAGTCATGCAAAAGTATGGTGTAACTCACCGTCTCTCTCGCGTACCACCCCAAACAAGTGGGCAGTGGAAGTTTCCAACCGAGGATTAAAAGAATTCGGAGGACGAGAGGCGAAAACCGTGCCTCTTGGTCGGATAAAGCGGATGGCGCTCTGGGCCTTCCAGTACGACTTATAAACACCCATCGGTGTACTCCATACAAGCTAGTGTGCGGAAGGCATGTCATCTGCCGATTGAGCTTGAGCACAAGGCATCTTGGGCCTTGAAACATGCCAATTTCGATATTCAGGCGGTGGTCATCCGGAAAGTTCAAATGAATGAATTAAATGAACTCCGTGATCAAGCATACGAGAACTCTTTGATCTACAAAGAAAAGACAAAGAAGATTCATGACTCAAAATCAAAACCGCGTTTTCAACGTCGGTGATCGAGTCCTTTTCAACTCAAGATTGAAGATTTTCTCGGAAAACTAAAATCCAGTGCGGACCATTCACCATCACTAAAGTATTTCCATATGGAACCATTGAGTTATCTCAACCCGATGGTCCAAATTTTAAAGTGAATGGTCATCGATTGAAGCACTATTTTGGAGAGGACATTCCTCCTGGGTTGTCCGGGATCTACAAACTTTCCCCATGAACCAATGAATGCGGGGATCGAGTCAAGCTAGCGACTCGGGAATCAAAACATGATGCACGCCATATGGGTTTTCACCCATATTTCGACTTCTTTCTACTTTCTACCACCTAGTGTGGGGAGTTGCCCATGTTGTATATATATATAAGTTTCAAAAAAAAAAAAAAAAAAAAAAAAAAAAATAAAATAAAATAATAATAATAATAAAATTTTTCAAATAATGGCGTAGTATTTCCCTTTTCGTTCTATGTTTCGACATAACATGCAGGTACTTTGAATATTGAGGCAATATTCATTTCTAGTGTGGGGGGAATTCTCACGAATTTTATCATGTAATTATACTGTAATTCCCCAAAGTGAGATCGGGTCCAAGGTTGTTAGGTGGAACCATTGGTGTCTTCAACGAGGCATAGTCAAATATCTCATATTTCTTCAAGAGATTTACGGTGTATTTCTCTTGACCGATGGATATACCTTTATCGGTTTGCACGATTTGAAGTCCAAGAAAGTAAGTGAGTTCCCCATCATGCTCATTTCAAACTTCTTTGTCATCGCTTTTCAAGCTGTTTGCAAAGTTGTAGTTTGTTGAGCCAAAGATGATATCATCAACATACACTGGACTAGTATCACATCTGTTGGGTTCTATAGACAAACGATGTGTTGTCTATCTTTCCTCGACAAACTTGTTTTGTATCGGGAAGGTGAGAGAGTTTCATACCATGCCACGGGAGCTTGTTTAAGTCCATAAAGGGCTTTGTCAAGCTTGAGACATAGTCGAGAATTCACTACTCTCAAGCTTTGAGGTTCTTGAACATACACATCTTCCTTGAGATCACCATTTAAGAATGCGCTTTTAACATCCATTTGGTAGACCACGAAGTTCATGTATGTTGCATATGCAAGGAAGATCCTGATGGCTTCCATTCTTGCAACAGAGCAAATGTCTCATCATAGTCAATGCCTTCTTGTTGTTGTATCCTTTGGCTACAAGTCGGCTTTGTTTTAATGACGATGCGTTTTCATCGGTTTGTTTACGAAAACCACTTCATTCCTATGACTACTACATCCTGAGGACATTTGATCAAGGTCATGACCTTGTTTTATCAAACTGTTGCAATTCATCTTGCATAGCTTTGAACCCGGCTTGGGTGTTTTAGAGCTTGATGACACTTTTGGGTTCAATGTCGATAGGTAATCGACATATAGACATTCATTGGCGATCTTTGCGGTTAGACTAGCGACCATGCTTCTAGTGAGCATGCCCTCGGTGGGTTCACCAATGATGTTTACAAGCTCAATGTCACGAGATCTAGTCCACTTACTTTGTGGTCTAGGATCCGAGCTTGAAGATGTCACGGGAGTTCGGATGTGAGTTCGGTGCAAGAGCCAGGATTATTTAGAACATCTGTTGAGATGTCAAGATCGAGTTGAGGATCATGAGTAACGTGTTCACGATCATTTGGATCATTGTTACTTATCCCGTGAGGATGATCCGATTATCAATGAAATCATTGATGGTTGGTTGGGGTAGATTGTGGGTAAGACATAATATGAGATGTCGGCATCGACGATATGAGGCCGAATTGATGTTGTACTCATCGAGGATATCTTGATGAGTTATCAATTCCTATTTCCTCCATCGAGGTGTTGGTGAACTTGATGCTTTCGGTACTTTCATCAAAGGTGACATGAAAGGTTTCCTCAACTTGTTGTCTCCTTGTGTTAAAAACCACGAAGGCTTTGGAGATCGGTGAGTAGCCTAAAAGTATCCATCATCGACTTTTGCATCAAACTTGCCTAGATGATCCTTGTGGTTGTGAATGAACACGGACATCCAAACACATGAAAATAGTCGATGTCCGAAGTCTACCTTTGAAGATCTCATATGGGGTTTTATTATGTCTTTGACAATGATTGACTGTTTTGAGTGTAACAGCGCTTTGACCGCTTCACCCGAAATGTTTTGAAAGGGTGAGCCATTTAACATAGTTCTAGAAGCCTCAATGAGAGTTCTTTTCCTTCAAAGAACCCCATTTTGTTCGGGGTATAAGGAGATGAGAAATTTTGAGAAATTCCTTTTCATCACGAAACTCTCAAGTTCTTGATTTCGAACTCGGTGCCATTGTCGATTCGATTTGTTTGTGATAATGTCATTACGGTTTCAATCTTCACGATGAATGACATTATTGTATCATTGCTCGACTCTTTTAGAAAGAAAGTATACCCAAGTGTATCTTGAGAATTCATCAACAATGACAAGTGTATACTTCTCATCTTTGGATAGATCTGGGATGATGGTCCAAATAGATCCATGTGCGGAGGTGAAGGCGACTTTGATGGAGAAATTTTGTTTGGTTTTGAAGGATGCTCTGTGGTGTTTACCCTTTTCACAGGCGAGCATGGTTTGTCTTTTGCAAAGACCCGGTGATGGTAAGCCAAGGACCTTGTTTTGTTTTGCCAAATTGTTGAGGTTTTGAAGTTTAAGTGTGAAAGTCTCTTATGCCACGACCAATTGATAGTTTCGATGGCTTTAGCAAAGAGACAAGTTCCATCTTGGGAGAGAGTTGACATGTCAAGTACATAGACATCATCTCTCCAGGAGCTATCAACATAACTTCCTTGTTGGCATTAAAATGGTACCTTGTTTATCATTGAATTGTACAATGAATTTTGCATCACATAGTTGGTAAACCGATGAGATTGTATTTGAGACCGTTGACATAGGCTATTCTAGAAAACTATTCCATTGCGGTTCTTGAACCATAACCTTGATGGGACATGATGAGTTATCACCAAATACTACCTTGGGCCTGGTTCCTTTACATACTTGTGCGATATTCCTTCACACCGCCATGCTTCTTGAGCATCCACCGTCTAGATGCCAAATAGGCTCCACGGCATGTCTCGCACAAGTAGTAAACCTGAATTAGTTTCTCTTCGTGACCCACTTACTAGTGGGCTTGGATCTCAAGGTCTCTTTGAAATTTGCAATCGACTCATGGTCGATGGTTGTGTGCAAGGTGCTACCACAGTTTTGCACTTAGAGGTGAGGATGACTCGGTGACTACGGGTTGTTTGAATTTCTCCTTGCATGAATAATCTTGTCATGTTGGGATGTCTCATGAGTTGGATTACCGCATATATCACAAGATGTATTCATGAGACAATCATCCCGATGATGATCATTGAACCCACAAAGGAGACAGAGATAGGAAAAGGTTTTGCTCTATTCTTTGGGGCGCTTTGGAGGATGAAGCATCTTGATGACCAACTTTGGTATAGTTTGCTTGGTGACATCTTGTAGATGATCGCTAGATCTGTGATCATCCTTTTGCGAATCATGCAAAAAGGATTCTATAGCGATTGTCGATAGTATGGGTGGTGTAATGACACACCACACTTTTGTTTGCTTTGGAGGTTGACTTTGACTTTGAGGAACTGGAGGAAGTCGACTTTGTCTCCTTGATTGGTTCAGGACCTTTTCAATGGATTCCATTTTTCATAAGCTTCCTCACAAGTTCGATCGATTCTTTGGTTTGGTCGGCTTGATGGGGACAGAGGATGATGAAGTCTCGTAGTGTAGACTCTTGTTGGATTAGTTTTGCTTGTCTTTGAAGGATGGTTCTACCACGTCCGGACCTTTCTTTTGGTGAATGAGGATTGAATTGTAGTGGAGTAAGCTCGAGCTTGGGCGGCACCACGAAGAGGTTTCGGTGGTGGGCGGTGCTTGAGATTACGCCGCACTCGAGAGATGTGTTCGGTACCACTGGGCGCATCGTGGAGTCAACATGCTCTTTAGAGCTTGACTTTCGACTCTAGAATCCTTCCGAATCGAAGTTTGGAAGCTTACTCTCGGGATTAACTCGTTCAATCCATTCACCGGAATTTGAATCAGCCAACATACTTGTAATCATGCCACCGACACAAATGGCTTGGGAGGCGGTCTTTGTTGAGAGAGTCGGGAGATGATCTTCACCTATGACTCTTCTTCTTTCTCTTGGGGCTCCCAGCAAGATCAAAGACCACAGGATTCTTAGCAGTCCAACTCTTAAGAATATCATTTGCCTTTTAAGTTCATCTTGAAGATTCGATTTCTTTTAACTAGTTCGGTGTTTTGAATTTGCAAGCGCGACCTCGAAGCTTAGCTTGTTTTAAAATGAGCAATTCATCCCTACACTTATTCAATTCGAACTTAACTTGTTGTACTTAGAAAAGAGATTGATCTTTGCTCTTCTACAAACTTAAGGTCAACATTTAGATAATTCATATAAGGCGCCAATCGAGTCATCATCCATAGAAAGTAAAGTGTTTACCTTCTTCATTGTGATGTTGACCCATTCCCGTTCCTAGCATGATTCTTCCCAACCGCAAGCTTGTCTTCTTCGAGAGAGCCATTAGAGCAGCGACGTGTACCATTTCATCATCCGATGAGATTGGCTCTTCATCGATCAAAGGTTTCACAACAAGGCCTTTGTTCTTCCCTGCACGATTGAACATTTTTGTTGTTTAGAGGGTGGCCTCAAGCAATGCAAGCTTAGCTTTTGCTTTCTTATACTTAGCTTCATAATCAATGGTTTTGTTAAGATCGATTGTTTGAACATTTTGATGAGGCCGATAGATTTTAGGTTGAAATTTGCTAAAGCACGAAGGCCGATTAGATCGATGGTTTGTAAGAGGTTCGAAATTATTTTTGAAAAGGTCTTTTGCAAAACGGCCTCTTTTATGACACTTGTAGCATTCGGTGTCTTGATTGCTTTAGCATGAAAAACCTTTGTTTCTTTTATAAACCTTGAGAGTTAGCGAGGAGTTCCCTTCCTAAATTGACATTGGTCACTTAGGTACTCCTCACTGATCTCTCATCGGGCTCGTCATCGAGTTTTCTTGGAAATCTTGAACTACATTGTTAGAAAAAGCGGTTGATATTGGTGATGATGTAGTGGTGAGGGACTTCTTGACTTCACGAGACTTCTTTAAGTCGGGTATCGTCTGTGATGAGGTTTTCCTCGTAGACAAATTTCCATAAATTTCGTGAAGCTCAAGATTTTGGATGTGATTGGCATTCACGAGTCCACGAGAGAAATTCAACCACTTCTCGAGAGACTGTTTACAAAACCAACATTGATTTCATGCTTGACAACTTAACACCATCATTTGAAAGTTCATTTAAAGAGTTTTGTATCGGTGTAAGTTTGAGAGAGTTTCGAGTCCTTAGCCACGAAGGTGTTATACTCAAGTTTGTGTCCATTATCCTGTTTTCCTTGGTATCGATGGTCCTTCATGACTATGAACTAGGTCATCCAGTTTGCTTAGCGATACTACGATAATAACGAGACTCCATAATATCGTCGGAAGACAAGATATTATGATACTTTTGAACCTTTGGTCTGGTTGACCACTCTCCTTTCATCTTGGGTCCACTGAGCTTGTGTTTGGGCAACCTTGACGATCTTTGGGACAAATGGACCTTCATTTATGCACTTGACATAATAAGGTTCCATCGAATCAAATAGCAAAGCATTCGCTTTTTCCATTTGTTGAATTTGCCAACTTCAACTCTAGGGCCAAATTGAATAAGCTCCACCCTTTTATCGACTAGTTGGGGTACATCAATTTCACCATTTAGGATCCTAATTTAAAAACTTTTAGGCGGCTTTAAAAGCGAGTTTTATAATTAGCCTTGCTCGATACCACTTGTTGTTCCCGTTCACTATCGTTTAAAACAGGTTAAAGTTTATGAAACAAGTTAAAGTGAACAATGACCGAAATTAACATAAAGAAAACACACTATGTAATTTTCAACATCATATTCTTATTAGAAATAAATCAACAAAGAATCGTTACCCAAGTACTTGCGAATAGTACTTGGGATTGAAATGACAAAGTTGGGTGATTCCTCTCTAAGCTCGGGCTATATCCGAGCACAACTCTAGAGCTCATTTGAGCTATCTCGGGAACTAAGTTGTATTTGGAGGAGTGAAAAGATGGCTGCGTGTATGTGTTTTACAATTCACAAGCTTAACCTTTTCACTCCATCTCTTATGCTATTTATACATGTATGGTATTTGACTCTTTCCTAAGTGACAAGCCGACATCATCTGAAGACAAAATCTTGATGTATTTGTCTGCATTCTAAAGACTATACGGGTAAGAGACAAGACTACTTTCCTAAGTTCGGTGATGACACCGAGCACGATGTTTGCCATTCGGGGAAAGTTGACTTTGGTTGATAAGGACTTCGTCTTATCTCGATTCAACCTTTCCGCCTTGTCCGCTCTTTCTTGATCTTTACATTCTTGATCTTCTACTTGGTTTGTCTTGATGTAAGTTGGATAGGAATCTTAGGGATTCGATGAGTTATTGTCATCACTCACCCAATCAATCATCTTCTTCTTGACTCGGTCTTCACCCTTTAAGTTCCGCCTTCTTGGTGGAGAGACTTCTTCATTGCCTCTTCTTGAGTGTCACGAAGGCGACTCACCGAGAGACTATGCTCTCGGTGACTGTTTGTGTTAACGGATTAAATACTTGGGCTATTTTCTATTCAAATCCTAGATTAAGGGGTTTGGGTATTTACTGAACCCAACAAATGCTTATTTTTCCGATATAATTACCTCCGTTACGAGGAGTTATTTGATATAAAATTAAGAGCAATGCAATTTTTTAAAGATTCTGAGTTATTAATGTTATGATTCTTGCGCATTGTGGCAATGGATACTTTGTAACCAAATTTTTTGGCGAGCAATATTTTTCGATCACATGTTTTTCGTGATAGCGAGAATTTTAAAGAATAACTTTATCGCACATTATTTCATATTAAAATGCCAAGTAAATGTGTATCAAGATGCAATGGTGATATGTAAACAGTAGTCAGTAGTATTACGAGGTTGTGATGATTGACGGTGAAAGATACTTGATAATCGGTAGATGTTGTGTAATATTCGTCACAATATTTACAATATTATTTAACATGTAAACATATAGAATCTTTGTGCTTTGTATGTTTACACGTTTTCATACTTTATAAATCACATTAAAATCTTCGTACTTTGACACGTACGATTCTTTTCAACCAAATTTATTAGCAAATGATTAGGATTTCACTAACCTTGTACTAAAATACGCAGTTTTCAAAAAAAATGTCAATAACCTAACAAAATATCAGCATTAAACTTATATTAATGAATGTTTTAAGTAATCATGTGTGAAAGAATTATTGTTTAATGTATTCTACATAGCATTAATTATTTATAAATATTGCATATTTTGTGTTCTTTAAAAATAAGATTGTGTTTGTCATTTAGTGGAGGAAATGGATTCCTCCATTATATAATACTAGACGAGTATCCATACATAGTAATAGGATTTTATAGTGGCAGACATAGTTTTAAAAAGCGCGTCTGAGGCGCGTCTCGGCTCAAGTCTCAAGCTCCGGGGATTTTTTGGATCGAGGATCCACACATGCGTAAGGCTCACAAAAGGTGCGGCGCCTTGGGCTTTAGAGCCTTGCGCCTAGGCGCGCCTAGGAGAGTGGCGAGTTTTGTACCCTTTTTTAAGATTTAACATTCACCGACCTCATATGTTAGTGAAATCTTACCTAGAAACTAATTGAATCAGACAATTTGAGAGTTTTATCCTTCAATTCAAGTGTCTATACATACAAACCTCTCTTTCAATTTCAAGCATGAGATAATGAAATGTCATCATCTTGACACATTAGTAGATATTTTGGGTTTGAATCTGAAATTTTTTCGATATATTAAGTATTCTGGTGTTATTTAATTCATCATTAAGAAATAATCGCGCAAAACTTTTAAAATTTATAAAATTCAATGCGCTTCATATTCTTGTAGCAAGCGCCTCGATTTGCGCCTCGCCTCAAGGCTCCATAAACCCTTTGCTCTTTAATGTGCCTTGAGCTTTTCAAAACATTGGCGGCAGGTAGTTGTAGTGATAAAAAAAGTTATGGGTCATAAACGAAAAATAATAAAAGTTTAAGAATTTTAGGATTAAACACGATAAACTGAATGAAAATAATATGAGTTATGAGTTATAAATGAAAATAACAATAAAAGTTTATGGTTTTCATATTAGGCTTTTTTTTTTTTTTTTTTTTTTTTTTTTTTTTTAAGATATTGGAAAATGGAATAGAAAGGTTGATGTTAGCTTTCATTGAATAATGAGTAAATTACACCGTTCGTCCTTATGGTTTGCCCAAAATAACATTGTAGGTCCCTTCGTTTTAATTTTTGCGCCATCAGTCCTTATAATGAAGTTTGGTAACACTATTAGTCCCTAATAGAGCAGGAC
Organism: Chrysanthemum lavandulifolium; assembly: GCA_022545495.1. Taxonomy (NCBI): domain Eukaryota; kingdom Viridiplantae; phylum Streptophyta; class Magnoliopsida; order Asterales; family Asteraceae; genus Chrysanthemum; species Chrysanthemum lavandulifolium. Next base: position 270,793,298 of record CM040242.1, read on the forward strand.
GAAAACAATCGTTCTTATACGTTTTCGTCCGTTTTCATCGTCTTTATCCGTTTTAATACATTTTATCGTTTCATCCGTTTTATATGTTTTATTACATTTCATACGTTTTCGTCCGTTTTCACCGCTTTTATCGTTTCGTCTATTTTATATATTTTATCCGTTTTAAATACATTTTATCGTTTCGTCTATTTTCATACATTTTTATCCGTTTTCATCCATTTTTATACGTTTTCGATCGTTTTCTTACGTTTTCGTACATTTTCAGCCGTTTTTATACGTTTCCATTTGTTTTCTAACAACTTTTACGTTTTTATCCATTTCGTCTGTTTTTATAGGTTTTCATACGTTTTCACACGGTTGAAAATGGAAAAAACTAAACGAAAACGGATAAAAACATATGAAAATGGATAAAACCGGATAAATAGAACGAAAACGTATAAAAACGTGAGAAAACGGATGACAAGTATAAAAACGGACGAAAACGGATAAAAAGGGACGAAAATGGATAAAAACGTATAAAATGAATGAAAACGTATAAAACGAACGAAAACGGATAAAAATGCCTAAAAACTTAAGAAAACGGACGAACACGGACGGAAACGTATAAAAACAGACGAAAACGGATAAAGATGAATAAAAATAGCCGAAATTGTATAAAATCGAACAAAAACGGATAAAAACTGACGAAAACAGATAAAAACGTAAGAAAACAGACGAAAACGTATAAAAATAGACGAAAATGCATAAAAACGGATAAAAACCTATGAAAACGTAAGAAAACGGACAAAAACGTATAAAAATGGACGAAAATGTATAAAACCGAACGAGCGTATAAAATGAGCGAAAATGTATAAAAATGTAAGAAAGGGGCGAAAACATATAAAAAGGATAAAACGTGAAAGCGTATAAAAATGAATGACGTATAAAATGGGCGAAAGAGATAAAAGCATTTAAAACGTTCAAAGCGGACGAACGGATGGCGATATCAAATGGAGAACGAAAACGATTGTTCTACCCTCATGTGCATGTCACATGTGGGGAGTTAACGAAGAAAGCTAACGATCGTTAAAGATAAGGACTAATGGTGTTACCAAACTTCGCTATAAGGACTCATGGCATAAAAATAAAAATGAAAAAACTTGCTATGTTATTTTGAGCAAACCATAAATACTAACGGTGTAAGTTACTCTTGAATAATTCTTGATGTCAACCTGCTGAATTTTTTTAAAAATGAATTAAAATAAAGTGGAAAGTGTTATGTTGCATTATCTTCTCCAAACTTCTATTCTTTAATTAATGGCGTTGCTGCCCAACTGCTGGTGACATTGATGACACCTGGTCATACGACATACTAAATTTTTTGACTTATTTTACCTCAAAATAATTATAAAAAACACATAATGGTTTTCTAGTGTGTTATAGATTAGTTATTTCATTTGTCGCGTCCACTTCAAACATATGATATTTTTATAAATACAAACAAAATCGAAAAATACCCTCTTTCGTCTAAAACCAAAGTTATAAATTTTTTTGACTCACGGTGTTAATTTGTCTTACTTTCAAAAAACTATAAAAAAAACACATAATTTGTCGTTCTGATCACTGTGAATGACGAAGCTAGTAGGATGATTAGTGGGTGTTGAACCGCTCCTTATCTACTCACTACTACATTCATTATTATTTTGATTACAAGCTACTCCTTCCGTCTCAAATTTATTGTCCATTTTTTACCTTTTTAATCTTCTATTTTCAATTTTGACCTTAAATATATTTGCTTGTGTTATATAATATTTGATACAAAATATATGAATAGATTGAGTTTTAAATGTATTTTAATTGGGGATAATTTTCATCAAATATTATATAACACAATCAAAAATCTTGGGTCAAAGTTGAAAGAAAGACTTAAAAAGTCAAACGAGACGATAATTTTGAGGCAGCTGAGATTTTTCACAAGTTTTACATTCAAATTTCTAATATTCTCGGTTTGAACATGAATATGAAGAATAGTCGAAGAGAGATATGCTCTCTATAAAGTATATATCCATAAACGAGGCTCATAAAAGGCTTGACATTGGGCCTCGGCGTTAGGGATCGGAAGCCTTAACATCGTCATGTGGGCAGCTCGACATGGCAAGTGCTCAGGGGTCTTTGTAGTTGGAAAACCTAGCTCGCATACCGTTTCTTTCCTTTCTATTTTAGTTTTCTAAAGAGTTGGTACGTGTGAAAAGAAAATTTTTAGGAAAGAAATAATTTAGTTCCGATGAAAACATTGTGATACAAATGTATTGGTAAAGTGGTTTCGGCAAAATGTGATATAACATTAATAGAACAACGATAAGTCAATGGTCAATACAGTGTTACATTGCATATGATCTTGCAAACATATTTGACATTATCAAAACCAAGTCATTTCACATTAATCGTTCCTAAATAGCTGCATTGTCGTTTCCTCTTGTTGCTGACACATAACACATACACGCTTCTAGCAAGAGGCTAGACAATAGTACAAAGGGGATAAAGCGTTACATGGGTAAATAAATCCACTCTATCTAATTTAAAAGCACTTTCTTACATCTAGAGTAAATCCAATTGTAGGACATTAGTTTATTGTCATTGAGAAGAAGGTCTTTGCTCGGGCAAACATGAGAGAAAACTATGTTGTTTTTGAATTTTCATAGAGACCAAATAGTGGTTTGGACAACTACATCAAAAACTTTGAGTGATTATCTGTAATGGGTGTGTTATCCGCCAATTGTATCACGTCCATGAAGGTGTCAATTGAGAAGACAACAACAACAACAACAACATACTCAATCCTGTCGGGGTGGGGTATGACCCTAGGATAAACCCGAGGGTGTTAATTGAGACATTATTAATTTTATACCACTTGAGAATCTCTTTCCACGTGTCAACCGCAATCTTACAAGTGACAAATACATGGTCTTCCATTTCCAAATCATCAATACACATAGGACATCTCACTAAATCGAGATCAATACCCCGATGGTCAAGATTTATCCTTGCAAGCATTCTTCAATTCATCACCCTCCAAGTATTGATGTTGACTTTCGAAGGGGCGGCTTGGTTCCATCTTGTCGGCAATGAGACCTCAGAATTTAAACCAAAGTGATATGAATTCTCATGCCCTTAACTCTGAATTTCCTTGAGGTATCGATACAACATTCCCATGTATTCTCATCAAGATAGAGGTGAAGATGGCTTAAAAGACTTATTGGGCTGTTAGAAAAAAACACAACCACGTTTCTACATGTCATAAATAACATACTTTATCAAATTGTATAATAATTTATCAAATAGAATTGAAGTGCACACTTTTATTAACATACTTTATCAAAATGAATTCATATTAATTTTCTTTTGATTGATGGATACCAACTAATTTTTAGACTGTTGTATTATACATTAAACTTTTCTGGATTATCATAATTTCTGATCTTTTAAGCGACCAATACTGAACTTGTCGTCACACAAAATCAAACCAGGTAAAACCATCTTTTTTTATGACATGACTAATTCAGAGTTATTTGCACCTAGCAGAAATTTTACATAAGATCTCACATTTATTGTGATAGTCACAAATATTTTTGTCACTAAATCGGTTATCTACATCCAACTTTGCTTACTTGTACAATGATACATGTAAACATAAAGCAATCTATGTAGATCTTTAATTTGTGAAAGTGTTTAGGTCATAAAATAGCACTGAATATTTTTAATGTCGTGTGTTTTAGTACGTATAATTTCAAAAATAAAAATAATATAACAAATTCATAAGTGTTTCAACGTGCACATGTCATCTTTTATAACGTTACAACACCTCAAAATATACGTATTATAACAATGAGTTATGCTATTTGGACCTACAACACAAGCCCTAAATATATACCTAATGCATAAATCACTTGTATAATTATATTAAGTATTTTCTCTCTCTAAAATGATTGTTAGACATAATTAATAAGTTTAACAATCATTTTTCTATTAACAATTTATGAAAGTTTCTCATCTTCATTCATATCGTTTTACCTACCAAACTAAGAAATTAAAGAAAGTCAGTTCCTGTTTGTGAAAAGATAAACATAGTTTGGTTGGTTGAGAAACTAAAATAATAACTCTAGCTTCCCAAACTCAAAGCCACCTTTCACTTTCTCTCCAAGTATATCCAGTTATCCACTTTCCCAAATTAACCTTCCACTTGATCACCTCACCCGATCATGGCAAGAGGCTCATCTCAATCCCAAACAACCTCCAACACCCGATCCAACCCACTGGGCACCACACCTCGCGGCTCACCCGCCGCCACAGCCGCCAGCATCCGCCGCCGCCGTCCCTCAACCACCACAAGCTCCTCCTCCTCCTCAAGCTACACCGACAGCAACAGCAACAGCAACATGTTAAGATTCTACACAGATGATGCCCCTGGACTTAAAATCAGCCCTACTGTTGTCCTTGTTTTGAGTGTTTTTTTTATTGGTTTTGTTACTGCTTTGCATGTGTTTGGTAAGCTGTATCGTAGGTCAACTGCTTTTGAAGGTTGAGTTGATCATTTGTACTTTGTGTACGGATGTTTGTGTTGTGTTGTGTTGTGTTTTGTTTTGTGGTTTTGTACTTGTTGTGTTATATGTTTAACGAATGGAAAATGTTATTTCCTCGGTTCCCCTTACAAATTGTTCTTACTTATCCTGCTATTCACATGATCTGATAAATGTCAGAATTGACGGCTTGAATGCATAAAAAATGAGTGGAAAAAATATATATAACATGTCTAAATAGTTTATGTTTTTATCAAAGGCCTATTATAATTTTAACAGTATTGGTATTGATATTGGGTACAAGTTCTATCTAAGATAAGTATGTACCTATGTGATCTAGTTGTGAATTCAAGCACAAAGAAAAGTGTACAGGTTTCGGAGGCACGAATAGTCAGAATCGTTGAGAATACGATCGTGGAAAACTTGATAGGACATGAGTAGTTGAGCATTAAGATAGTTGAGAATATGATTATGGAAAACTTGATCGGAACACGACTCATTAAAGTCATTTAGAAAACATGTTATCTGGGTGGTGTCGAATTATTTCTCTGTGTTCATAAGTCTAAGATGTACCCAAACCAGTCATATTTGGGTTAGGTTGTACCAAATAAGTGTGCCAAATTGCTTAAGCAGGGCGGACCGATGGGTTCGTGGGTGTACGAGAACATCATGAATTTATCTAATGCAGAGGAAATTTTTGTTAATAACATTAATTTTCTGAAAATGATCCTAGACCCAAATTTGCGTTACAATTTTTTTTTTTTTTTTTTTTAATTTTTTATTTTATTATTATTATTATTTTTTTTTTAAAGATGAGAATATCATATATTTCAAAAGTCATTAATCCATGAAAAGGGATTCGGAGATTTGATGTTTAGAAAAGGGCCTTGGATTCACATCACGAAATTAATCAAAATGTGGACTCATTTTGCCCGTAGAAGACTTCAGTTCGTTGTCCCGATCGTTATTTGACAGTGATTTGTAGCCATTTGTCAATGAGATCTCCTTTTCATCCAAGTCTCATCTATTAGCGCATCATTTACTCGTTGTGGGCCGTGGACGTTTGATTCTTTGATTCCATGCCTAAGCGCACAATGTGTGTGTTTCCCAGTTCACACCAAAACTTATGCTAAATCCCACCCGCACATCTTTAACACATACACACAGGACTACACGCAAATAAACACGTACAACATGGTTTGTACCACTTTGAATAACCACGTCAACAATCACACTGAATACGAAGTTATAACATCATCATTGTGGTTGAAAGCCACGTCGAAACCACACAACGGCTCTAAAAATAAAATCTCACGTTAACAATAAACAATATTATAATCATCGTGTAGCCGTAATGTTTTTAAGATTGTGATCCTACTTAAAATCGTTTTCGTATTTCCAAGATCATGATTGTAAGATCGGAACGGAATCCTAAAATCTTACTATAATGTTATTTTTAATGATCTTTGTGATATTATTCAAATCTACAAATTATTATATACTATAAACACAAAATTATATGAATGTTAGAAACAAAGTGTTGCGGTTTTCATTATATTATTGATCTCTTACACAACATAACAGAAATAAGTATTGCTTTGATTTCTCGTGCTTTAGAAATAAAGTGTTGTTCTCTGTCTTATCCAATTGAGGATTTCTTGATACTCGAGGCATATAGGGTTGAAATATTTCAATCTGATAGTGATCTATACACGATTTAGAGAACATATCATGATTATTACTACCCACACACACCCAAAATCTGACATATATTCATAGAGTTAGGGCATTAGGCACCTCCTTACGACTCATGGAATACAACGCGCCACTTAGACAAGGATTTTACAATTCGATTAATCAATAAGAGATAACTAGGGAGTAATGAAATCTAAGTAAATACGCTTTTACCTATTATACGAATCACTCGTTTAATTTACTTACAATTAGTTTTAATTAGTTTAATTAAGAAGATAATCAAAACCCCCACTCTTCAAACCCGAGATTTTACTTGCTTTCATAAAAACATAAAAAGACCAAAAAACAAAAATCGCCCCTCACCTTAGACCTATTCGTCATACATCTCGACATTCCCAACACTATTCCCCTAAAAAACGATCAATCCCCCGAGTCTTACCTATACTACACTACAACGATTAGGTATACTGCCTAGGAGGATTATAAAACTTAGTGTGTTTTACAATATCCGCGTAATGTTTTTGGCGCTGTTGCCGGGGAATAGTTTAGGTTTGTTTTCTATCTCGTTTAGGTCTACTTACTAGATTCCTATCAAGTGAGATTTTATTTTCTTTTTATTAGCTTCCTTGTAGTCTATCTTTTCTTTGTTCCCCTTGTTTGTAACTCATATCATTCGCCATCATGATGGATGATAATATCTTTGAACCTCTTCACCAAAACCCACCAAACCAAGACCCACCACAACACGACCAACCCCTACAAGAACCACCAATACCACCTCGAGCCCGTACTCTAGGTGAGTACTCTAAACCGAGCCACCAAGGCTATCGAAACACCATTGAGCTTCCCCAAAGAGCCGTAACTGGCTATCCGTAAGGCCCTCTGCCCACTTCAATAATCGGCCCATTACGCCGTAGTTACGTTCTGATGTTGTTGTGCCCAAAGTGTCAACTTTTTCCTACGTTTCACGAGGAGTTATCGGAACTCCTATAATCTATCCTTGGTCTTTATACCTGCAAACATGATAAGCAAAACATGCCAAACCAAAAACAAATCCTAAAACTATCAAAATATCCAAAAAGGTTTATAAAAATAAAAACAAAACACTAAATCTAAGATAGGGACGGGTAGTCTCCCGACGGGCACTTTTCTTTATTCCCCTGAGTCTTTAAGTTAGACTCCTGCAACATGCATCAATCGGACGTCTCCAATCATGTCCATTGCTCTCATCATTGTGGCATGCCAACGTTCATCTCCACTTGTTCTTCCTGCTCAATCCTGCACACTATCACAACCTCGTGCATTAAAGGTGTAAAAATAATAAACATGAGCAACAAGTGAGATATAACACATAATAAATAATTATAAGATGTTTCAGACTTGGTTACGGCGTAAGTCCAATTACTAACTACGCCTAACTTTAGTCTGATAGCAATCTATTATATAATAAGAACAAGTTACGCCGTAACAACTATTACTATGTTACGCTGTAACTTCAAGACAGAAGACAAAAATTTAGAATAATATTAATCAAACAGCTAAAAAATACGAAGACCGTTCCCCGGCAGTGGCGCCAAAAACTTGATGCAGGATTTCTGACCATGTTTTACATTTATAGTTACTAAATCACCTATGGCCTACCTAATGCACTAACGGCCGGTGTGCCCGGTCTCATGTAGTGAGTGAATGGCAAGATTGAGGTAGTCCCATGAGCGGTTGATTCCTAGTCGTCTAATTAATTAAATTAGTCACATAATATAAGTTTTAATGAAAATTTTAATTGATAAAATTATAATAAGTCACGTGATCAATTGGGTTGGTTCTTTGGTAAACAAGCTAATGGGAAAGATAGTGATACAATTCTCCAACCATGTTCATCCACGAATGAATCGTGGCAAAAGCCGGTAGACTCCTATGGTCAATTCGTCTACCTTATTAAACATAACCCCCTACTCGTATCAAAGGCATTACCCTTCAAAAGGGGAGGTCTCTGGTAAGCTATTCTAAGTCATTAAGTGTCGGTGTTTACTATCGCTATACATGGGTTATAAAAGTCATTAGATTACTGCTTCAAGTGGGGTTTAAATACACCGGTCCTCTTTTGGTCAATTTGGCCCGACCTATGGTTCCTAGATTCCTCACCAAGATGATCAGATCATCCGGGATCATTCGGCAACCTATCGACAGTCATTAAGTACCGCTACATGCAAGATTCGTAACAATGTATGCCGGGCACTATCATCTTAGACACACATCCCTAACTTCTTAAGTTCATCCTTCTGAATGGTGATCCTTTGGTCAATTCGCACAAGAGGGATTTGATAGTCTTTTGGTCAATTCTTACCAAGCCTCTCTGTTAATACAAATAAACCGTAAAAATGTTTATTAATATTTAGCGATCTCGTTATGTTTTGTTGATAACAAATATAAAGTTATCATAAGTAAAATTATAAGAGTACATGTTATTTTGCAAAGTATATACATTTGGTCATTTACATAAAATGTTGTAATAAATTAATTGTTGTAATAGTTTATGTAATAAGATGGGTAATATCCAACGACCCATACCCATGGAGCTAATCCATAACCCATGACCCATTGCATGAAATCATGTTAGGTATTATCCATGACCCATGACCCAATGTCCATGACCCATGACTCAAGACCCATTACCCATTGTCTAGATACATTGTATCTTGTTGGGTAACCATGACCCAAAGTCCATGAACCATGGCTCATACCCATAACCCATAACTCAGATTGCAACCCAAAATCCGGTTGTTCGACCTGATCACGGATCCTGTTTTGCACGGATTCCACAAGTGAGGATCCGGGAGCCGAATCAGGATAGAAGGCTTTTAAGCCTATAAATAGTGAGCCATTTCTTTATTGTTACTCACCTTTCTTCTTATAACTCTCTCATATATTATCTCACTCTCCTAACCTCTGGTCATTTGATCATTCTAGTAGTTCTTCTATCTTTTGTTATGATTCTCATATAGTCCTTCACAAAGGCGAGATCACGCTATACTACAAGTCATCCAAGCAAAGGGTCCTTGATTGATTTGTCCATCCAAAAGATTTCTGTATCAAGATCTTGTAATTCATATTTCACATAGTTGTTGTATAATAGTTGTGTAAAGGTTTGTTTCTACCTCGTGGAAGAACTCGGTATTTAGCTTTGTACCGAAAAAGTGTAAGCGACGTTGTGAGGCTTCTCCGCCAAGTTGAAGGAGCTTGAACTCTCGAGTGGGGTACTCGGGGAGTGGATTAGGGCAAGGAAGGTGTCCTTGTAGCCAAACCACTATAAATCACTTGTGTCGCTACTTTCTATCCTTTACTTTACTTTCTTTCATTATTTACTTTACTTATTGTTTCATACTATCTATCCATCCATACGAATTCACATAAGATCGAATCTAAATCTTTAAAACTTAAATTAAAATCGATAAAACTATTCAACCCCCTTCTAGTTTTCTACAATTGGCATCAAGAGCAAGGTTTACAAAAGTTTTAAAGTAAATTGTATATTAAAAACTTTTCGACCACAATGAGTTTTGAAAATTATAGAGAAGTGCAATCTATGCAACGATCTCCACTACTTGAAACTAATAGTTTTATTTATTGGAAAAATAGATTTGAAACTTATGTGAAATCAAAAGATAGTGATCTTTGGTATATTATTGTTGAAGGTAATTTTCAAGCAACTACAAAAGATGATAAAACCGGCAATGAAGAAAATATTTCTCATGATCGTCTCACCGACGACCAAAAAAAAAAAGGCTTTCCAAGAATAGTGAGGAAACATGGTTTTATACAATGCCTTACCTAAAAGGAATTTGAAAGAATTTCTATGCATAAAACCGCTAAAGAAATTTGGAACTCTTTGGTTGTAACACACCAAGGAAATCAATAAGTTAAAAACAACAAAATTGATTTATTTGTTCAACAATATGAACAATTTTTAATATTGGATTAGGATACTATTGATAATTCTTTGCAGAATTAGTCTCAAAGTAATTAACAAAAACAAGATTTTGAAAACCAAAAATGAACGTTTAGAAAAGGAAGTTCTTGAACTAAAAGATAAATTACGAGAGATTAGAAAAGGAAAAGAAATAGATAGTGAATGCAAGCTTTGTGTAGAACTTGAGCGTTAGTTGATCATCTTGATTCTAATACTGCTAGAATAAGTACTAATACTCTTGATAAAATACTTGATAGTGTTAAAACGGGTAATAATCAAAAGGGTTTAGGTATTCAGGAACACATTGCGTCAACTAGCGAGATTAAGGAAACACAATTCGTTAAAAATTGAAAAACAGGCTACTGTAGGTGATCTGTGCGAAACCGTCAAGTTATCTCACACAAGCTAGCCACTTGTGAATGGCTAACCGTAAGAAACTTAAAGCAGTTAAAACACAAATGCAATGAAGATCGGGAGAATATAATGAATTCGGGTCGTTAAGTCCCACCTGAGACTCGATGGTGTGTAAACACTGATCGATGATAGAATGATCACTAAGGATAGTGATCGATAAAGATTTGGATCGGAAATTACACTCACCGATTGATTGGAATGTATTTTGATCTGAATTGGAAAGCACAACAATCGACAAGACAAGCGTAAAACGTCGTTTAAAATACATAAACGTACAAAATAAAAAGTGAAATCTAAGAAATAAAAGACCTAAAAATATGAAATGACATTTTGAAAACCTAAAAATAAAAGAAAATTACTAGATAAAGAAAATTATTTTACAACTATTTATTTAATTATTATTAATTAAAAACTATTTTAAACTATTTAAAATAACCTAAAATAGAAGAAAATACAAAATAAAGCTAGAAAAATAAAATTATGATTCAGAAAAATCTAAAATATTATAAAACTTATTTTAAAACTAAAAATATATTTTTACACTTTTATCTAATTATTACTAATTAATTATTATTTAAAATACACTTAAATACTAGAAAATATAAAATAAACCTGGAAAATGAAATTTTAACTTGGAAAAATCTAAAATATGATAAAACTAATTTTAAAGCTGAAAAGATATTTTTTATGCTTTTTTAATTATTTATTACTAATTATCTAATACTTTTAACTATTTTAAATTATAATAAATACTAAACAGATAGAGAAAATTATGAAACTTTTTCTAAAAATAACTTAAGGTGACAGAAAACTAAAAAAAATATAAAAACAAGATTTACTTATTAATAAGATGAAAAGAAAAATAAAAAAGCTAAAAAATATTAAATAAACGCTATCACTATATTTAAATTGATGTTTTTCGGTTTTCTTTTGAAAACTACTTAACTACTTAAAATAAGAAACTTTAATAAACACAAAATTTTACAACTTAATAATAAGTCGTTTGATAAACATGAGCAAGCGATGGGATTAAGAGCTTATTATGATGAATTAAGCTCAAACAATATCACAAACTGAAACAAAAGCTCAAATAAGATGCAAGAGGCTACAAGCTACTCAAATGAAGTTAAAAGACAAAGATAAGCACACTGATAAGCTAGAATAAGCAGATAAGCACTTATGACTCTTGTGTTGAAAAACAGAAATGGGACAAAGTTTGAGCTTATTGCAGCCCTACCAAACAAGCTAGAAAATGAAAAACCAAGCTTGAGACCTCAAGATGGCTAGGTCAGCTATCCAAAGAACCAAGGATCAAAAGCTGAAGCCAACTAATAAGCTACTTGTGAGCTTATCAAGATGGTACCACTCATCGTGCATGAGGCACCATTTCGCACTAGGTACTCTAAAGAAGCTAGTTAAAAGCACTTAAAAAGTCGATTCAAAGAGAGGCGGTATTTTATAATTAAGTTTAGAAACTAAACTTTAGTTTCCCAAAAGCTTATATCCTAAACCTCAATATTAAACACACAAGTAAAATTATCTTTTAATTCAAAACGACCAAAATGAAAAATTTGACTTTTATAAAAACTAGAAGAGTTGACTTATATGAACTTGTGATCAATACTACTTATCGATTATGTTGTTTTAAGGTGAAATAAGACTTGTTTGATTGATTTTAACAACTTATAAACATGAAAACAAGATCAATGATCATGCAAATCAACGATGAGCAAGAAAGATGTGATCAATTGAGATTTTGACTTTTGATGAACAAAGGCGGTTTTATGGTGAGATGAGTTATTAGGACCAAGTTAAACAAACTTCAAACAAGGACAATGACTAGAGAACTCTTAAACACATGAAACCAAACACTACTTATTTAGGCAGTTTAGTGGTTTTCAAAGCTAAACACAAATCAAAACCATGAAGCGATTCAAGACCATGTATTATCATATATTAGGACTAATGAAACATGAAACAACAACATTAACAACAAGAAACTAAGAAAAGACAGGTTATGCACTTTTAACTGTGAAAATAAAGTTTTAGCTAACTACAAATTTAAAATAACAAACAAGCGATTTTAATACTCAAATACACTTAACTATAACTAATTAACAATAAAACACAAAGATTTAAACTATGAAAGATCTAAAAGAGAAATGCCAAAATGAGCAAATGGCTTACAATGGCTTCCAAGCTCAAACGAGAACAAGGACCAAATATCACCCCTATTAGCTTACCACTAAGCTTTTAACCCAAGGCCATCCAAAATTACACCCTCTCCATTTGTGAACACCATTTCCATGGGATTTTGATTTTCACTAATTATTTGGTATTTTTGGTGATTTTCCTTTTAACTTCTAAACGGTTTTAAGTGTTTCTAAAAGCTTGAATAAGCTTTATAGAGCTTACATGTGCTATATCGATCCATAATAACACCTACAAACAACATTTGATCATTCATGAGATTTTTAAAATAAGGAAAATTTGCATAATCGAGATATAACTTGATCTTTGGAATTGATGTTTCACAAAAGCTTTATTATAACATAAAAACTTGAAATCTGAGTTTTAAGACTAAAACATACACTGAAATTAAAAGTAAGCTAAAACGACATAGAAACTTAAAAATTATGCTAGATGTCTTGATACATTGCTTCCCTCCTTTTATAATGACTTTTGAGACTCATGTTGACCTCGATTCATTCCCTTCATCGAGCCATTGGATTGGCCAAAATCATCTTATTCGTCAAGTGTAGTTTTGGCGCCAATTTTCTTTTAAGCGGGTTTGAGATATTAATGGGGTGGTTTGAAGCAATTAAAGGTATTTGGGTGTTAGTAAAGGTGGAGGGTACAAGGTAAGGTGGGGGGATGGAGAAAACGTGGAAAACCAGCTCTGGTTTTGGAATTCAGTGTTTGTGAGGAGGATGAACAGTGCTGGGCGGTATAATAGCCGTTTGACTTTTGTTGACCGTTTGGTATAACGGGGTTGGATATTGGGCTTGGTTGGGATTGGGCCAAAGGGTTTGTGGATTGGGTTTGATATATTAAAAGAGGTCCGGTTTGGCTAAGTAGTATACAAGGACTAGTTTTGCAATTTATCCAAACTTCAAGGACTGAAACTGACACTTTTCCAAAGATATCAAAAGGACCAAACTTGACAAACTTTGATAGTACAAGGATAACTTTGCATAAAATTCCATTTTAAAATATCCAAGGACTAATTTTGCAATTTTTCAAAGCTTAGGGACCTTTTACGCCATTTGACCAAAGAATCATTCAAGGACCATTTTAACAACTTAGAATATTTCAGGACCTTGAATGACAAAACTTCACATTTTGAATTCAGGACTAGATTTGACAACTTTTGAAACTTGGGGACTAAAGCGCCAATTTTGCAAACTTGATCGTTTTCATCGATTTTGATATTTTGCATTTAAAACACATAAAACACTTGTTTGTGATATTTTCATCATTTTGATGCGTTTTGAGTGTTTTCGGATGATTTTGCAGTTTAGATTGTACAAAATGATGAGTATTTAGACACTCATCAATCCCACACTAAGATATTGCTAGTCCCTAGCAATGATTTAGATCTTTAATGGATTTTAAAACTCTTTACCAAAAGCCATTACTTACGGAGTAGCCAATTGTTTTGATTCAAGTAAGAACCTTGGTACAACGATAACCAAATGATTTTGAGCAAATCATAAGTCAGAAAGCGATTTGATTTGTCTTTACGAGCCGTTTGCTCGGACTAGCCAACTCTTTAGATAAATTATCGATATTATCTTTGGTGAGTGATTACCAATTATGGCTTTTCCACGCCTTTACCACAAGCCATAAACTTGCGGCTAGCCAACTCTTCACTTTTTAGGATATGGTGAGTTGAATACCATACAATTTTGGGCAAATTGCAAGCCGTCAACGGTTTGAGATATCTTTACCAAGAGCCGTTTGCTCTGGATTAGCCAATCCTTTTGTTTATTAGACAAGGCGGATGATAACCAAATGAGTAAGTGCAAAACACTTACTCAAAAAAATTTTGGCCAAAACGGGGAATTGGGTGGTATAATTATATGATAAAATTCGTGAGAATTCCCCCACTTAGAAATGAATATTTCCTCAATATTCAAAGTACCGTGGTTATGCAGGCCGAGAACGTAAAGGGAAATACTACGGCCATTATTTGAAAGAGAGATTTTTATTTTTATTATTATTATTATTTTTTTTTTTGGAAAGATTTTATATACAACGATGTGGGCAACTCCCCACACTAGGGTGGTAGAATAGAAAGAAGATGAAATATGGGTGAAAACCCATATGGTGTGTGCTAATATTTTTGATTCCCGAGTCACTAGCTTGACTCGATCCCCGCATTCATTGGTTTATGGGAAAGTTTGTAGATCCGGGACAACCACGATGGAATGTCCTCTCCAAAGTAATGCTTCACTCGATGACCATTCACTTTAAAATTAGGACCATCGGGTTGAGATAACTCAATGGTACCATAAGGATAAACCTTAGCGATAGTAAATGGACCGAGACCAGCGGGACTTGAGCTTTCGAGAATATCTTCAATCTTGAATTGAAAAGAAGGACTCGATCACCAACGTTGAAAACGTGGTTCTTGATTTTAGAGTCATGAATCTTCTTTGTCTTTGCTTGTAGATCAAAGAGTTCTCGTATGCTTGATCACGGAGTTCATTTAGTTCATTCATTTGAACTTTTCGTGATCACCAGCGATCGAATATCGAAATTTGCATGCTTTAAGGCCCGGTATGCCTTGTGCTCTAGCTCAATCGGAAGATGACATGCCTTTCCGTACACTAGCTTGTATGGAGTACACCGATGGGTGTTTTGTAAGTCGTCACGGAAGGCCCAGTGCGTCATCAGTTTATCCGACCGGATGCACGATTTTCGCCATCGTCCTTTCTAGAATTCTTTTAATACCACGGTTGGAAACTTCCAACCGCCCACTTGTTTGGGGTGGTATGCGATAGAAGGCAGTGGGTAACACCATACTTTTGCATGACACGATCAAATTGGTCATTGCGTAAATGTGTACCACGATCACCGATTATCGCTCTCGGAGTTCCAAACACGGCAAAAGGGATTTTAAAACTTCACAACAACTCGGGCATCATTGGTAGGTAAAGCTTTTGCTTCAACCCATTTTGACAAATAGTCAACGACCACGGTATGTATTTGTTTCCTCTGAAGATGGAAATGACCCCATAAAGTCAATACCCGGATGTCAAATATCTCTCACACTTGAATGGCATTTTGCGGCATTTCATTTCTTTGAGAGATATTACCATGACGTTGACAAGCGTCACAAGCTTTGACGAAGTCGTGGGCATCCTTATAAATAGAGGGCCAATAAAATCACGAATCAAACACCTTTTGGCGGTGTAGTTTGGACTATGATGGCCCCGGTGGGTCCAAGATGGCAAGTCGTGAGAATGTCAATAGCTTCACGTCCATAAACACACCGTGGGATGACTTGATCCGCATGATTTTGAATAAGTAGGGGTCGTCCCGAGTAATGTTTAACATCTTTGAAGAATTTGTTCTTCCGTTGGGTCGACATCCCTTTCACTATGAAGTTACCCGCATGGTAATTTGCGAAGTCGACAAACCATGGGGTGGTAGAATTTCCACGAAAAGAAACCGCATTGAGTGTCTCAAGAGGAAATGTTTCATTTATTTCCTTTTTCTCGAAAACATCTTGGTGAGGGTTTTCTAATCAGACAGATGATCGCGACTAGATTCTCGACTCCTTTTTATCACGTATGATGATATCAAATTCTTGCGAGGAGGAGAATACAGCGAGCAATCTCGGCTTTGCATCTTGTTTTGCAAAGAGATATTTGAGAGCCGAGTGATCCGTATACACCACGCATTTGTTCAAGATTAAGTATGGCGAAACTTCTCAAATGCATACACCACGGCTAATAGCTCTTTTTACGTGGTGGTATAATGAGTTGAGCTTGGTCATAGTCTTACTTGCGTAGTGGATAGGTGAAAATGCTTGTTTCTACGTTGCCCTAAGATCGCACCGATAGCAAAATCACTTGCATCGCACATGAGCTCAAAGGCAAGTCCCACGGAAGCAACGAGAATAGGTGCTTGATGGCTTTTTCTTCAATGTTTCAAAAGCTATGATGCACTCGGGTGAAAAGATAAAAGGAGCATCCTTTTCAAGAAGATGGGTCATAGGTAGGGCGACTTTAGAAAATCTTGTATGAATCTCGATAGAAACCGGCATGACCTAAAAACTCCTAATACCTTTGACGGTAGTAGGATGAGGTAATTTAGCAATAACATCTACTTTTGCTCTATCTACCTCAATCCCATTTTTGAAATTTTATGGCCAAGGACTATGCCCTTTGACCATAAAGTGGCTCTTCTCCCAATTTAGACAAAGATTGGTGTCTTCACACCTTTGAAGCATTTTTTCTAAATGGGAGAGACATGTTTGAAACGAGTCCCCAATAACCGAGAAGTCATCCATAAACACCTCCATTGTTTCCCGATCATGTCGTGGAAAATGGCCATCATACATCGTTGGAGCGTGCGGGAGCATTACATAAGCCAAAAGGCATACGTCAGTAGGCAAAAGTTCCGTATGGGCGGTGAATGTGGTTTCTCTTGATCACGTGGATCAATGGGAATCTGAAAGTAACCCGAGAAACCATCAAGGAAAAATAGTATTCATTCCCCGCTAATCTCTCAAGCATTTGGTCCATGAAGGGTAGAGGAAAATGGTCTTTACGGTAGCGTCATTTAACTTACGATAGTCAATGCAAACACGTCATCCGTAACTGCACGAGTTGGAATTAACTCGTTATCTTCATTTGTGACAACAGCTTATGCCACCCTTTTAGGAACACAATGAATTAGGCTAACCCAAGGACTATCGAGATCGGGTAAATCAATCACGCATCAAGAAGTTTGATAACCTCCTGTTTGATAACATCATGGATTTTGGATTTACTCTTCTCGATGTTGAATCTGGTTTGAAGTCATCCTCCATTAAGATTTTGTGAGTACAAAACTCGGGGTTGATACCATTAATGTCGGAGAGTTTCAAGCAATTGCTTGCTTGTGTGACTTCAAGACCTTTATGAGGCGACTTTTCATCTTTACTCAAATCTCGAGCAATAATGACGGTAATTTATCATCACCTTCTAGAAATGCATACTCGAGATGAGGCGGTAAGTCCTTAAGCTCAACCTCGGGAAATTCTTCGTTTTCTCAAGCCGACTTGACTTCCTTGTTATGAAGCTTGACGGGAGGAGAGGAGGAGAAATTTCGATTTAACAACTTATCAATAAGAATATCTCCTCCAGTTAATCTCATCGAATTGAATCACTAGTGTGAGGGGTTGATGATGGATCATCATTAAGCAACTTCTCAATAAGTATGTCTCCTCAATGTCAATTGGGCGTGATCAATTTCCCATGGAGCAGAATCACTAGCCAAGTATGCTTCAATCTCTTCCAAGATGAAGTCTCTTCCTCAAAAGGAGTGATAGAAGGAGTAGAATTGGCTATGATAGGTTGAGAAGATGTGGTGGAATCCCACTCACGGAATTATGAGAATAACCAAGAACTTCTTGAGAGTACTCTTCGAAGCAACATCAATGATATCTATTCGGTTAACAGAATCGAATAATAGTTTGCGAGTACCTCAAGTTTGATCAAGGTTAAAGGTGACTTCATTACCAACACGTAATGTGATTTCTTGCTCAAATACATCAATGAGAGCACGGCCCGTTCTCGTGAATCCTCGACCAACAATGAGAGGAACCCGATGATCGGCATCGAAATCAACAACCACGAAGTCGGTGAAATGGAACTTTCCTACTTTCACAAATCGTCTCGGCAATGCCAAGAGGACGGGATATGGAACGATCGCAAGCTCGAGAGTCATGCATGTAGGAGTGAGTTCGGAAGAGAAAGTTTCTTCCATCTTGAATAAGGCATCGATTGATGCTTGCACCAAGATCTCGCTAGGGCAAAGCACTCAACCATTCACGGAAATACACAAGGTAAGAGAAATTTCCCGGATCTCCAAGCTTTTCCGAAGCTTCTTCAAGATAGCTATGAGCAATTCTCGTTCGAGAGGAGTTTAGCCATTTCAAACGACTTCTCCTTGTTGCTTAACATGTGTTTGAGAGTTGATGCAAACTTGGGCATTAGCATGATAGCATCCATAAAGCTTATGTCAAAATGTAACTCTTGGAAATTTTGAAATTTTTTTCCATTTGATGGTGGCTTTCTCATGAGCTTTGCTCATTCAAGCGTGATGGGCAAGGAATAGAAGATTTGGTTGGTTTTCAACAGAGCTACCGGGGTTCAAAACAACTCCGGATTTGACTTGGGTTTCGGACAACTTGAGGTTGGACTACCGAAGGTGGGACTTGTGCGGTGCCGTGAGCTTGAAAATTGCACCTTGTCCATTGTATCCTTGGTAACTTGACTCATTTCTCCTAGTGGAGGAGGCATTGGAGTCGTGGGTCCATTGTGTGTCTTAGGTTCACTTTCCACTACCTTTGGGAGAGAAGAAGAGGTAGTAGGAATAGCGGGTCCATTATATGAAACACCACTTACAGTTGTGATCGCCTTTGCATCGCCCCTCGGGTTAGCGATCGTGTTGCTCGGAAGTTTTCCGAGCCCGAGGGTTAATCATTTAAAGACTTCTTAAGATCGTGATCGACCGACCAACAACTTTGTTCATTTCATCTTGGGATTTCATGAATTGCTTGATAACTCATCGATGATGGTCTGGAGGAACAATGGCGGGAGGAGCTGGAGGGATAATTTGAGGTCGTATGTTTTGATTATAGCCAAAATTCCCTTGATTAGGATTCATATTCCCATGAAATTGATTCCCTCGATTGAAATTGTTTTGATTAAGGTTCCTTTGATGTTGGAAACCTTGATTTGGTGCGGATAGAAATTACCTTGGTTTTGATAACCTTGGTTCATTCTGGTTGGTTCGATTCGGTTTTGCATGTTATGATTACGGTTAAAACCGGTGGTGCTCGATTAGTGTTAGCACGGTAGTGTGGTTCATTTTGAGGGCGGTATTGATTACCTCCTTCTGTGAACTACCGGCTAGAGCATTGGCTTCAAATGGACTACCATCGGTGGCGGTACAAGCGTAGTATGCATGAGGACCACCACAAGTAACACAACTCTCGACTTTCTTCACTTCACCATGTGTTGGTGTCGTGTGAAGCTCACTTTCTTTTGGTTAGCAAGAACAAAGCTTTGAACAATATCGTGAGTTTGTCAATCTTAGCATCGGTGCTAGATGTACTCATGAAGATGAAGAAGGGTCCGACATGAGGCCGATATGTCTTTGCTCGGAAAAGGCGGACACGAGATTTGTTCTCAATGATTTGCAAGGCTTCTTTGGTAGTCTTGCTCAGAAATACCTCCGCGGAGGCATTCAAAGAGTCTTGATTAGTCTAGTTCGGACCATTGTAGAAAGTATCCATTTGCATTAACTCAAGAAAACCATGATGCGGACACTTGCGAAGCAACTCTTTGTAACGATCCCATGCCTCCCGAATGATTCATCAAATCTCCGAGAAAATTTCATTATCTCATTCTTAAGACTTGTGGTTCGAGATGGAGGATAGAACTCGTTAACAATTTGGTGACTAGATCTTCCCATGTCTCAATGGAGCGAGGGGTTGTTTCTCGAAGCCAATTCCGGCTTGTCCTACAGAAAATGGGAATGTAAGCTTGATAGCTTCATGGGACATTCTTGTACTTGATGGTAGATGCAATCTTGTTAAACCATCGAATGTGTGCATGAGGATCATCCCGCCAAAACCATAGAATTGGCTTTGGGTTACTAGATTAATCAACCGGTTTTGAGCTCAAAGGTATCGCCCACGATGGTTGGGACAACAATAGCATCTCGTAACCCTCGATGGGTGCTTGGAGAAGCTCATTCATGGGCTTATCTTACGCCATTACGACGGTGGTGGTGGTGGTAGGCGTTCCTCGATCCACGGTGAAGGAGCGAGCGTCCTCTACGTCTCACGAGGAATCTTTCAAGTTCGGAAAGTGGACTTGTAGAAGCGGAAGAACGAGTGCGCATGCACTAAGTATAAAAACCAGTTTTCAAAACAAATGCGAGGCAAAGCGACAAGTGAACTTAACCAATAATCACAAATGAAATGGCTTCTTTGAAAAGGTACACCAAATCACAAGGACACAAAGACAAGTTTTAAATCATTGTTCGGGAACTTATTATGGTCACACCCCAGTTAGTAGGTGTCTTGCCTTGATTTGCGGTGGTTGATTTTATGTATTTAAGTACCACCGAAAAGAGCGTAGGTAATGATTTGTGCAAAGGGTTTAAAAACTTTTGGACAATATTTTTGGTATCGTCTCGTTTAACGAATCGTATTTCTTTAAGAATCACCTTAAAAGAAACACAAGCTAGAAAACGTTACGATTGTTTTGTTGTTTTATATTGTTTTTGTGTTTTGACACTTTAGGAAAAGTGTTAATGAACTTTTGATATTCGATAACTTTACAAAAACTTTTTACAAATGATGGTATATGTGCAAGAATGGGTGCGAAAAGGTTTAGAACACGCTAAAGCCTCCCCGCAATGGCGCCTAAAATTTGATCATCTTGAAACCGTCAAGTTATCTCACACAAGCTAGCCACTTGTGAATGGCTAACCGTAAGAAACTTAAAAGTTAAAACACAAATGCAATGAAGATCGAGAGAATATAATGAATTACAGTCGTTAAGTCCCACGGAGACTCGATGGTGTGTAAACACTGATCGATGATAGAATGATCACTAAGGATAGTGATCGATAAAGATTTGGATTGGAAATTACACTCTTGATTGATTGGAATGTATTTTGATACGAATTGGAAAGCACAACAATCGGACAAGACAAACGTAAAGCGTCTCGTTTAAAATACGCAAACGTACAAAATAAAAAGTGAAATCTAAGAAATAAAAGACCTAAAAATATGAAAATTACATTTTTGAAAACCTAAAAATAAAATAAAATTATTAGATAAAGAAAATTATTTTTACAACTATTTACTTAATTATTATTAATTCAAAACTATTTTAAACTATTTAAAAATAACCTAAAATAGAAGAAAATACAAAATAAAGCTAGAAAAATAAAATTATGATTCAGAAAAATCTAAAATATTATAAAACTTATTTTAAAACTAAAAATATTTTTTTTACACTTTTTATCTAATTATTACTAATTAATTATTATTTAAAATACACTTAAATACTAGAAAATATAAAATAAACCTGGAAAAATGAAATTTTAACTTGGAAAAATCTAAAATATGATAAAACTAATTTTAAAACTGAAAATATGTTTTTTATGCTTTTTTAATTATTTATTACTAATTATCTAATACTTTTAACTATTTTAAATTATAATAAATACTAAACAGATAGAGAAAATTATGAAACTTTTTCTAAAAATAACTTAAGGTGACAGAAAACTAAGAAAAATATAAAAACAAGATTTGCTTATTAATAAGATGAAAAGAAAAATCAAAAAGCTAAAAAATATTAAATAAACGCTATCACTATATTTAAATTGATGTTTTACGGTTTTCTTTTGAAAACTACTTAACTACTTAAAATAAGAAACTTTAATAAACACAAAATTTTACAACAATAATAAGTCATTTGATAAGCTTATGAGCAAGCAGATGGGATTAAGAGCTTATTATGATGAATTAAGCTCAAACAAGATCACAATTGAAACAAAAGCTCAAATAAGATGCAAGAGGCTACAAGCTACTCAAATGAAGTTAAAAGACAAAGATAAGCACACCGATAAGCTAGAATAGCGAGATAAGCACTTATGACTCTTGTGTTGAAAAAGCAGAAATGGGACAAAGTTTGAGCTTATTGCAAAATTTCTACCAAACAAGCTAGAAAATGAAAAACCAAGCTTGAGACCTCAAGATGGCTGGGTCGACTATCCAAAGAACCAAGGATCAAAAGTCGAAGCCAACTAATAAGCTACTTGTGAGCTTATCAAGATAGTACCACTCATCGTGCACGGCACCATTTCGCACTAGGTACTCTAAAGAAGCTAGTTAAAAGCACTTAAAAGGCGATTCAAAGAGAACGGGTATTTTCTAATTAAGTTTAGCAACTAAACTTTAGTTTCCCAAAAGCTTATATCCTAAACCTCAATATTAAACACACGGTAAAATTATCTTTTTAATTCAAAACGACCAAAATGAAAATTTTGACTTTTATAAAAACTAGAAGAGTTGACTTATATGAACTTGTGATCAATACTACTACTCGATTATGTTGTTTTAAGGTGAAATAAGACTTGTTTGATTGATTTTAACAACTTATAAACATGAAAACAAGATCAATGATCATGCAAATCCAACAGTGAGCAAGAAAGATGTGATCAATTGAGATTTTGACTTTTGATGAACAAAGACGGTTTTATGGTGAGATGAGTTATTAGGACCAAGTTAAACAAACTTCAAACAAGGACAATGACTAGAGAACTCTTAAACACGATAAACCAAACACTACTTATTTAGGCAGTTTGGTGGTTTTCAAAGCTAAACACAAATCAAAACCATGGCGATTCAAGACCATGTATTATCATATATTAGGACTAATGAAACATGAAACAACAACATTAACAACAAGAAACTAAGAAAAGACAGATTATGCACTTTTAAGCTGTGAAAATAAAGTTTTAGCTAACTACAAATTTAAAATAACAAACAACTGATTTTAATACTCAAATACACTTAACTATAACTAATTAACAATAAAACACAAAGATTTAAACTATGAAAGATCTAAAACAGAAATGCCAAAATGAGCAAATGGCTTACAATGGCTTCCAAGCTCAAAGCGAGAACAAGGACCAAATATCACCCTATTAGCTTACCACTAAGCTTCTAACCCAAGGCCATCCAAAATTCACCCTGCTCATTGTGAACACCATTTCCATGGGATTTTGATTTTCACTAATTATTTGGTATTTTTGGTGATTTTCCTTTTAACTTCTAAACTGGTTTTAAGTGTTTCTAAAAGCTTGAATAAGCTTTATAGAGCTTACATGTGCTATATCGGTCCATAATAACACCTACAAACAACATTTGATCATTCATGAGATTTTAAAATAAGGAAAATTTGCATAATCCGAGATATAACTTGATCTCGAATTGATGTTTCACAAAAGCTTTATTATAACATAAAAACTTGAAATACAGAGTTTTAAGACTAAAACATACACTGAAATTAAAAGTAAGCTAAAAACGACATAGAAACTTAAAAATTATGCTAGATGTCTTGATACATTGCTTCCCCTCCTTTTTATAATGACTTTTGAGACTCTATGTTGACCTCTGATTCATTCCCACTTCATCTGAGCCATTGGATTGGCCAAAATCATCTTATTCGTCCAAGTGTAGTTTTTGGCGCCAATTTTCTTTTGAGCAGGTTTGAGATATTAATGGGGTGGTTTGAAGCAATTAAAGGTATTTGGGTGTTAGTGAAGGTGGAGGGGACAAGGTAAGGTGGGGGATGGAGAAAACGTGGAAAACCAGCTCTGGTTTTGGAATTCAGTGTTTGTGAGGAGGATGAACAGTGCTGGGCGGTATAATAGCCGTTTGACTTTTGTTGACCGTTTGGTATAACGGGGTTGGATATTGGGCTTGGTTGGGATTGGGCCAAAGGGTTTGTGGATTGGGTTTGATATATTAAAAGAGGTCAGGTTTGGCTAAGTAGTATCTGAGGACTAGTTTTGCAATTTATCCAAACTTCAGGATGGCCGACACTTTTCCAAAGATATCAAAAGGACCAAACTTGACAAACTTTGATAGTACAAGGATAACTTTTGCATAAAATTCCATTTTAAAATATCCAAGGACTAATTTTGCAATTTTTCAAAGCTTAGGGACCTTTTCGCCATTTGACCAAAGAATCATTCAAGGACCATTTTAACAACTTAGAATATTTCAGGGACCTTGAATGACAAAACTTCACATTTTTGAATTCGAGGACTAGATTTGACAACTTTTAAAACTTGGGGGACTAAAGCGCCAATTTTGCAAACTTGATCGTTTTCATCGATTTTGATATTTTGCATTTAAAACACATAAAACACTTGTTTGTGATATTTTCATCATTTGATGCGTTTTGAGTGTTTTCGGATGATTTTGCAGTTTAGATTGTACAAAATGATGAGTATTTAGACACTCATCAATCCCACATTACTAAGATATTGCTAGTCCCTAGCAATGATTTAGATCTTTAATGGATTTTAAAACTCTTTACCAAAAGCCATTACTTGGAGTAGCCAATTGTTTTGATTCAAGTAAGAACCTTGGTACAACGATAACCAAATGATTTTGAGCAAATCATAAAACATAACGGTTTGATTTGTCTTTACGAGCCGTTTGCTCACGGACTAGCCAACTCTTTAGATAAATTATCGGTATTATCTTTGGTGGTGATTACCAATTATGGCTTTTCCTTTGCCTTTACCACAAGCCATAAACTTGCGGGCTAGCCAACTCTTCACTTTTAGGATATGGTGAGTTGAATACCATACAATTTTGGGCAAATTGCAAGTCGTCAACGGTTGAGATATCTTTACCAAGAGCCGTTTGCTCTGGATTAGCCAATCCTTTTGTTTATTAGACAAGGCGATGATAACCAAATGAGTAAGTGCAAAACACTTACTCCAAAAAATTTTGGCCAAAATGGGGAATTGGGTGGTATAATTATATGATAAAATTCGTGAGAATTCCCCCACACTTAGAAATGAATATTTCCCTCAATATTCAAAATACCGTGGTTATGCCGAAGCCGAAACGTAAAAAAATACTACGGCCATTATTTGAAAGAGAGATTTTTATTTTTTATTATTTTTTTTTTTTTTTGGAAAGATTTTATATACAACAGTGTGGGCAACTCCCCACTAGGGTGGTAGAATAGAAAGAAAATGAAATATGGGTGAAAACCCATATGGTGTGTGCTAATATTTTTGATTCCAGAGTCACTAGCTTGACTCGATCCCCGCATTCATTGGTTTATGGGAAAGTTTGTAGATCCGGGACAACCACGGATGGAATGTCCTCTCCAGTAATGCTTCACTCGATGACCATTCACTTTAAAATTAGGACCATCGGGTTGAGATAACTCAATGGTACCATAAGGATAAACCTTAGCGATAGTAAATGGACCAGACCAACTGGACTTGAGCTTTCCCGAGAATATCTTCAATCTTGAATTGAAAAGAAGGACTCGATCACCAACGTTGAAAACGCGGTTCTTGATTTTAGAGTCATGAATCTTCTTTGTCTTTTGCTTGTAGATCAAAGAGTTCTCCATCGTTTTCTAAACTGAACACAACTATAAGAAGGCCAAACAATGTTTATCCTAGAAGTAACCACCATCAAATGGGATGGAATCCTAACACAGAAAATGGTTTTCCATTTCAAACTTTACACCTTGGAATGCCTTCTCACCATTTTCGTATATGCCTCATATGAATGAAATGTATAACACCAATGGACCCATGAACAAATGGGGACCAAACTTTTGAGTTAATTGTTTTCTTAGATGTGCCTAAAGGTTGACTTAGATCCGGACGAATGGATCAAGGATAGCGGGTGTACAAGGCGTATGACCGGTAATAAAGCATTGTTCTCCACATACGAATCCTTCAATGGAGGAAATGTGGTGTTCGGAAATAGCAAGAGCAAAATCATCGGTAAAGGTACAATTTCTCACAATTCCTTAACCATTTAAGATGTATGTCACGTAGAAAACCTAAACTTTAATCTACTAAGTATAGTTCAAATATGTGATAAAAAGTACAACGTACTTTTTTGAGAAACCGGTAGTAAAATCTTGAAAAATGGTATTACTATAGGAAGAGGCTTAGAAAACATAGAGTCTATGTTATTAAAATTGGAAATGAACCAAAAGACAAGCTTTGTCTTACATCTATGGATGATACTTCGACCTTATGGCATCGAAGAATGGGTCACGCTAATATGCGACTTCTTCAATCGCTATCATCCAAAGAACTAGTAAGCAACTTACCTAAACTAAAATACGAACATCATTTTTGTGATGCTTGTAACATAGGAAAACAAGTCCATGCTAGTCATAAAGCTAAAAATATTGTTTCTACAACTAAGTGTCTAGAATTACTACATATGGATTTATTTGGTCCATCCGCTATCCAAAGTTCTGAGAGGCAACTTCTATACCTTGGTTATAGTGGATGATTACTCTAGGTATACATGGACTAAATTTTCAAAGAATAAAAGCGAAACGTTCGATTACTTTGAAATCTTAAGTAAGAAAATCCAAAGACAACTAGGAAGTCCTATTGTGTCAATTAGAGCGGATCGTGGTCGGGAATTTGATAATGAAGAGCAATTTGGAGATTTTGTGATGCTAATGGTATTACCCACAATTTCTCGACTCCTCGCACTCCACAAACCAAATGGGGTAGTTGAAAGGAAAAATAGAACCCTACAAGAAATGAGTCGCACCATAATTAATGATCAATCTATTCCTCAAAAATTTTGGTGCAATGACGTCGGCACATCAACCTATATACTAAACCGAGTCATGGTTAGACCATTCTTAGGAAAAACTCCATACGAGTTACTACGAGGCAAAAAGCCTTCGTTAGAACACTTTCGAGTCTTTGGTAGTAAATTCTTCATACTTAATACTAAAAATTACTTAACTAAATTCGATCCAAAAACAACCGAAGGTATCTTCCTAGGATATTCTCCTAATATTAAAGCACATGTAATACTAAATAAAGAAACCATGAAAGTTGAAGAATCTTTAAACGTAAAATTTGACGAGAGTCCACCTAAAACTACCTTACCTCTTGTCGATGACGAGTTAATCGAAAGTGAAGTCTTAGAAATCAACGAAAATATAAATAAAGAAGATGAACCATTAAACAATGAAATCATCAATGTTAAAGAGTCTAAAGATCATCCCGTAGAAAAAGTTATGGGAAAGTTAAATGAAATAACCCTAAGATCTCACATCCAAAACCAAAGTAGTCTATTTTGTTTTGTATCAACCATAGAACCTAAAAACACTCAAGAAGCCATAAAAGATGAAAGTTGAGTAATGGCTATGCAAGAGGAATTAAATCAATTTGTTTCTAACAATGTTTGGACACTTGTCCCTCCACCTATAAACCAAACCATAATCGGAACAAAATGTTTATATAAAAACAAATTAGATGCAAACGGTGTCGTGTCTCGAAATAAAGCTAGACTTGTTGCTCAAGGTTATAACCAACAAGAAGGCATAGACTTTGATGAGACCTATGCTCCCGTAGCTAGATTAGAGTCTATAAGAATCCTTCTTGCTTATGCTTGTGCTCATGATCTTAAGATTTTTTAAATGGATGTTAAAAGTGCTTTTCTAAATGGTTTTATAAATGAAGAAGTATATGTAGCTCAACCTCACGGCTTTATTGATTTGAAAACCTAACCACGTGTACAAACTAAAGAAAGTTCTCTATGGTCTTAAAGAAGCCCAAAAGCTTGGTATGATAGACTCAAGTCATTTTAATAAAAACGACTATACCATGTGGTTAGTTGACAATACACGTTTTACAAAGAAAAAGGAATCACAAATTATTATTGTTCAAATTTACGTGGACGATATTATATTCGAATCGATTTGTCAAGACATGTGTGATGATTTCTCAAGAATCATGCATGATGAGTTTGAAATGAGTATGAGGGGAGAATTAAGTTTCTTTCTTTGTCTATAAATCAAACAACTAGAAGATGGTATCTTATTTAATCAATCCAAATACATAAAAGAAATGCTAAAGAAATTCGGGTTAGAAGATTCAAAACCAAGAAGAACACCAATGTCATCCGATACCAAACTCACCAAGATGAAGACGGTGAATCCGTTGATAACACCAAATACCATGGCATGATTGGTAGTCTTCTCTACCTTACGGCTAGTCGGTCGGATATCATGTTTAGTGTATGTCTTTGTGCTAGGTTTCAAAAAGACCCTAAAACTTCACATCTAGAAGCCGTCAAAAGAATATTTAGATATATTAAGGGTATAACTCAATTAAGATTATGGTATCCCAAAAGGACGGGGGTAGAACTATTGTATATGCGGATTGTGACCATGCAGGTGATTATGTTGACCGAAAAGGTACAAGTGGTGTTTGCACATTCATGGGGTGTTGTTTAACATCTTGGTTCTCAAAGAAGCAAACGAAATTAGCCATTTCAACAACCGAAGCCGAATATGTCTCTCGCATAAAGCATGCCAACAAGCACTATGGATGAAACAAGCATTAGTTGACTACGACATCCATCTAAGTGACATTGCCATTTTATGCGACAACAAAGGTGCTATTGATCTTAGCAAAAATCCGGTGTTGCATTCTCATACCAAGCATATAGAGATCCATAATCACTTCTTAAGAGACAATGTTCAAAAAGGAACATTTCAATAGATAAAGTGTCATCGGAAGACAACACGTACCGCGTCCTCACCAAACCGTTGGCGGGAACACTTCAACTTGCTTCGTTTAGGTATTGGTCTTATGGAACAATCGTCGTGAAATATTTTCATTCTACAAGGTGCGTAACGTTTTCCTTACATTCTTTTAGAGTCTAGGATCTATATTTCCTACAACTCATAAACAATATGGGATTTATTTTCAAAACTCAAGATATTTTCTATACAAGAAATTCTTGAAATATATTCTAAAAGATATTTCTCCCATATAATTTTCCTTAAATCACTCTCATGTCTAGGACAAACATTTTATTTTTCTCTCATCGTTAATACAAAGTAAAAGCCTTTGCATTGCATCTCATGTTTTTGAATGCTAAAGGGAATACATAATTAATATGTGTTTTCGGGTACATTCAATCAAGCAAAATGAATTAAAAGCACTCGGGTTATCTCGTATATGTATATGTATATATATATATATATATATATATATATATATATATATATATATATATATATATATATATATATATATCAGAGACATTTGACATTAATGCCACCTCAATGCCAAATAATCATTTTTCATGCCACATAAGCATTATTGGTCCAACTAAGCAATTTTTTCATCCACCTAAGCAATAATATTTAATTTTTTGATTTAATGTATGAATTTTCGGATTTTTAAAGGTATTATTTATAAAATTCGTTTTTAGTAAAAAATGTGGATGGTGAGATTCGAACTTGGGTTGTTTGTAGGATTAGTATAAATAACTTGTGTGTTTACCACTTAGGCAACAAGTTATTTTGATAATTATGTTGCATACTATAATATATAAATGGCTATAATTTTATTGGAATCATATAATAAATCTATGCAACTATGTAGGAGAATCCTATAACTTAGGTAACCCTAAACTAAACATATACATAAAAATTATATACGGTTCATAAATTTTTTTCTCAAAAACCCTAATATCCTTTTTCCCTCACAATCTCATCTAATGATCCATAAAAATTATATACAGGTTCATTATATTTGTTTTTGTGTTTTCTTCAGGTTTGCATCCCATCGGTTCGAGTTGACAATGGTAACAACGAATTTTCTGCATGGGCTGTTACATATGATTGTTTAACTATATATCGTGATGCAGAAACTGTGATGTAATATACGTTTAACTATATGTTTATGTACTATCATGATTGTTTTAAGTAATCTCACCATGAATAAAATTAGTAATTTTCTCTGCAATATTTATAACGATATGTGACTGATGAGGATGGTTGGCTTACAGAACGTATGCAAGTCATGCAATGGCTAGAGAGTGGTGAGAGGACCAAAATCCGTCAAAGTCAACATCAAACCAGGTATGTCACACTGATCTTCTAAACTTTTGTCATATTGTACATTGAGTAATTTGGCTTGAAACCTTTATGATCAGTTTATCACCAATGTGTCATTATACGGCCTCTTGACGCATTGACTCTTTGGAAAAGTGGACACTACAGGTTATTGACATATTCGTGTTTCGGTTGTCTTGAGTATCGTTATTTGTTTCTGATTTGCAGGTTGAACCAGAACCCAACTCGATCAAAAAGTATCCCTAAAGGGTAAGGTGAGTGTACATGATGAGTAATATACATGTTCACCGCTCTAGAACTGGTTTGTAATGGTCAATGTGCTCAAACAAATTTCTGCTTTTTTTATTCACGGAATTAAAACTAGAACCTCTTATTGTATGGAGATCAATATGTAACACTTCAATGTCAGAGATCCCAGCGAAGTTTTCTTGCTTTCACTATGTATTCAATTGAGTTTTATTGTATTATGTTTGGTAAGGAAGTCGGATAAGGGTATGTATGTGAAGGAGTACTTGGTGGAGACATTGAGGCATGATGATGAAGATAAGGCTTTGTCGGTGTAATATCACATGCCTTGCATGGGGAGATGAGGAAGAGTCCGGGAAGAAATCGAATAGGATAAACCAATGGGAACAATAATGGAATCGGTTGAAGTTCGGCGTCGATTGGGTGATCATCACGAGGCGATGTGAATGGATAAAAATGCGAATGAAAGGGCGAGATCTTTGTTGGTTCTTGGTTTGGAGGCATAGGGATGCGCCACAAGGAACTATCGGAACATCTTATGGTAATTAGTCTATCTCATGTTAATAGTATGAAGTATAAATAAGAGATACGAATAAGAACTAACAAACTTTGCATTTTTGGTAAAGGACGGATCAAGGATTATCAAGTAATCCAAGTGGCGATCGAGAAGAGTTGAAGTGATCAAGAACATGAGTTGGTTGTGGTAAGTTATGATAATATTGATTACTTTGAAGCACATATTTAGATTCTTGGTGAACACTCATTATGTGAGGTCAATAGTCGGGCGAGCCTCATGATGTAACAACATCAAAATATACATCCAACATCTACTTTTGTAGGCTCACGGCAAAAGAAGCAATGGTGAAAACAAAAGCGTAAAACCATTCCACACCGAACTTGATTCCATTACGTATGAATTGGATGATGCTATCACCCCTCGTATCTTTGATTCGGTTTCTAATTCACCACCAAAGTTCTAACCCGACAACCACCGCGATCTTGGGAATTCTTCACCACTGAGGTCCAACACGTGATCGAAATTTTAACTACTCGAGACACAGAATCGATGCCACCGTGATATTGAAATCTCATCACCATCGAGGTCCAACTCACCAATTCCATGAACTTTCTCTGATCCGAAAGCAAACAAACATGGTAATAATTTATGTGTATTTGATGTGTGATCAAGCGATTTGGATGGCGCAAAGCATTTGATGTGCGATTCTTTGTCAAGAATCTATATGGAAGATTTTGTTGCATTCACAGGAACACCATGTTATTGGTCTTACTCTAAATTGGTAATGGCAAACTTTATTAGGAATTACAATTTATGTCTTGAAAGTTTTAGTCGTTCATTATTAGCTTACAAGATACTTATTGACATATGTTTAATGTGAAAGCTTTGGCGAGTTTAGTTTATCATTTTTTATGTGTTTTCATAGGCGCCGTTTTTTGTGTTTTATAGATTATAGTTGATTAGGTGAAGCAAATTACGTGTCTAAGATGGTACAAAGATCGGATGGTGGAAGAGCGCAAATGCTAGATTATATACTTTTGGTTCATCTGGTCTTGGGGTAAGGAGACTCTTCTTGCATCATTTCATATAAAAGATCATTAATAAACTTTAAGACATGTTCATCTATAATAATTTGGTCATCTAAAGCTCTTATATTTTGGTGGTAGGCTCATGGTGTAGGGCATACATTGACACCTTATGTGGTCACGATCGTTAATGATTACTAAATATATGTAAATGGTAGCCTAGGAAGATTATCAGAGTACTTGACATAGGTAGTGCATTTTACTATCAAAATGTATTACTATTTAGAAATGTAAATTGCATTTGCGAGAGGGAGTTTTGGTTCCGTCAACGGTGACTACTTACAAATGTAAATTGTTTGCTCTTTAATTTAGATCCTTTAATGAGTTTATAACATCATTTATGTTAGTTTCTTGCACACTATCGGTCACTATTGGGATTATGCTTGCTTATTTGCTAGGACTTTTGTAAATTGGAGAATCCGAGCAACTTTGGGTAATCGACCTCGAGAACATCAAGTATGAATTTAAATGCATTCTTAAATCACAAAAAAGCAGAGATATGCAGCTAAGGAATTCCTTGTGGGGAAAGTTGGCTTTAAAGTACGAGATGACATGATCCGGTGTCCAAGGATAAAAATATCATCTTAGTACTAACATCTTGCAAGGTTAGCATTGTGGAAGTAGTCATTTCTTAATATATATATTCTTATTGCATAATCCCAAATGGGTCAATATAGTTTTTTCAATTCAACCGGCAAATCTAAAATAGTATAAAAATCTCGATCCTAAAAAGCATAAGGCGACTAGCGATGGGCGTAACCAAAATCTCGATGATGTATCACAAAGTTAGGTTGAGTCAAGTTTCTAGAGAACATCGCTGGTCAGGTACATGACTGTTACTTGGCACATTTAAAATTCTGCTGGATAATTTTAACCTAAATGCGACAAATCTTTATGGGTTATACACATTATTTCATTACTTATGTTGTCTTATGCTGCATGTTTAACGTGTACATTTCACGGCAAGGTCTTTTGAGTTCTTGGGAATCATTGGAGATGAAATGCGGGGCTAACTTGACTAACATGGAATTTGGGGTTCTACTCAATTATCTTTTACGCTTTCAGAAATAGCAAGCAATAGAGGATTTTGATCACGATAGCAAAAGGCTTCTCACAATTAGACAAGTGAGTTATTAAATTTTATTCATGTTGCTCACATTAATAATATCCAACAACTTTGAGTGGTCATTCAATAGATTTACATGAGGCTATAAAGCTCGTGAAGAGGCAAATGGTGGCAAACCGATTCAAAGAATTGAGCTTATTGGTCACAATTTACTCATTTAGAGGTGATGTATAAACCCAAGCATCGACCCTTATTGGACTAACATAAAAGTTTTCAATTAACATAGTTTTGGGTGCTTTAGGTTGTTGTGTATAAGACATCCTCGACATGTCTTTGCTCTTTTGGCAAATATTGATGCGCAATAGGATGCAACTAAACTTTGCCTTTCAATCGTCACCAACTAGCTACTAAATCTTGACTTCTCAAATGCATATCAACAGGGATCACCAACTAAGAGTTCTTTGCTTTATCTTACGTTCTCATTGCATTAAAGAAGGGACCATCCCATGCCTCTACAATCGACCCGTTAGAAGCTCACCCATCACACGGTACTAATAATTTCTAATGAATTTCATTTTGAAAACATTTTCATATGGGATTCACAACAAACAAACAAACAAACAAAAAAAAGTTCTTTTCAAAGAAATAAAAGCGAAGTGTACATTGTTTTAACGGTTTAAAAATAGTCTTTACGTAACTTTCGCTACACAAGTTGTGAGTAGATAGCTTGCCATTAGCTCACTTAACCACCACAAGTTAGAACAATGAAGAAGATGAATTATTGGTGCGCCACCGTGAAAAAGCATCCATGGTGTAATATCATATTGGTGTTGGTGCTTCTCTCTTTGTAAAAGAGGTAGGTAGCTAACCCTCATAAAATGTTTGTCATTTTCTTGTCAATTTTGTATATATTTTTTTTGCTTTGGTTTTCTAACCTTCGATAGAAATTTACTCTGATCAAAATACTTTATTTTTAACCTTCTAGATATATCTTCATATTGTCTTTTAGTTTAAAGTGTGTATATAATTTGTGTGATCACATGTCCTTAGACATTACTTTTATCACTAACAAAGCGTCATGAACATGAACTCTTGATATGCTTCTCACCAGATCCTTTACCTTCATGGTTGGGGACTAACAATACAGCGTCAAGAAATGTGGGTGTGGAGTGGCCTTTATAGGAGAACACAATGACTTAAAAATTCTTGACATTTGAGATGATTCATGATTTTATGGGGCTTTCAACCCCAAGGCAGACACATATTTTAGTTACTACAATAGGCCGCGTTATATTATTTTTTTAGTCTATTTTCTTTTATTATGTAATCTCAATGTGTAGGTGAAAAAGATGAACAGTGAGGTAATCACATTGTTGACTGCACAATTTGAGCACATCAACAACTAATGTTGTCTACAAAGAAGCTTTGTTTATAATTTAAGTTAATTGTTATATCACTTTAATACATTTTCATTATCTTTAACTTTACAAACATGCATATATTAATTAAAGTAGTAAAAATTATATATGATGTCTTATTAACTATACATGAAAATCATACAATTATTTATAATCATTTATTTTATTAAAAATAAAAAACAAAATTTTAAATAAATATCTTATAATATTGTTTGAAAAACAACAAACAAATGCTTAAAACAACAAAACAAATAACATTATTTTAAAAAGCGTGGTTACGCGTGTACGCTAACAAAAACAACAAACAAATAATTATAAAACATGCATAGGTTGGGCGCCAGAACAGTATATATATATATATATATATATATATATATATATATATATATATATATATATATATATATATATATATATATATATATATATATATATATATATATTAACTTCTATGTTTATTTTCTTCTCTAAAAGAGTCGAGATAATCGTAATTCCACATGGTTTCATATAGGCACACACTAGGCACTATTATTTCCAAAAGCAAATTTTTTAGTTGCACGAGAACACAGTTCCACGGATCCCGGCATTTATCTTGGACGGATCCCCTGAAGGATTGGAACCGTGGGAGCTGTGTCACGATGTGATTTTTCTCTTATTTTTCTTACTTTGGCTAGAAACTTTTAAATTTTCAACATTTTAGCTTTATCACTAATGAATATGTTACTTAATGCTTGTGCTCTCATGATCACTTTACTTAAATTTATATCTAATCATTAGATTATAGTCCATATTTTGGTTTTAGCATTCACTGAAATGCATTATTTGTTCTACAAATAAGGTTTCAAAATGCTTGCATATCCATCACTTTCACACTTACAAACAATAATCTTCATGTCACTGATAACATCAAATAATCACGAATATTAGTGTCAATTTCCCGATAATGTCTGTATTTATATCATTTATATGGATTCGCTTTTTTCCTACGTTTTACTTTCGATTAAATTACGAGCATTGGGCTAAAGGGCGAAATTAGAGTTTATTAAGATTTATCGGAGTATGCTCATTTTGAAGAAGTTACGGTAACTCATCTCTCAGTCTGCCGTAGTAACTAAAGCGTGACTCGAAAAACCAACTTATCGAAGACTACGGCGTAACTCTCCCCAAAGATTACGTCATAACCATATTAGGTCAAATGAGGTTCCACATTGATAATTATGCAGTAACTCATGCATCAACTACTGGCGTAGCCAAGATTTATTGAAGATATGGCGTAACCCTCTAAGGTTCGCCCGTAACGGCCGGTCTAGTGCAATTTATGAAGAATTAGAGGATTGGTAGTAATTCTTTTTAATAGTTGCTGTAGTAATCAAGATCTGGCCTATCAATACCCGCGATTTCCGGCATTTCAAAGCATCCCATTTCACACACAACAATCGAGAGAATGTGGGAAGAAGCCAAACACGGATCTAGGAGCATGGGCTATCTCAGGAGAAATCACTCCCTACGATAAGCATTAGCTTTTTATCTTTTCTTTACTTTCAATTCATGTATTTCGTAACATTAAACATTGAATTGATTTGTATGGTAAATATGATGCTAAGCACCTCTTGGTCTTGGCCTAGTTATGATTCCTAATTGTTTTGTTTGTGTTTACTTTACTTGAGTATAATTATTTCTAAGTGTATGCATATGACCAATGACGACCCTTTTCTACTTGTGCGATTGACCAATGATCACTCTACCGTTTGGATGAACTTAAGAATTAGGGGTGAGTGTCTAAGATGCTAGCGCACAGGCACTCACTATTATAAGTCTAGCATGTGGCGAACTTAATGAGCTTGGCTTGGGGACCATGAACAACTGGACTTATGATGGGACACGCGACTTCTCGATGGTGGCATCTTTCTTTGATAGGTTAGACATAGCCGACCAAATGTTGTCCTCGACTTTGACTGAAGTAATTTGAAGAAATTAGACGTAAGCATTACTAGTTAGGATGAATAACTAGGTTAGCACCTCTCCTCTCTATTGATCACACCCCTTACCTTTATTGCTTTAGTAGTTAATTAGTTTATTTCATAATCATATTAAAATCATGACACCTAGACTTAGTATTAATCCACACACATAACTCTTGGGACGACCTCGGTTTTACTGAATACTACACTACACACGACCGAATACCTTTGTTAGTGGCATTAGGGGTAGACCATAGGTATAACGAGAAATTATAAATATTAAAACCTAGTCGATAAAACACGCATCAAGTTTTTGGCGCGTTCAGCGAGTGATTATTTTAGGATTGCTATTAAGTCTTTCATTTTGTTTTGTTTAAAATTTTCAAATTCTCACGATCACTTTTCAAGTTTTCGTGTACCATGGAAGTTGTTAACATTGATGACCTCACTGAGGAATATTTAGCGTTGACAAGAAGCGAGAACAAGGGCGGATCGTAAGACCGGCAATTGGAGCCCGATGTCCATTTTGAAATCAAAGACCAATTTATGGCGGAGCTTCGTACTAACCCTTTTGAAGCAGAGGCGAAGATGCGTATGAGCCACGTTGAAAATGTCTTATACATATGCAAGCCTTTTCAACATTCCGGTGTCGTCTCATGTAATGTTATGCTAAGGGTGTTCCCGTGACTCTTCTTGGAAATGCGCGGAAGATGGATCGAAAGATTGCCTTGTAAGGCAGTCAATACTAGGCACTACTAAAGAAATACTTCATCAGAGGTATTGTCCTCTGTCAAAGATATCTAACCGACTCTTGGAGATCCATAATTTCAAACAAGAAGCGATGAAACATTGTATCAAGCACAGGATAGATACAACGATCTTCTATATAAGTGTCCTACACATGATCACGAACAACCAACCAAAAGTCAACATTTTTACAAAGGAATCAATGTGACTACAAGACGAGATCTTTGGACTATCAAAGACCGATCCGAACATGACTCTACTTTGCAATTGAAGCCATTCAAAAATGGTGATCACTACATAAAAATGGCACGATGGAGGCAAAAAGATACCAAGCGGAAGTTTTGACAGAATGGCGACCATCGCTAGCAAAATTGAAAATCTAAGTCGAGATATGCTAAAAATCGAGAAACCGTTCATGCCATCCAAGTGGGTTGTGAAAGGCTGCGGGGAGGACATCTCGTAAAGAATTGTCTGTGTGAAGAAAGCATAATCGAAGAAGCTAAATATGGAAAATCGACCGTTTCTGGAGATAACTGAAATAATAATGGATATCGTGGAAATTACAACCCTGGCCTTATGGAGAAAAAGGGCCCAACCTTGAAGAAACCATAAACAAGTTCTGGAAAATTCAGCCTGACAAAAAGAACAAGATAAATGGCTCGAGTTTCGAGGAAAACACAAATAAGAATCTTTCGAGCCACGACAAAATCCTAAAAACCTTGAAACCATGGTAGAAAAGCTTAGTGCGAGAGATAAAATGAGTAATCTTGAACTGAGGGAACCAAACCTATGGTAGTGTGCAATGCCGTTTTCTGGCGATAATTGAAGAAAGTGATTGAGGAGTGCAAATCTACAACAAAAAATTTTGAAGAAGCAATTGTCGACAACCGAGTTGGTTACGCCGTAACTATTTCCCGAGTTACGGGCGTAACTCGTCTCGAAAAGTATAACGAGGTCCATTAAGCGTTTTGTTTCCGGTTAAAGATATTAAGCGCCAAGCGGGTTAGTCGTTCCATGTTCGGTTAGGAATTATGATATCTTGGGGATAGTAGATGTTGGATCTAGCGTAAATATCATGCCATTTTCCATATTCTTAAAACTCAAATTAATTCATCTTTGGAAAGCGGATATAAATGATTGAAATGGCAAATAATACTAAGGCTAC
Organism: Chrysanthemum lavandulifolium; assembly: GCA_022545495.1. Lineage (NCBI taxonomy): Eukaryota > Viridiplantae > Streptophyta > Magnoliopsida > Asterales > Asteraceae > Chrysanthemum > Chrysanthemum lavandulifolium. The sequence continues at coordinate 270,832,045 of CM040242.1, forward strand.
TCCGTTAGGAATTACAAGTGGTACTTGTGTTAAGGTCGATAGATTCTTTTACGCCCAGAATTTGTGGTTATGGACATGGAGAAAAACTCGAGGGAGCGTTTAATTCTTGGTAAACCGTTCCTCGACTCGTCAGGATACTATGGTGATAGAATAGAATTTAAATTGGACAAAACTCGCGCCATGCGCCGGTTGAAGCCCCAACAAATAAGGATTCATGAAGTTCTTCGGATTATTCCGATAGATTTCTTCCTTTATCTTTTGGCCATTTAAGGAACCGAGTCAAAGTTATGTTGTTCTTGGGAAACTTCATTTGTTGTACTCTGAAACCTCTTTGATTGATGGGTCTAAAGTTACATTGCCTCGTGTTCTCATTTTCAAAAGCGATGTAATGGAGGAGGGCGGTGTCTCATTCGAAGAATAAAAGAGGTACATGAAGTTTGGTGGTCTTTGGAAAAGCGAAAAGCTTATCATGAAAAAGTGGTTGCAAAGGGCATAACATTCTAAGCGAGTGGTTTCTTGAGGCCGATTGGACTATTCATTTTGCGAACCGGCTATGATGTTGATGAATTTACCATAGCATGGCCTACATGCGACCCGAATCGTAAGATCTGCGATGGAGGAGAATTCCCGATCTAGCGGCTCGAGCGTAAGGAATGGGCATGTTTTGGGAAAGAGAAGGAAGTCGGATACAAAGGAATCTTGTTTGGCGGTCACGAGTAAAGTTTGGAGTCTGTTAAATTAAAATGAAATAGAGGCTAAATTCCGTTATGAATGGTGAAAGGCTAATTTTTGCAAGAAAATCGATATTCCATAACTCGGTTTATTTCTACGTGTTTGGGACAAGCCCTCTTCAAGTAAGAAAGCAAACATGGAGGAAGTTGGCGGTCCAAAGGCCACCATAAAGCCCGAGGCTCGAGTCTAACAAGACTCATAAATAAAGAAAAGTGCTCTTTTGGGAGACAACTTCGAATTATCCCTTTCATTTGTTTTATTTCCATTTCTGTGGGTTTTGTATTTTTAACCATTTTGCAGGAAGCGAAAAGCGTTCTTCTTTGCGACTTCTTTGATCGACGAGTTAGGCGTAACTCATTCTCATGGTTAAGCCTTAACAGCCCCACATGAGAACTTGGATGCCTTTTCTATGACATAATCCCTCCGGTGGTTCTGTTGTAGCTACACTCTTCAGTATGCGGGTTTTGCCTAATGGCGTAACTCCTTCTAAAGAGTTACGCGTAACTATCCTGCATTACTTCTTTCATTTTAAACCAATCACCTTGTATAGTATTTTAATTAACTTTGTGGGTGTGTTCCTGTAGCCCTCGAGAGACTTCACTCGTCCACTTGGGACACCAGTGGTTTAAAACTTGTTACATGTGCTAAATGCAACCGTGATTCCTCAAAAGTGAGTTAGGTTTGTTTTCATTTTCATTTTTTCTTTTTAAATTATGCTTGTCGGTAGTGTGATTTCGAGGATTGAAGTTTGCTCGTGGATGCTTATCTGAAGGCCCGACTCTTTTCGTGGCCTTCTTTCTTTTGGAGCAAATTCGAAGTTCTCGCTCTATTCTACTTTCTCTTCACCTTTATTTAGCGCTTGATATAAAAGGGACTTTGTCAATTCAAGTGGGGGATGGGAGTAGATTGTCTCTTGAACTTTATTTTGCCCTCGTTTTCTAGTTTATTTTGAAAAAATTATGCCATTTAAAAATTTTGACATGTTTTTCTTAACCTAACTAGATTAGACCTTAGCGAGCACATACACCCACGATATATTGTAACATATTGGTTTTCATAAACACATAAGTAATCACACAAGTGGGCATATGAATGAAGTTCTAGAGAGAGAAAGTGAGATGTTCTAGAGAGATAAAATCCAAAGGAAAGGTTAGATTAGTATGTGAACATCCAACCCTCTCCCTTGTGGGGATAGGGCTTTTTATACAAACGACTACGCCATCTTTCGGGTTGTGGATCAGGCATACAGTGGGTAAAGACCCGTCTTTCTTCCACGGTGTTACTTATACTACTAATAATCTAACTAATATATTGTTATGTCTACGAGCTATAATATGCTAAACATATGTTGGGGTGACCGACACTTCTGCATAGATTTTCTAAATCCTAACAATCTCCCCTTAAGGGAGGTCACCCCATTAATTACATTGAAAAAGTCCTAGCAATTAATCTATAATCTTTAATGCTCGAGCTCGTAGACTTTGTAGCTTCACAAACTTTAACATCGTGTAATAGTAGTGATTGCTTGGCTTTGAGTGATTCTTTGATATGTGATCGAGAGCTTTCATTGAGATCATCGGCAATACATAATCTCTAGATCATCCGATGTAGGATTACCAACATGTGAAGTTGTGACTTTTGAGCCGACATGCTCACATTCGGATCATGAAATCTTCTCATCGAGTTGCGGAAGCTTATGTTGATTCATGACATTTGCGATGGCGTGGCGAATGCATGGATTGAAAAATATCGAATCCACTCTTGATGAAGATATGCACATATCATGATTCTTTTAGATGTGAAAGTGATGTGTGAGCATGTGCTATGGATTGACTCCTCAATTCGATAGCTACCGATCCGTCGGTGTACATGCATACAACGCATTAGAAATGAAGCGTCTTTGAAAGTGTCTTTGATCACTTCCCGTTGATCAAGACAAGTCTTGCCCGTGATCATGTATAATTCGAATAATCTCCTCGACGAGGTTTCGCAACCGCTTCTAGCCGTTCTCAACCCGGGCGTCTCAAAGAAGACAACACGGAATGAGTGAACCAAAGAAATTGAGGTTTCTGATTGAAGAAAATGATTTGAAAACAATCGTGTATTGCTTAAATAGAAAGAATTTTTGCAATACAACGGAGGTTTTATAAGAAAAGAATCAATTTTCAATCATAAATACCTTTTGATTTTGAAAATGTAATACACACTCGATGTGCTATAGAAAATAATTTTTGAGCACAAACGACTGGTTTTTCAAAGGTATCCGTCAATCCATTTCCTGAACCCGGATTGATTCATGAGTGAATTGCCCCATCATTTCTGTCCAGTTGTCACATGGTTGATCTATTGGATAGATCTCACATGCTACCTACCAAGAGCTTGTTTGATGTTGGCTCTAGAAGGTTTTCCATCTTCATTGTGAATATGATTACATATCACTCAGATGTTCTAGAAATACCACAAGGATAATGCGTAGGACTCTTAAGATATATTCTCACTTTTCACATTGTGAAACAAGTGAGTCTTTATTGATTGTGTCCTAATGAGATTTATTGATGATCTCTGGCTCTAGACTCGATAGTGCACATTTGGTTCCTATCACGGGAGACTAGGGAGAGGGTCTCCTTCTTCAATATCAACAATCTCTAAGAGAAAGTCGATAGAATATGTAGGTTCCCGTGAGGCTGAAACAAGTCCTTTTAGAGGAGCTTGAGTAGCTTGGGAAGTTAGGTGCGGTGCGTCCTTGGGTCCATGACGCCTTGTCTTCAATACCGATGTTACCTTAGTAGACACCACAGCATATGTGTTGAACCGGTTTACGCCCTAAGGTTGAATTAATGGAGGGCTATTTCTTTTCACCCTTTTCACATTCAATTCTTTTTCATTCTTCAACCCCTTCAGTGCTTACTAAGACTTCATAACTTAGAACCTTGTTGGGTTTATTCCAGTACTAGCTCTTTCTCAGTCTGCACTCTTCCCATATCCTCATTTTTCTCCTTTTTCGATCATACCTAAGGACTCTACACTATCTAGTGGATTGTCCCTGGGTAGATCCCTCCGGCTCTGGTGGGATCGTGGGAACGAATACCTAACCTAACCATCCTTATATCTCCATGCATAAAATAAATTGGTCGGTCTTTAGGTATTGTTCACTCTGCCTTGAAACCAATTGAAAACCATTTGAAAATCAATCAAGGTACTTGTGATATAAAATCAAAGCATTTTGTACCTTAATTGTTTTTGATATTTTAGAAAAGCTCCCCCTCAACATGTGCTTCACTTATTAGAAGTTGTTTTAGCACATGGAGGCAATAGGACTTTGAAATCTTGGATTTAGGAATGAAATATTCAGTCTTTGAATAACATTTTCTAAAATTATCATCATCACTTTTCCGATCATTTGATGATTTTTAAAGGTTGCTCCCCTTGATGTGAAGAATTTTTTAATCTGGTTTTGAGCTTACGGGGGATATGAGGTAAAATTCACGATCATAGTGACCAATGAAACCATATAAGATTACAATCAAGGTACTTTTATGAAAAGAATATTATATTTTAGTACCTTGATAGTTTTGTTAACTTTTGAAATGCTCCCCCTCAATATGTGCTTCGATATGCGAAAAGATTTAGCACATATGGGGAGAGATGCCAATTTATTGAGAGTTGAAGATCACATTTTATCAGATTGCATATTTATATCACATTTTCTCCCCCAATCGAAAATTTCAAATCCTTTGAGATTTTATCTCAAGTGATTTAAATATGTAAAAACCTTGATGGAGAAAAATGTGTCCGGTTTTATTTGATCTAAAACAAAGGTACTATTATGTTCCTCTTGAAGCAAGAGGAAACTACAAGCCATAACCTATCACTACTATATACATTATAGTTATTGTTGTTCATAGTAATGCCCACCACATTACACATTGGAGTTAAACAAAATAGCTACCAAAGAAGGTATCATCATTCTGTTCTCTAGAGCAGCTTGTAGTGTCCATCACGTACTCTCCCTCCCAAAAAACTTTCAAGGCTACGGAAAATATTTCTTGTCTTAAGTCTTCGTCCGATAGCAGCAATGAAATCTTCACACCTCTTCACATCCTGTTCCGACCAAAACCTCGTGTTCATCCCTGGCCTCATGTTTAGCTTGAACTCCTTGACCCTTGAATCCAATTCTTCTTCAATCACCTTTAGCGTACCATTCTTGAACTTGTAAAGCTCACACAGTCTCGAGAGCATTCTTGAACCATATTTATCGTAAAGATAATCGCTCTTGGAGAGTCAATCACTAAATAGTCATGTTTGAATTCATGCCATGTGGCTTCCATTGAGGTTTTGTGAGATTGACTTGAGTCCGTAGCTTTCCATTCCTAGTGAAAGTCACCCACTCTTTGTCGTATAACTAGCCCTCTTATCCATAGATTGACTGCAGCAGTGAGGGAATTCTTTTCACGAACGGGTAAATGGTCAAGATGGCCTTGTAGGTTCAATAGGTATAGATCTTCAAAGTCACTGGGGAACAAGTGCTTGAAATCATTTTCTTCTATTACATGGTCTTTCAAGTAAGCTCTTCTGAGGAAAATCTTCTTCAGGTAATCATAGCCATAAATGGGAAGATCTCTACGCTGACTACACTTATAATTCGCAGCTTGGATCGAACAGCTCTGCGCTTCTTTTCTGCACCATGTCTTTCAATGTAGAATTTCTTCTTCTTAAACCACCAATGAGAGATTCCATATGAAGCAACAATATCATACTCGTATTCTTTGTCAGTCTAGAATTGGTCGGGTGCCATCTGCTCAAGACCTGGATCTAAGTACGTTGCCGCCTTCATCTTAGAGATAGATAAGGCATGTCTTCTTCCTTGAGTATTAGCTCGTAGAAAATCCAGATTGAATGGTCTTCTGTCTGGGTTCACCACCAAGAGGAAGAGGATTGTTGACGTTGAATCTGCTTATATTATCATCTACTTGATCTGTCAGCAACTTGTGACACTCTTCCATTTGGAATTTCAGATGAGCGGCGTCAGAATGAAAGGCTTTAACAATTTCAAAAGCTGGGATTTCAAGATCCTTTGGTGTGATTGATGAGATTCCCTGCTTTTCACAATACCATTTAATGAAGCTTCCCATGTACTCAGTGATGTGCAAGAGTGATTCTTCTGAGGGATCTTCATGGTTAGCTACAATGGTGGTTACCCGCTTATTGTCGAGAGATAATCAAATCGGACTCTGGAATGGCCCATGATGGTTCAGTAGGTTTAGGTTGTTCTTTGGGCCACCAGCTTTGGATCATGTCTTCAGAAAGTGCAGACCTGGATGATTTAATGCGTATACCTCCAATGTATGCATTCCACCAATCTTCATCATCTGAGGGCTTGGGAATGTGTTTAGTAGTGGCATCATCGTCCTCTGAATCTGACTCTTGCACAACATTGGACTCTTCATTCATTGCCTGCTCCTCTGGGATTTTGGTGAAAGTAGGAGTGAATCGGGAGTCAGTTGTAGTCCATGCTGCAGATGTCTTCTGAGATCCCTGACCGGCAGATGAACCTAATTGATTAGAAGGTTTTGGTGGTGGTGGTGGTGGATTTGCCCTTTGAGTTTCAGCAGTTCTTGATGATCCACCTATTTCAGATGATCCAGCTCCACCATTTGGAGGAGGAGGAGGTAGTGGTGGTTTTGGAACCCCAGACATAGATTCCAGCATAACAACTCTTCTTTTCTTCTTTCCTTCCCTTTCACGAATATCTTCCAAGAACTGCAAATGATTATCATGCTTGATAGATTCCTGGAGAGCTTCATACAACTTCTTGTGAATTTCGTCCTTATGCTCATCTGTATCATACATTCTATCGGAGAGGACTGATCTCATATCTGAACTAGGTAAATCCTTAAACCTCTGATGTAGCGGAGCTTTCATTGCCTATTCCACCGCATCCTTAACTTCCGCTTCAATGGCATTAATTACTTTATTATCAAAATTGAGACTCTCCAATTTGGATGAGCGGCGATCAAGGTGATTGACAGATTCGGCGGTGGTGCTTCAAGAGCTTCAAGTCGCTTTGATGCTTCGTCAAAGTTTTCGATTGTCTTCTTTGAGGGTGTAGTAGGCGGTGGTGTGACGGATTCACTAATAACAACAATAGATAGAGGATGGTAGTGGTCACATAAGGACACGGGTGGTGGAAGTGCGGTTGATTGAGATAAAGCAAAGGTGGAAGTGCGGTTGATGGAGGTGTTGTTGATGTAGTGACTATCGGTACGCCAAGCATAGGAGGAATGGTTGATGTATCCTGCTAAATGGTGACAGAGAACATAGATTCAACCTCTTCCTTTTCATCGTTTTGCTTGTCCGACTCTACATATGAGGGTCTGTCCTTGAGGAATTGGTCACCATAGGTAATGTCAGCATCAAGGTTCTTCAGGGATGAAAGGGATCCCGTTGTCACGTTTGCTTCATCCAGACGCACGTGTTCCTCAGATCTTGTCTTTAGAATCTCTTGTGGTTCATCCAGAAGTTCATTTCCCCCTACATCTGTGTCTTGCCTGTCAGTATCCATTTGCACATTTTCTGTTTCCAGAACTGCTACTGTTCCCGTAGAAGGTACATATTCATGACTTTCTGACTGGGTGTCACTGGAGGCAAGAGTGTCCTCCTGTCTATCAGACACATCTTTTTCCACTCCAATTTGCTCTTGAGCTGAGGATGATTCAACACTTCTTTTCTTGAGCTCAAATTGCGTTGTAGTTTTTGGAGTTGAAGTGGAGATAGTCAACAACATCTGAGCAGCTTGCTCTACCTCTTCACTAGCTTTCCTTTTCCTTTACTCGTGCAGCGGGGTGGATTGATGTGGTATGAATCGGGTTCTTGTATCATAACCCCCTTCAATGGTTTGTCTTTGAGACATATCAAGACTTTGCGGAGCTCTCTTGAATGCCTGTTGGAGCCTTGACATCGTCTTCATCCATTAAGGTCATCTCTTTCTCGGGTACCTCGGACCCTTTCCCTTCCTTTTTCCAGCGTCTCTTCTTCTCCATTTTTGCTTTTGGGATGATGAATCAGCAGTCTCTGATCTATCTTGCCTCTTCTTAGGGAGGCATGCATAAGTATACTTTGAGGATGACTTGGTTTGTGATACAAGTGTTGTAGATTTGGGTTGTGTGGGAGTGGGATTGGGTGTGTCATCAACAGTTATGTTGGAGGCTTTTTTCATGTATTTCTTGAAGTAATCAGCCTTCTTAATTCTTTCTGTGAGAAGTGCTTCTGGTATTGGCATTCCAAAAACCTCTTTGTTCACTCTTTTGGCAACAAATTTAAAGTTTCCAAGTACAAATTCATCACCGGATCCATGGAGAACTGACTCACTTCTTGGAGTAAACTGATGTTTCTGCCGCAAGTCTTTGGATAATGATCTTGAGAACCTTACTGTTGGGAATCACCCTCTTGTCTTTGGATTTCTTTCCTTTGACTTGATTCGAGAAAATTTTGTCCATCGTTGATGAATGTGTCCATAGCCAAGGAGAATTCTTCCCAAATCGTTCCGCCAAAATCGATATTCACCCTTTTAACTATCCCCACATAATTTGTAGAATTGGAGCCCTCACTCTGTCAAACCACGAGGTTTTACCGATCAAGCACAGTTGAGAATGGTGAAAATGGCTCTCCATGGTTGATACACTTCATTGTTGATGACCATGAGACCTTTGTTAGTTTCACTCGGATATCCCAATTCTTGACAAAGTCCATCGCCTCTTGGTTTGTGGGTGGAGTGACGAATGGATTTGCGCGAGGTCTCTTGGAGTGATTTGAAGAGCCTCCCTTAGAGTCTCGAGGTGATGTCATACCACTTGTCTTCAAGTTTACAAGTTTATGTAGCGGTGATCTTGTCCCATGTTACGTTGTTCCGTAATTGTTGCGGTAAATGGAAGGAATCGTGCCGCATGGTTAAAGCACCAAAAAAGTTGGTGATCTTCAAAATATCAACAGCAATTTGGTAGATTGGATTAGGTTGGTTTCTATCCACATCCACAAAGCAGTTGCTTTTTTCTATCTCCACCCATCCTCATATGGAAGAAGTTCCTCATCGGTAGGTACAGTGGGTGGTGCAATGGTAGCGAGGTTCTCAGATGATGTAGTGCCTGCCATTGTAGTACTGTAGAGCATACATATAACAACAATATTTTAAAATTTTGTTAGGTTAGACAAGATCAACTTATCAACCTTAATGCAACAACATGTCTTAGACACTAAATTAGTGATTTAAGCATACGAAGTAGCATACACAAATTAGTGAACAGGATATGTATGAGGCAGATACATATTAAGTAAAGGACACTCATAGACATCACGGAGAATTGACAGTGAACGATGGTTAAATGCACAAAGACATAGCTAGTATACAATCAACATAAAATGACCAAGGAAGTATAATGAAGGATACAGATTAAACATCACATAGGACAAATCGCATATTGATAATACAAATCGTACAGACAAATCGCATATTGGATAGAACAAGTCGCATAGGACAAATCGCATGCATCAAACTACATTGGTCAAAGATATGGACAAATCGCATATCTCAAATCGCATAGGTCAAAGTGCATTCAATAAATCGCATACGTCAAAACGAATGAGACAAGTCGCATTCATCAAGGGCTTGAGACAAAACGCATACGAAGAGTAAACAGACAAATCGCATTAAGTAATAGTCATGACAAATCGCATCAAAAATAACAACTTGTATATCAAGATCACATAGGACAAGTCGCATACAACAAGTTGCATTCATCAAGGGCTTGAGACACAACGCATACGAAGAGTAAACAGACAAATCGCATTAAGTGATTGTCACAACAAATCGCATAAAAAATAACAACTTGTATATCAAGATCACATAGGACAAGTCGCATACAAGAATTTATGGATACAAGTCGACTTGTGAGATTTGTGGAGGTCCTCGATGAATTGAATTTATGGATACAAGATCACATAGGACAAGTCGCATACAAGACTTGTGACGAACTTTAAGGATAACTCGGATGAATAATCAAAATCAACATCAACAAGTGAAAGCGGTACACCCGACTTGTGAGATTTGTGGAGGTCCTCATTCTTATTCGAGTGCCCGACCTCCGTGGCTATGCACATGAGAATGTTTATCTTTCTACGGAAACTACAATCAACCGCAGGAGATTGAAATCTTCTTAGTTACCGCTCAAACAATTACCTCGGACCTCCCGTTTTAATCAACCTCAACACGAAAACCATAATCAAAACCGTTTCAATGGTAACCACAATGCTAATCAAAACCGAGGAGCTAATTTTAATCATGGTAATCAACACTACCAAACTCCTCCACCTCAAGTTTACCAACAACCACCTCCTCCTCAACAACCTTATCAAGCACCTCATCCAGTTGCTCCGAACAACGAGTTTCTAACTTACATGAAGAACTCCGATAATACCATTAAAAGTTTACAAACTCAAATCACCAGCATCAGGAATGAATTTGCTACGAGTAACCAGCAGATGAGTGAAATGAAGAATATGTTGGCTAGTTTCCTTAAAGCTAACCAACCTTCTACTTCTTATTCTCAACCCTCGGGGTCTAGTACTCTTCCAAGTAATATGATTCCCAACCCGAGAGGTGACATGAAAGCAATCACTACCCGAAGTGGTGTAGCTTATGATGGACCCACGGTTCCTACCATTTTTCCTTCTTCCTCTCATGTGGTAGACCCGTGAGACCGGGGTGACAAAGGACCCGATGCTTCCTACTAATAAAGGGAGTATAGGAATGTCCAACCCACGGTTGTCCAAGATTCGAGCCAGAAGATGCTCCAGATTAATGTGAAGAAATCTAATCCAAACCATCTATTCCATATCCGCCTCGTCTTAAAGATCAAACTCTTCGTGAAAAGTCTAAAGACATTTTTCCAAATCTTCAAAGACTTGAATGTGGAGATCGCTTTTGGATGCCCTTCTCTGATGCCTAAACTTTCTTCTACGATTAAAGGATTGTTGAAAAACAAGGAAAAGTTGTATGAGCTTGCTAAAACATCTTTGAATGAGAATTGCTCGGTGGTTATCCTCAAGAAACTTCCGAAAAGTTAGGTGACCCCGAAAATTCCTCATTCCGGTGATTTTCAAGGAATTGTCCAATGCTCCGCCGCGGCGATCTTGGCGCAAGTATTAATTTGATGTCGAAATCAATTTACGAAGCTTTCATTGCCCCCACTTTCCCCATGTATGACTCTCGAGCCAGCCGATCGTTCTACGACTCGCCTAACTCGGTATAGCCGAGGATGTCTTTGTCAAAGTGGGAAGTTCCATTTTCCGGGATTTTGTTGTAGTGATTTTGATGCCGACCCTCGAGTACCCCTCATTCTTGGAAGGTGTTTCTTGAGGACCGGTCGTGCCTTAATTGATGTGTTCAAGGAGAGATTACGTTAGAGTTAACAAAGAAGTCGTAACATTTAACATTAATCAAGCGTCGAGGTACTCCTCAAATTTCGACGACGCTTCCATCAATCGAATCGATGTTATTGATGTTTCTTGTGAGGAGTACGCCAAGAAGTTCTCGGATTGCTAATTCTTCCCTTCGATTCACCTTCTTCTAGATTCTCAACCACTTTCCTCGACCAATCATTGTCGACTCTTCCCTCTCTTACTGCGTTTGAGGGAGGTGATTTCATTTTGGAAGAGATCGATGAGTTTCTTATTGATGATTCAATTCCACCAGGAATTGATGATGGTGTTTATGATTCGGAGGGAGATATTCTCTATCTTGAGCAATTATTGAATGAAGATCCATCACCGTCACTCCCTCCGAAAGAGATTACGATTGAAGAAATCAAAGAAGTACAAACGTCTAACGAAAATCCTCCGGAGCCCGAGCTCAAGGATTTACCTCCTCATCTTGAAAACGCTTTTCTTGAAGAACCAAACAAGTTTCCCGTCATTATTGCTAAGAACTTAAAAGATGAGGAGAAAACCGCACTTTTGCCGTCCTTTGTAAACATAAGAGTGCCATCACTTGGCAGATTTCTGACATTAAAGGCATAAACCCACGTTTCTGTACTCACAAAATTTTAATGGAAGATGATTATAAGCCCGTCATACAACAAAAACGTAGGGTTAACCCGAAAACCCATGATGTCATCAAAAAGGAAGTTCTAAAATTCCTTGACGCCGGAGTTATTTACCCGATCTCAGATAGCTCATGGGTTAGCCCTATCCATTATGTTTCGAAGTGAGATTTCACGAGTGCGTGTACTTAGTATCTGAAGATATCGGGGTTGGTTGGATGCATGATTCTTCAAGATCCTTGTTAGACCTTTTAGGTATTATGAATGACAAAGACTTGAGTTGTCTAGTTATACCTGATGTAAGGATATTAGTTTAAAAGAGTTATGTTGTAGTGCTCAAGTGTCACAAAAAGCTGTGGATAATTCGAGAGAAGTTCATATACAATTAAGGATGGATGGATGGGTATATGATTCTACCTTTATTGAAATTCTCAGTATTGGTTCTTCGTCAGACATTAGTGCAAGCTTAAGTCACAAGTTCAGGTTATTTTACTTCAGTCTCAAGTTCGTCATATTGGGTTTTTTCCATCGAGTCACTACAAAGAGTCGAGAATGATAATGGAATTCGGTAAAGAGTTAGTTGAGAGGAGTATAAAAGAGTAGAAGTTTTATCAAGAATTGATTCTCACGGGATATTTCATGCTTCACGAGATTTATGGTACTTCACACTTATTCGATTACTTGGACATACGGGGTTATCTTGCCTCCGTTTCCATCGTAAACATAGTGTGTATGCTTCCGATTCCACGAAGACATCTTGGGGAAGAGAGTGGATGTGTTTGTACCTTTTTGACTTCTTTGCGAAAACACTCTTTTCCATAAGTATCACGCAATCGAAAGTAATGCTGCACATCGAGGACGCACAAATGTGTTCTCGTGATCGAGCTTTAAATGTTATGACCCGGAGATATGTTCGTAGAGATGATCAGTAGTATTGTTTTGTGACTTTGGTGTTATCGTTTCAACTTTCCTGGGTTGTTTTGTGTGAAGTAGCCTACTTGTGTGAGAAAATCTTGCTGATTTCTTGCATGTTACCCTCGAACGGAGTTTCCGCATTGAGCACAATTGTAATTAAGTGACTAGTCAGATTTGATTGGTGTGGTTTACGGTGTTATCTACAAATTCCACTACGTACTTAAAACTTCAAAAGTTAGAAGACAAGTTAACTACATCAAAGTTTTGAATCTGCTGAATACGGTCGTCAGTTTGGGGCTGATTCAGAAACTTTGCCAAAAAGAAGTGTATGGAGAAGCTGATAAAGACATGCAGTATGAATTGGGGGGAAGTTAATCCAATTCATACATATTACATCATTTTCCTACAAGTGAAGAAAATGTTCTCAACCCGAGGTATAAGATGAAGACAAAGAGCGTCAACTGCAGACATCCTCAGCATTCGAAGAGCATATGAAGACCTTTTTTATTTGTATTTGTTGTTTTAGGAAATGTTGTAAGTAATTCCATATGTTGCCACATTGGGGAAGATTGTTAGAATCATCCTAACACGAAAATGTGACAACATATTCGGTATTACAATAGTTTTTATTAGGCGCAAACACATGGTGAAAATCGTCATTTATGCAAAGTCATGTGTTTGGTGTCCTATATAAGCCCTCCTAGACTTCACTAGGAGGGTGATGTAGTGTAAACCTTATCATTTTCATTATTCAATAATACACAAAGTTATCCTTCTCTCTCTACTTTCTCTCTCTAATCATGGATGTCATTTACTATCATCATCCCCACCTCCGAATCACAATATCAACTAATAAATACGATCCAACGAATGCATCTAATGCAAGTCGTTGCATCTCAAATGCGTGGTTTTGGTCACTTCTCACCACTTTTATTTTACTCTTCACCGGATCCGTAATATATATATATATATATATATATATATATATATATATATATATATATATATATATATATATATATATATATATATATATATATATATATATATATATATAGGGGTTAATGTGAGATCAAGCTTAAAGTTGTAAAAATAAGATCAAATCTAAAAAACCACTAAAACATTTATAAATAACAATTTTAGCAATCATACACAAAAAATAATATTTTAATACAAATTAACATTTTAGCAACTAATAACTAAATGATACATGAGTTTGGATTAGTGATACATCCGATACACATTACACTAATAAATATTCCAAACACGATACATTATACAAAACACGATACATTAAACTACTAATCAAAGTGTATCACCTAGGTTTCAGTAAATTTTAAAAAGAAATCTATCGAAACTTTAATAATTTTAGTTGTAGTAAATAAAAAATTGTTTTTATTGTAAGGAGAGTATCTTTGTCAAATTTTAGTTCGATCTCATTTTAACAACTTTAAGTATGATCTTATTTGATCTATATATATAGGGAGGTTAATGTGAGATCAAGCTTAAAGTTAAAAATAAGATCAAATCTAAAAACCACTAAAACATTTATAAATAATAGTTTAGCAATCATACACAAAAAATAATATTTTAATACAAATTAACATTTTAGCAACTAATAACCAAATGATACATGAGTTTGGATTAGTGATACATCGATACACATTACACTAATAAATATTCCAAAACACGATACACACAAAACACGATACACATTAAACTACTAATCAAAGTGTATCACCTAGGTTTCATAAATTTTAAAAGAAATCTATCGAAACTTTAATAATTTTAGTTGTAGTAAATAAAAAATTATTTTTATTGTAAGGAGAGTATCTCTTGTCAAATTTTAGTTCGATCTCATTTTAACAACTTTAAGTATGATCTTATTTGATCTATATATATATATATATATATGGGAGAGTTAATGTGAGATCAAACTTAAAGTTGTAAAAATAAGATCTAGTCTAAAAAACCACTAAAACATTTATAAATAACAATTTTAGCAATAATACATAAAAATATTTTAATACAAATTAACATTTTAGCAACTAATAACCAAATGATACATGAGTTTGGATTAGTGATTCATCGATATATATTACACTAATAATTATTCCAAAACACAAACACATAAAAATCGATACACATTACACTTCTAATCAAAGTGTATCACCTAGGTTTAAGAAATTTTAAAATAAATCAAAACTTTAACAATTTTAGTTGTAGTTAATAAAAATTTATTTTGTTGTAAGAAGAGTGTCACTTATCAAATTTTAGTTGGATCTCATTTTAACAACTTTAAGTTTGATCTTATTTGATCTAGATTATATATATATATATATATATATATATATATATATATATATATATATATATATATATATATATATATATATATATATATATATATATATATAAGAGGTTAATGTGAGAGATTTTTAAAGTTATAAAAGTGAGAACCAATATGCATCATTGAAGCAATTAATTAGTGTTAGATGAGATTAGTATTAAATAAGTGCCACTATAGTAATTAAATACAGGTTTCAAGGGTATTTTGGTACATTTTGTTTTACCATTAATATTTATGTGTTTCTTTCTCTACCAACTAATTTGGTGATACATAAATTTAATACTTTTGGTCATAACAATAACCCTATGATTTTTTTTTTTTTTTTTTTAAACTATACTTTAGTGATATTATACATTGATACATGGGTCATACATAAAACCACTAATATAATATTAAAATGATACATTGATACATAATTCATAGATACAATATGTTGAAACCATGGATCCTGACTCAACTAGGGTATCAATAACATTGAATAAGCACAATGGAATGATTGATAAGAACATCAATATTACTAATAAGGTTTTCTTTATTCATAAATAAAACTATTACATAAACTACTAAACTAATATACACACGTTATATTCGGTGTGTCTAGATTCTCATTGGAGAAGTCTTTTATCAAATAGATGATCTTATAACCTAGACGCTACCCTCTTTATATAATAGAGGGAGGTTACAAGATAAAACCCTAACTTACTAACAAAGCTATCTAAATATTATATATTAGGTCCTCATTGTTTCTTCTTTTTCTATTCTTGCTTGTGGGTTTTGTAATCATCAAATCTGCAATTCTTAACAATCTTCCCATATTTGATATTACAAAACAATATGCATGAAGAAACAATGTTAAAACATGTCATCACAAATAATAAGCTGCACATCATAAATCTTCTTCCCCTTTTTGTTATCATCCAATAGGGGTCTTGTGCAACTCGTAAATGCTTCCCCTCAAATGATGCATGTAGATGGTAAGTATATAAACAATAAGTTTCCCTTTAAAATTATACTAATCATCTCTTGAATCTTAGACTTTTTAGGCTCTATGTAGTGATTGCTGACGAAGAAAACTGAGTATAACGAATTTGAAGAAGAAGTTGAATCTCTCAAACTTGTGTCTTATATCTTGTACTATCCACATTACTCCACCTCTTGATAAACCCTCAAATAATATGAGACACTGAGCACTACAACGTAACTCCTTAAAGTGATATCAAATGTGAGCATTAAGCACCTTCAGTTTGTAAATCTCACCCCTTCGCCAGGTTTAAGTTTAGCAAATGTGAGCATTAAGCACCTTCATTTTGTAGATCTCACCCCTTCGCTAGATTTATCAAGTCTTTGTCACATCATGAATGCACGAACAAGTTACCTCCTGATACAAGGTATGATAAGACACACACCTGTGACAAGACACGCACATGTGAAACTCAACCACAACATCAAAAAATGATATTCAACCTTCTTCATAATCACATCTTCAAATAATGAACAAAATCCAAGGGTGTCAATGGACCTATCAACACTAGCAGCAATAACAAATAGCATAAGGCTAGAAGAAGAAACCGTAAGCAGACCAGTTGGAACACCAGATCAACCAGTAGGAACTGATCAGTAGGAACCAAAGCAATAACCAGCAGGAACCAGACAGGAGGAACCAACCAGTAGGAATATAAGTACCACCAGGACGAACACCAAAAGTACCACCAATAGGAACAACCAGTAAGAACAAGCAGAAGGAACAACCAGTAGGAACAACAACAGTATCACCAGGAGAAATATAAGTACCACTATGAGGAACATTAGAAGTACCATTACCAACTCATATCATACTATCAATCCAACCTTTTAATGCCTCAAAATACCCTCCATGAAGAACACCAAAAAGCTTACAATGAATGAAAGTAAGGCAATAAAAACTTGAACCAACAGTAGCAATATCAACGAGCAGTAGTAAAACTCTTATTCCATGTTTGTCGTCAAGCCAAAAACATGATAATTACTAGGGTTCATCGTTGAATAAAAATTCAACTCACCAAGACTAGTATAAACTTTAGAAGACCAGAATTAACTTGAACAACCAGCACTAACTGTCCAGACCATAATTAACATGTACAACAACCGATCATGAACAATATTAACAAGTATGTGCCCACCAGCAAGATCAAAACTCAAACAATATTAATTACAATTAGACAGTGAGCGAGCATACTTCAACATTGGGCCATATACGATTATCATGTGAAATCAATACATCGATAGCCAATCAAAAACGTATCAGCCAATGAAAAACTAGCCCTACATAATGTATGTACAAACCCACGTGATCCACAAGTATTACTCAATGAAAGAACATGATAGGTCCCTCGTCTTGAAGGAACTTAAGGTACTGAATATAACAATAATATTGATTGGCTACGTGACAATGAAACCAAGACTAATAATTTGTCATGGGAGATCACCAATTGGCCCCACCTCGAATGTAGTCCCACTTGATCAAACAAATTTGTATCAAAACAATAATAATCTGAGACCAACCAATATGAACAAGATCAAGACCATTTTAATTGGCCATGTGATTTAGCCCCATGAATACCACCAATCAATGAGACCGGATAAACAATTCGGACTAATAAAACAATCATGCCCACGTGATGAATAATTGGATACGATTAATTGAGCCCCACATCCGATCAAACATAGTATTCCCTACGTGTACCAATCGCCACAAATACACTCCAAAAAAAAAATTAGTACACGAATGGAACCAGTATTAGAAATCAGTACAATTAATTCCAGTACAAGGTTACCTTTGTTGATTCTGAACGCCATACCATTATCAGATATGCTATTCTTTCATAACGAAACCCCTTTTTGCATGTTGCCTCTTTTCTTTACACATCTGCTGCTATAGATCAATTAGGGTATAAACCCTAATTACAGGAAAACCTTATAAACCCTAGATCAAGAGCCACGAGGCTCTGATACCAATTGTTGAAACCATGGATCCGGACTCAACTAGGGTATCAATAACATTGAATATGCTGGCGGAATGATTGATAAGAACATCAATGTTACTAATAAGGTTTTCTTTATTCATAAATAAAACTATTACATAAACTACTAAACTAATATACACACGCTATATTCGTGTGTCTAGACTCTCATTAGAGAAGTCTTCTATCAAATGGATGATCTTATAACCTAGACGCCACCCTCTTTATATAATAGAGGGAGCTTACAAGATAAAACCCTAGCTTACTAACAAAGCTATCTAAATATTACATATTAGGTCCTCATTGTTTCTTCTTTTTCCATTCTTGCTTGTGGGTTTTGTAATCATCAAATATGCAATTCCTAACACAATATCTGATACATTGATACATGACCATGCAATATATGATACATTGATACACGTGTCATACATATATTGATATATGAATCATACATACATGGTACAATGATACATGACCAGTACATACATTGATACATTTAATTAGTATAGTCAATTATTTAGTATTAAAAACTAGAAATTGGGAAATCAAAAACACGAAGGAGGATAAAGGAACATTGCATTGGTCAAGTATTCACTTCCATCACTAGTTGAGGACGGTAGACACGTAAGGATCTTGACCAATCCACAATTAACGATTTGCACATCGAGAAACAAAATGATAACCAATCCACAATTAATTTACATTCCCGATTGCATGACCTTACAACCTCGTTTAACAATGACCCTCGACACCAAAACCACCATCTTCAACACTCACCGAACCACAACCCCTGAACATTAAAACCATGACCCTCTAACACACGTTAAAACATAACCATCGACACCAAAATCACCACCCTCAAACCATGTTGAACCACGACCATGAAACATCAAAACCCATGACTTTCCAACACTCGTTGAACCACGACCCTTGAAACCCTAACTTAATGCGTTGAACTATGACTCTCGAACACAAAATCTCTACGGCAAAAGAACCACAACATATTTGAGATATTTTATTACCTACAACAAGATATCGGCTCACGTCCTCTTCTAATACAAAAAAACTTGAAGAAACACAACCTACTGATACAACCCAAACCTAATGATATGCAAAAAAAAAAAAAAAAAAAAAAAAAAAAGTTACTACATAAAAACAAAATTCAAATACACCAAACTCTAATCGGTGTATAACTTAAAACTCCTCACATAAAAGAACAAAAAGTCGAATACACCAAACTCGAGCGGATCGATATATGAGATCACGAAGAGGTGCATTATAAACGAAACAACTCTTATGGTCGTGTAATCGGATCTAGGTTATTATCAAGAGATGGTCGGGCGGTAGGTTTGGGATATGATCCGCATCGATAGATGTTGCGATGAGAGATGGTTTCATAATGGATATTGAATACAAACACGTGTTTTACGCTTTCATACATATTCGTCCGTTTTCATACGTATTAGTCGTTTTCATATGTTTACGAATATCACAGTGATATTACGTGATATTCATGTTACAAAACATTAGTTGAAAATCACTTGTGATAGACATTGAGAATATCACTTGCGATATTCGAATATCACTTGTGATATTGAAACGTATGAAAACGTGTAAGCGTAAAGAAAACATTTAAAAGCGAAAACGTATGAAAATGTAAGAAATGGACGAATATGTATGAAAATGCGGAAACGTATGAGGCGTAAAATCACGTGTGAAAGCGGACGCAAACGTATGAAAATGTATGAATAATTGATGAAAATGTAAGAAAGCGGACGAAAACGGATGAAAACAGATGAAAACGTTTGAAAACGGACGAAAACGTATAAAAGCGAAGAAAAAAAAACGTGAACTGAAAAAAGAGAATAAAAAAAGCGTGGATCAAAAAATAAGACAAAAAAAAATGTGAATAAATAAGGAAGACAAAAAGATAAGAAAAAAAAACATGGATTTAGGTTTACATATTAAATCTTAGGTTAATCCCCACCATTAGATCAAACTAAATGAATGGTGAGGATTTGTGCCAACAAAATAAGAGTAAGAAAAAAATAATAATAATAAAAAAATAAATAAATAAATAAAAAGATCTCGTTAAAATGATTGTTTTGCTAAATATAATATTTTGGAATGTGAATTTATTGTCCTAACTGCAAACATTCGAGGAATTTTGTACCATTTTCGTTACGTAAAACAACAATATATAAGTTCGACAATGCTATAGCGAACATTTGTCAAATTGTCTTTTACCTACAAACAAATACGGAGTATTATTATTGTGTCTAGTCTGCGATAACTTGGCGGCGTCGTAATAAGCGTCACGATTAGTTCCGGTTTATGAGGAAATGTGATATTTTCGACAATATTTGTTTGTACTTTTTCTTGGCTTAAGCTTAAAGGTCGTAAGTTTATTAGTTAGGCGATTGGTTAAAACTAATATGTAGCAAGTAGCTCTGCCTAATTTTTTCTTTTGAATAATAATGTCGTTAAAAAAAACACACACATTTTACTAGTGAAAGACCTTTAAAAAAAAAACAAACAAACAAATTTAAATCGACACTTCTATTTGAAAGTGCATAAGAAAAGACCCATGTTAAAATAGAAAATAATGTAAATGATCCTTGTTCATAAAAAAGTTGAACATTTTTTTTTGGCTATAACTAATATTAGGGAACAACATAGCTAATCCTATTAAGAAACTAAATCAAACTAGCTAATCTAAATATACAACCAAATATAAAAATAACAAAAGAAAAAACACACAAAAAAGTTCAAATACATTAACAGGTGGTAAGGCTACCCGTCATGCAACCCTGTTGAGTAACGAGGACACCAATTTCACACAATTTTCTCTTTATACAACAACTTTACTAACTAACAGGTGGTGTTTGATAACGACTTTAAATTTTAATTATAAAATAAATTTAATTGTCACTAATTGAGTGTTTGTTTGTTGCTTAGTTCTGAAAAAGTCGAGGTCATATTAGTCATCAAGATAACATAATTTTATTAATTCAGAACATTCAAGATACAAAACAAACAACAATTTATTCATTTACATACGATATATATATATCCAGATTGCATGACTTTGGTTTAACAGAACTTAATATAAAACTAAAAACAGCATACCACAATTATTTAAGAAAAACACCAAACAAATATACCTTACATGACTTGAATGTTATAATGACAGTTCTCCTATCTTCATGCCTAGGACACGTCATACATACCAGGTACCTGTCAGTGTCATACATACAAATTCAGGGAGAACAATATTAGGCTGAAAATAAAGACACAAGCAATATGATAAGGGATCCCAACCTCAATCTAGCATTTTAATGAATGGTTCTTTATTTTTCTCCGCCACGCCTTTTCTCTCAAAAACATACCCTATAAATATTATTTTCTAATTAAATATAGACG
Organism: Chrysanthemum lavandulifolium; assembly: GCA_022545495.1. Lineage (NCBI taxonomy): Eukaryota > Viridiplantae > Streptophyta > Magnoliopsida > Asterales > Asteraceae > Chrysanthemum > Chrysanthemum lavandulifolium. The sequence continues at coordinate 270,853,557 of CM040242.1, forward strand.
TCAGCGATTGGTTGCCAACTCCAATACACCTTTATCTTCTCACTTTTCAATATAACTCTTTTATTACAGACCTACTCAACTGTTGATGTGACTAAGCGTTATCTTTTTTAGATTTTTTAAAATTTAAATTTAAAAAAACACAAAAAAAAAAAAAAAAAAAAAAAAAAAAAAAAAGAAAAATATTATTTTTAAAAAACGTAATTAAATATATAACATTTTTTAAAAGAAAGCGAAATTTTTTTAAAAAACGTAATTTTTTTAAACACACAAATTTTTAAAAATTTTTTTAATTTATTTTTAAAATTTTTAAAAAAAACGTAAATTTTTTTAATAAAAACGTAAAAAATTTTAAAATTTTTAAATTTTTTAATCTCACATGGCGCCACAGTGGTAGTCCTTGCGATCGCAGGCTCGACCAATTCATCCAAAATCACGACCGACTACCAAAAGATTTCTACCATGTGATTGGGTCTCATCCAAAATCACGAAGGGACTACCATGTGATTGAGTTGACCATTCGGTCGACTACCATTACTGCATTTAGCCTTATACATTTGAAATTTAAAAAGTTGAAGTTAAATACAGATATAACAGCATTTATTAGATGGTATTACTATTCCATGACAATGGTTTTTGGTTCTTTACAAGGTTCCACGGATGTACACTCCTCATTAAGTTACGAATGTCACAGTTAATCCACAATCATTCACCAAGCTCAACTTCCAAACAGTACTCAGGTCGCAGAGGCTTTATTGGCTTTGGAACACTCATCATCATATGTGCCACTTCTGGCGTTGAATCAAGTTCGTAATGCACATACTTGAAAGTATGTAATAAACCATTAAACAACAATTAAACTCTTTACCCAGTTCAGCAATTCATAATTAAATATAGATACTGTCCCATAACAGATTTTTGGTATGGGCTAATATTGTTTGAACCGAGCTAGGTTGACCCAAGAGGCCTTTTTTCTCCAACGTTTGTATTAGAAAACACAGTGTGTCAAATGACTGAGAAATAAGAATGCAAATTGAGCATTTTTTTAACACCATTAGTATGTTTGGATCCGTTAAACATTTCATTAAAGAACCGGGTCATGACTCTTATGCGTGGTACACTTGATCCACATAGAAAGTAATAACTTTTGCCCATTCATAAGCTACCGGGCCAAAATTACTATCTTTAACTCACAGCAAAACAAAAACTTAAGGGAAAGGAAACTTACATTGAGGGGTTCGTGGTCCAACAATACTTAATTACTGGTGGCTGCTCACAACAAACTGCATTTGAAACATTGTCAAGATAATAATCACTTGTTAAGTTTAAATCAAAGAGGCAAAATTAGCACCTGCTCAGTCGTAAACTTGTTAATATTTAAACCACAAAGAATAATTTTAGCCACTACTTGTTGGGTGTTTGGGTAAGCTGACATATATGTCCCCAGAAACGCCACGAAACTTTCGAAATAAGCTTTACCAAACACCCTTAGAGTGATAAATTCTGTTTTCCAAATACAATAACCAATTAAGCAACTAAATTATACTCAGCCAAACACCACAATGTAATTAGCAAACTTCTAGGTCTTTATGTGTGTAATGGGAAAAAATCTAAGCGCGCCAACAAAACGGAAGCAGTACATGTTATTTTGACCAATGGTTGACTAAGATCCATCATTAATCCGCTAATACTCCCTCTCAACCAATACCACCCCCATTAACCCCTAAGCATTTCCATCACGTAAAGACAGTTATTGCCCCCATAATATTTTTGGGAAATGTTATATAGTTATAATAAAAAAGTAGACAAGAAACATACAAAACAATCATAAACTTCAAAACAAAAAATTGTTTAATCTTATCGTTGACAGTTATCAAAAGTTTATTCACACTCTTTAATCTTGCTAGCCTTGTGCAAAGTCTTTAATCTTTTGAATAGACAACAATATAAGACAAAACAAAGTTATTAGAACATATACAGTATTAAGATATCTTATTATTTAGGCAAAAACTAGAAAATAGAAATAAATAAAAAGAATAAAAAATAAAATAAAAAAGATCACAAAACTACAATTATCCATTAAAACAAAGCAAAACCAGAAGCCCCACCATGACATGATTTTTATCCCCATCATAGATACCAAAATGTTGCACACACAGGATAACACATTTTTACTTCTTCTTAACAAAGTGGTTCATACATGAGGTACATTACACATTCGATAAGAATAGAGTGGTCTCAGTGGTTATGATGTAGAACCAAAGCAAACAGAATGTTTCACACACATTTCACAGAGAACAATATTATACATATGAAATTTAAAAAGTTGAAGTTAAACATAGATATAACAGCATATATTAGATGGTATTATTATTCCATGACAATGGTTTTTTGGTTCTTTACAAGGTTCAAGGGATATTACACTCCTCATGAATTGGGAAAAAAGTAATAACAAAAGCATAAACTGCTTCAATTTATTTAGTATAAACTGCTTCAATTTATTTATTATTTCATGAAAACGTATTGCTGCCAAACAGTAACCAGACAACTTATTTAGTATAAACTGCTTCAATTTTAACATGATAAAAGTGCATAATGTTCACAAAAGAGACTCATCATCAAAAGAAAAGTTAATAACAAAAGCATGAGTAGTTATTCTTGAATATCCATCTCTTGCTTGCCTATTCCAATGGCCGTCTCTGAATCCACACTGTCTTTATGATCAAGCAGAAGCAGTGTTTGTGTGTAGGGACTCGCAAAGAAGTAATAAAATGCCCCAGCAATCCCAGTATAGTTGATTTGTTTAGAGATGGGTTCATAAACAATTAGTTCATTCTCTTTCAAAGCTTTTTTCTCTACAATTATGGGTCCACCGTTCTTTCTGAATCCAGCTACATCTCTTATCGATGTGATTGGCATGTTAATGGTGAATATATGTGTGAATGATTTTGGATCACCATTCTGCATAATCCATACATTTGCGTTGGAGGCGTGATTTTTTTCAAGCACAACAAGAGACTCCTTTAGCTTAGATATATACACATGAGTTTTGCAAGTTGATAAGCTCTGAGGGAGGCATACTTCCGTAAATTCTTCACTTGTCAAATCAAATGACATAATCAAACGATAACACTGATCTTTCCAATCCAAGGAAAGCATATCATAAGCAAGCCAGTAAATAAACCCATTTATAGCTACCTGAGGATACATGTACCCAATTGATTTACGAGGAAGCTTACTTGGACTTTTCCATAAACCTGAGCTCAATGAAAAAACCTCAACTTGATTAGGAATAGTAGCATATTCCTTCTGGTACCTAAGATTAAATGTGATCTTGACAAGTTTAGGATCACTAGTTCGGGGACAAACCCCAAAGCCAACAAGAGTGTTATAGGGCACATCATCATCAATATCAATATCGTCCGGCACATTGGGCACATTGGGCACAACAATAGTAAGTGTTTTTTTAATGGATGGATTCCATATAACAGCATTCATTATGTTTCTATTAGTACCATAAATACAAAACAAGCCTCCAGAGACACCAACAAGTGATGTTGGATACTTAAGTCGATTAACGGACACGGGAGTAGTCATGAAGACCTTGTGATGTGGGAATGTATCATCATCCAAAATTGAAAAATATCTAGCCACATAACCCATAGACGACACCCCTAATTCCATGTAACTTAACAGAAGATGTTGCGACTCATGAGTATGGTGCTGGATGACACAGTGATCAGCAATAAATTCAGGGCTATCGATAACAGACTTCCACTGTTTGGAGACGGATCTGAATTGAATCAATGATATCACCGGAAGCCTTTTCATGATTTCGGCTTGGATATTCAAGGGTATGTAGTCTGCCATGTTTGATTGCTGAGATTATCGATTTAGGGTTCAGAGAAGGTAGGTTTCTTGATTACTAGTACTATGATAGATTTCTATTATTTATACAACTCTGTAGATCCGATTTTGGTACCAGTCCTAATTCGTGTACAACTTGACACATCCGGCCCATACAAAGCCCAACCTCCACTGGGTTTTTTCTTTTTTCTTTCTAAACCAACAAAATTGAAAACCTCAACTGATGTAACTTACTAGTTTTAGAGGTTTTGGGATGGATTTTGTGCTTGGTAATATTTGAGCTTTTGTAACAGTCGGTTTCTAGCGGCGGACAATTAACGATATGCAATATTGTGGTAAGTGTTTAGATATAACGTTCGAAATAGAGCGTGAAAAGATCGAAATGTAATTACTGACGGTTGTAACGTATGATAATAAAGCGTTTGGTATTCTTTTTTTTTTTTTATTTGAATGGTTGGGTCCACACCAACATTTGTTTCTACATAGGTATAATGTAAATACATGCATAAAGAGCAAAAGCAATTTAATTAATGAAGCTTACCATCCATAGTTTAGTATGCTCTTGATCAAATAGGGCAAAAATTATAATTGCAACATTGTGGTAAGTATTTAGTGTAACGTTTAAACATAAACGTTAAAAATAAAAAATAATTGTAAAGGTTGTAACGTGTGATAATTTAACTCAAACAATAATTTTTAACGTGTATCGAAACGTATAAACATTTAATAAAAGCTGAAAATAAAACATCGATTCAATAGTCTTGAAGAGCAAATGTATCACGGTGAGTGTTAATCACTATATTCCGTGAATACCTATTAAGTTTAAAAACAAAGTGTAAGTAAAAGGAAGTTGATAATAGTATATGTAAAATTAAAACATGATATAAAACATGTCATATGTATTTTATGGGAGGTGATTTCTGACTCCGATAAATGATTAGTCTATTCAAATTATTATGTTTGGATATTTATCCCTCATAGGTGAAAGTGTAAAGATAAGCTGCGAGAGGTATAAATGTCAAAATAATAATTAGAATGTCTCGTCGTTTTTTTGATGTAATCGTCTCATATTCTACTCATACCTTTTGAACATTGATCATCATAAACCTCGAAATACTTCTTTATAAACAATCATGAATGCGTTATATTTCTATTGCTCAAGAGTATACATTAAACCAAAATAATAAACGTACGTTTTGGACGTCTTTTCATCATTTGACCCCTTCAACCTTCTATTTTACTAAGCCAATTATGATAGTACATAACTAATTTCGGGTGATATTTGTTCAATGGTATGATATTGTATCAAGAAACATACCACACTGATATGTAGAATGTAATTACTTTTCAAGTTGTAAAATACAAAACTTACTTGCAAGTGAGTGTAATTTTAATAGTTTTTCATAAGGTGCAATGATCACTGCAACATATAAAATCAACATCTCAGCTTACCACATCGACACACAAAAAAAATAATAAAATAAAAAATAAAATAAAATAAAAAAGTCTTAAATCTTTTTATTAAAGAAGACAGTATAAATAAAATTTGGACCAACTAAAAAAACTTGACCAAAAAGTGCTCCAGAGCACTTCTTTGCGAAAGAACCAAGGAACCAGCGAAAGTGCCCAGAAGTAAACAATCAGTTATACACTTTCTTGTGTCTCGACTAATAAGTTGACAAAGTAAAATGGTTTTTATGCAACAAAGTGTCGAGTTTGATGACTGAACATGCAAGAAATGCAATCTACAGTGACTTTTGTATTTTCAGAGACACATCGGTTGAAACTAATTTGCTCA
>CM040242.1:270859318-270899889 GCA_022545495.1 Chrysanthemum lavandulifolium
CTATGTTTATTTTTCTTCTCTAAAAGAGTCGAGATAATCGTAATTCCACATGGTTTTCATATAGGCACACACTAGGCACTATTATTTCCAAAAGCAATTTTTTAGTTGCACGAGAACACAGGTTCCACGGATCCCAGCATTTATGCTGGACGGATCCCTGAAGGATTGGAACCGTGGGAACTGTGTCACAGTAGCCAGATTTTTCTCTTATTTTTCTTACTTTGGCTAGAAACTTTTAAATTTTCAACATTTTAGCTTTATCACTAATGAATATGTTACTTAATGCTTGTGCTCTCATGATCACTTTACTTAAATTTATATCTAATCATTAGATTATAGTCCATATTTTGGTTTTAGCATTCATCGAAATGCATTATTTGTTCTACAAATAAGGTTTCAAATGCTTGCATATCCATCACTTTCACACTTACAAACAATAATCTTCATGTCATGATAACATCAAATAATCACGAATATTAGTGTCAATTTCCCGATAATGCTGATTTTATATCATTTATATGGATTTACGCTTTTTTCCCACGCTTTACACTTTCGTGTAAATTACGAGCATTGGAGCTAAAGAGGCGAAATTAGAGAGTTTATTAAAGATTTATCGTAGTATGCTCATTTTGAAGAAGTTACGGTAACTCATCTCTCACGCTACCGTAACTAAAGCGTGACTCGAAAAACCAACTTATCGAAGACTACGGCGTAACTCTCCCCAAAGATTACGTCAGAACCATATTAGGTCAAATGAGGTTCCACATCACGATAATTACCAACTCATGCATCAACTACGGCGTAACCAAGATTTATTGAAGATATGGCGTAACCCCTTCTAAGGTTACGCCGTAACCAGCAGATCTAGTGCAATTTATGAAGAATTAGAGGATTACGGCGTAATTCTTTTAATAGTTACGCCGTAATCAAGATCTGGCCTATAAATACCCCACGATTTCCAGCATTTCAAAGCATCCCATTTCACACACAACAATCAAGAGAATGTGGGAAGAAGCCAAAGACAGATCTAGAGGAGCATGCAGAGCTATCTCCAAGGGAGAAATCACTCCCCTACGATAAGCATTAGCTTTTTATCTTTTCTTTACTTTCAATTCATGTATTTCGTAACATTAAACATTGAATTGATTTGTATGGTAAATATGAGCGGCTAAGCACCTCTTGGTGCTGGCCTAGTTATGATTCCTTAATTGTTTTGTTTGTGTTTACTTTACTTCCGTATAATTATTTCTAAGTGTATGCATATGACCAACTGACGACCCTTTCTACTTGTGCGATTTGACCAACTGATCACCTACCGTTTGGATGAACTTAAGAATTAGGGGTGAGTGTCTAAGATGCTAGCGCACAGGCACTCACTATTATAAGTCTAGCATGTAGGAACTTAATGACTTGGCTTGGGGACCATGAACAATCGGACTTATGATGGGACACCGACTTCTCGATGGTGGCATCTTTCTCTTGATAGGTTAGCAAACCGACCAAATGTTGTCCCTCGACTTTGACCCCACCAAGTAATTTGAAGAAATTAGACGTAAGCATTACTAGTTAGGATGAATAACTAGGTTAGCACCACTCTCCTCTATTGATCACACCCCTTGCCTTTATTGCTTTAGTAGTTAATTAGTTTATTTCATAATCATATTAAAATCTGTGACACCTAGACTTAGTATTAATCCACACACATAACTCTTGGGACGACCTCGGTTTTACCGAATACTACACTACACACGACCGGGTACACTGCCCGTTAGTGCATTAGGGGTAGACCATAGGTATAACGAGAAATTATAAATATTAAAACCTAGTCAGTAAAACCTGCATCAAGTTTTTGGCGCCGTTGCCGGGGAGTTATTTTAGGATTGCTATTAAGTCTTTCATTTTTGTTTTGTTTTAAAATTTTCAAATTCTCACGATCACTTTTCAAGTTTTCAGGTACCATGGAAGTTGTTAACATTGATGACCTCACTCTTGAGGAATATTTAGCGTTGACAAGAGCAGAACAAGGGCCGGGTCTCGTAAGACCGGCAATTGGAGCCGATGTCCATTTTGAAATCAAAGACCAATTTATGACTGAGCTTCGTGCTAACCCTTTTCAGAAGCGAGAGACGAAGATGCGTATGAGCACGTTGAAAATGTCTTATACATCGCAAGCCTTTTCAACATTCCTGTGTGTCTCATGACGTGTTATGCTAAGGGTGTTCCCATGACTCTTCTTGGGGCGCGGAAGATGGATCGAAGATTGCCTTCAAGGCAGTCAATACTGGGCACTACTAAAGAAATACTTCATCCGTAGGTATTGTCCTCTGTCAAAGATATCTAACCACTCTTGAGATCCATAATTTCAAACAAGAAGACGATGAAACATTGTATCAAGCACGGATAGATACAACGATCTTCTATATAAGTGTCCTACACATGATCACGAACAACCAACCAAAAGTCAACATTTTTACAAAGGAATCAATGTGACTACAAGATGAGATCTTTGGACTATCAAAGACCGATCCCGAACATGACTCCTACTTTATATTGAAGCCATTCAAAAATGGTGATCACTCACAAAATGGCACGATGGAGGAAGCAAAAGATACCAAGGCGGAAGTTTTGACGAATGGCGACCATCGCTAGCAAAATTGAAAATCTAAGTCGAGATATGCTAAAATCGAGAAACCGTTCATGCCATCCAAGTGGGTTGGAAAGCTGCGGGGAGGACATCTCACTAAGAATTGTCTCACGTTAATGAAGAAAGCATAATCGAAGAAGCTAAATATGGAAAATCGACCGTTTACGGAGATAACCGAAATAATAATGGATATCGTGGAAATTACAACCCTGGCCTTATGGAGAAAAAGGGCCCAACCTTGAAGAAACCATAAACAAGTTCCTGGAAAATTCAGCCTGTACAAAAAGAACAAGATAAATGGCTCGAGTTTCGAGGAAAACACAAATAAGAATCTTCCAGCACGACAAAATCCTAAAAACCTTGAAACCATGGTAGAAAAGCTTAGTGCAGAGATAAAAATGAGTAATCTTGAACCTGAGGGAACCAAACCTATGGTAGTGTGCAATGCCGTTTTTGCTGATAATTCGAAGAAAGTGATTGAGGAGTGCAAATCTACAACAAAAAATTTTGAAGAAGCAATTGTCGACAACCAGGATTGGTTACGCCGTAACTATTTCCCCGAGTTACGGCGTAACTACGTCTCAGAAAGTATAACGAGGTCCATTAAGCGTTTTGTTTTCAGTTAAAGATATTAGCGCAAACGGGTTAGTCGTTCCATGTTCAGTTAGGAATTATGATATCTTGGGGATAGTAGATGTTGGATCTAGCGTAAATATCATGCCATTTTCCATATTCTTAAAACTCAAATTAATTCATCTTTGGAAAACGGATATCGTGATTGAAATGGCAAATAATACCAAGGCTACTCCGTTAGGAATTACAAGTGGTACTTGTGTTAAGGTCGATAGATTCTTTTTCTACTCAATTTGTGGTTATGGACATGGAGAAAAACTCGAGGAGCGTTTAATTCTTTGTAAACCGTTCCTCGACTCATCAGGATACTATGGTGATAGAATAGAATTTAAATTGGACAAAACTCTACGCCATGAGCCTATTGAAATCAGAATAAATAAGGATTCAATGAAGTTCTTCGGATTATTCCGATAGATTTCTTCCTTTATCTTTTGGCCATTTGTAAGGAACCGAGTCAAAGTTATGTTGTTACTGGGAAACTTCACTGTTGTACTCCTGAAACCTCTTTGATTGATGGGTCTAAAGTTACATTGCCTACGTGTTCTCATTTTCAAAAGCGATGTAATGGAGGAGGACAGTATCTCATTCGAAGAATAAAAGAGGCTGCAGAAGTTTGGTGGTGCTGGAAAAACGAAAAGCTTATCATGAAAAAGTGGTTGCAAGGGCATAACATTCTAAACGAGTGGTTTACTGAGACTGATTGGACTATTCATTTTTGCGAACCAGCTATGATGTTTGATGAATTTACCATAGCATGGCCTACATGCGACCCCAATCGTAAGATCTGCGATGGAGGAGAATTCCCCGATCCTAACTGGCTCAAACGTAAGGAATGGGCATGTTTTGCCGAGGAAAAGAGAAGGGAAGTCGGATACAAGGGAATCTTGTTTGAAAACTGGTCACGAGTAAAGTTTGGAGCTGTTAAATTAAAATGGGAAATAGAGGCTAAATTCCGTTATGAATGGGCAAAGGCTAATTTTTTGCAAGAAAATCGATATTCCATAACTCGGTTTATTTCTACACGTGTTTGGGACAAGCCCTCTTCAAGTAAGAAAGCAAACATGGAGGAAGTTGGCCAGGTCCAAAGGCCACCATAAAGCCCCGAGGCTCTGAGTCTAACTTAAAGACTCATAAATAAAGAAAAGTGCTCTTTTGGGAGACAACTCGAATTATCCCTTTCATTTGTTTTATTTCCATTTCTGCTGGGTTTTGTATTTTTAACCATTTTTGCAGGAAACGAAGAAAGCGTTCTTCAGCTGCAGACTTCTTTGATCGACCCGAGTTACTACGTAACTCATTCTCATGGTTAAGCCTTAACAGCCCCTTGCAGCAGAACCGGATGCACTACTACTATACGACATAATCCCTCGGTGGTTCTGTTGTAGCTACACTCTTGCAGCGTATGCCAGGTTTTGCCTAATTACGGCGTAACTCCTTCTAAAGAGTTACGACGTAACTATCCTCTGCATTACTTCTTTCATTTTAAACACAATCACCTTGTATTAGTATTTTTAATTAACTTTGTGGGTGTGTTCCCTGTAAGCCCTCACGAGACTTCACTCGTCCACTTGGGACACCAAGTGGTTTAAAAGGCTTGTTACATGTGCTAAATGCAACCGTGATTCCTACGAAAGTGAGTTAGGTTTGTTTTTCATTTTTCATTTTTTTCTTTTTAGAATTATGCTTGTCGGTAGTGTGATTTCGTGGATTGAAGTTTGCTCGTGGATGCTTATACGAAGGCACGACTCTTTTCGTGGGCCTTCTTTCTTTTGGAGCAAATTTCGTGGAAGTTCTCGCTCTAATTCTACTTTCTCTTCACCTTTATTTAACGCCCAGTATAAAAGGGACTTTGTACAATTCAAGTGGGGGGATGGGAGTAGAATTGTCTCTTGAACTTTATTTTGCCCTCGTTTTTCTAGTTTATTTTGAAAAATTATGCCATTTAAAAATTTTGACATGTTTTTCTTAACCTAACTAGATTAGACCTTAGCCGAGCACATACAACCCCTGATATATTGTAACATATTGGTTTTCATAAACACATAAGTAATCACACAAGTGGGCATATGAATGAAGTTCTAGAGAGAGAAAGTGAGATGTTCTAGAGATAAAATCAAAGGAAAGGTTAGATTAGTATGTGAACATCCAACCCTCTCCCTCGGGATAGGGCTTTTATACAAACGACTCACGCCATCTTTCGGGTTGTGGATCGTGCATACGATGGGTAAAGACCGTCTTTCTTCACGGTGTTACTTATACTACTAATAATCTAACTAATATATTGTTATGTCTACGAGCTATAATATGCTAAACATATGTTGGGGTGACCGACATACGTGCATAGATTTTCTAAATCCTAACAATCTCCCCTTAAGGGAGGTCACCCCATTAATTACATTGAAAAAGTCCTAGCAATTAATCTATAATCTTTAATGCTCGAGCTCGTAGACTTTGTAGCTTCACAAACTTTAACATCGTGTAATAGTAGTGATTGCTTGGCTTTGAGTGATTCTTTGATATGTGATCAGGAGCTTTCATTGAGATCATCAGCAATACATAATCTCTAGATCATCCGATGTAGGATTACCAACATGTGAAGTTGTGACTTTTGAACTGACATGCTCACATTCTGGATCATGAAATCTTCTCATCAGAGTTGCGGAAGCTTATGTTGATTCATGACATTTGCAGTAGCGTAGCAGAAGCATGGATTGAAAAATATCAGATCCAGTTGATGAAGATATGCACATATCATGATTCTTTTAGATGTGAAAGTGATGTGTGAGCATGTGCTATGGATTGACTCCTCAATTCTGATAAGCTACAACCGTCGGGTGTACATGCATACAACAGTTAGAAATGAAGCGCATTTAAAGTGTCTTTGATCACTTCGTTGATCAAGATAATCTTGCTGTGATCATGTATAATTCGAATAATCTCTCGCGAGGTTTCGCGGTGCTCTGCCGTTCTCAAAGCCGAACGTCTCAAAGAAGACAACACGGAATGAGTGAACCGGCAAATTGAGGTTTGCTGATTGAAGAAAATGATTTGAAAACAATCGTGTATTGCTTAAATAGAAAGAATTTTTGCAATACAACGGAGGTTTTATAAGAAAAGAATCAATTTTCAATCATAAATACCTTTTGATTTTGAAATGTAATACACACTCGATGTGCTATAGAAAATAATTTTTGAGCACAAACGATCGGTTTTCAAAGGTATCCATCAATCCATTTCCGAACCCGGATTGATTCCCTTCTTCAATATCAACAATCTCTAAGAGAAAGTCGATAGAATATGTAGGTTCCCGTGAGACCGAAACAAGTCCTTTAAGAGGAGCTTGAGTAGCTTGGGAAGTTAGGTGCGGTGCGTCCGGGTCCATGACGTCTTGTCTTCAATACCGATGTTACCTTAGTAGACACCGGTAGCATATGTGTTGAACCGGTTTACGCCCTAAGGTTGAATTAATGGAGGGCTATTTCTTTTCACCCTTTTCACATTCAATTCTTTTTCATTCTTCAACCCCTTGGTGCTTACTAAGACTTCATAACTTAGAACCTTGTTGGGTTTATTCCGATTACTAGCTCTTTCTCGCCCGCACTCTTCCCATATCCTCATTTTCTCCTTTTTCGATCATACCTAAGGACTCTACACTATCTAGTGGATTGTCCTGGGTAGATCCCTCCACTACTGGTGGGATCGTGGGAGCGAATACCTAACCTAACCATCCTTATATCTCCATGCATAAAATAAATTGGTGGGTCTTTAGGTATTGTTCACTCGCTTGAAACCAATTGAAAACCATTTGAAAATCAATCAAGGTACTTGTGATATAAAATCAAAGCATTTTGTACCTTAATTGTTTTTGATATTTTAGAAAAGCTCCCCCTCAACATGTGCTTCACTTATTAGAAGTTGTTTTAGCACATGGAGGCAATAGGACTTTGAAATCTTGGATTTAGGAATGAAATATTCAGTCTTTGAATAACATTTTCTAAAATTATCATCATCACTTTTCCGATCATTTGATTGCTCCCCCTTGATGTGAAGAATTTTTTTTAATACAGTTTTGAGCTTACAGGGGGGATATGAGGTAAAATTCACGATCATAGTGACCAATGAAACCATATAAGATTACAATCAAGGTACTTTTATGAAAAGAATATTATATTTTAGTACCTTGATAGTTTTGTTAACTTTTGAAATGTTCCCCCTCAATATGTGCTTCGATATGCGAAAAGATCTACCACATATGGGGAGAGATGCCAATTTATTGAGAGTTGAAGATCACATTTTATCAGATTGCATATTTATATCACATTTTCTCCCCCGATCGAAAATTTCAAATCCTTTGAGATTTTATCTCAAGTGATTTAAATATGTAAAAACCTTGATGGAGAAAAATGTGTCTGGTTTTATTTGATCTAAAACAAGGTACTATTATGTTCCCTCTTCAGAGCAAGAGGGAAACTACAAGCCATAACCTATCACTACTATATACATTATAGTTATTGTTGTTCATAGTACAGCCACCACATTACACATTGGAGTTAAACAAAATAGCTACCAAAGAAGGTATCATCATTCTGTTCTCTAGAGCAGCTTGTAGTGTCCTTCACGTACTCTCCCTCCCACAAAACTTTCAAGGCTACGGAAAATCTTTCTTGTCTTAAGTCTTCGTTCGATAGCAGCAATGAAATCTTCACACCTCTTCACATCCTGTTCCGACCAAAACCTCGTGTTCATCCCTGGCCTCATGTTTAGCTTGAACTCCTTGACCCTTGAATCCAATTCTTCTTCAATCACCTTTAGCGTACCATTACTGAACTTGTAAAGCTCACACAGTCTCAGTAGCATTCTTGAACCATATTTATCTGTAAAGATAACTGCTCTTTGAGAGTCAATCACTAAATAGTCATGTTTGAATTCATGCCCTGTGGCTTCCCATTGAGGTTTTGTGAGATTGACTTGAGTCTGGTAGCTTTCCATTCCTAGCTGAAAGTCACCCACTCTTTGTCGTATAACTAGCCCTCTTATCCATAGATTGACTGCAGCAGTGAGGGACTTCTTTTCACGAACGAGTAAATGGTCAAGATGGCCTTGTAGGTTCAATAGGTATAGATCTTCAAAGTCACTAGGGAACAAGTGCTTGAAATCATTTTCTTCTATTACATGGTCTTTCAAGTAAGCTCTTCTGAGGAAAATCTTCTTCAGGTAATCATAGCCATAAATGGGAAGATCTCCACGCTGACTACACTTATAATTCGCAGCTTGGATCAAACAGCTCTGCGCTTCTTTTCTGCACCATGTCTTTCAATGTAGAATTTCTTCTTCTTAAACTACCAATGAGAGATTCCATATGAAGCAGCAATATCATACTCGTATTCTTTGTCAGTCTAGAATTGGTCGGGTACCATCTGCTCAAGACCTGGATCTAAGTACGTTGCCGCCTTCATCTTAGAGATAGATAAGGCATGTCTTCTTCCTTGAGTATTAGCTCGTAGAAAATCCAGATCTTTATTGAAGAAGAAATCTGATTGAATGGTCTTCTGTCTGGGTTCACCACCAAGAGGAAGAGGATTGTTGACATTGAATCTGCTTATATTATCATCTACTTGATCTGTCAGCAACTTGTGACACTCTTCCATTTGGAATTTCAGATGAGCGGCGTCAGAATGAAAGGCTTTAACAATTTCAAAAGCTGGGCTTTCAAGATCCTTTGGTGTGATTGATGAGATTCCCTGCTTTTCACAATACCATTTAATGAAGCTTCCCATGTACTCAGTGATGTGCAAGAGTGATTCTTCTGAGGGATCTTCATGGTTAGCTACAATGGTGGTTACCCAGTTATTATCAGGGACAGTCAAATCGGACTCTGGAATGGCCCATGATGGTTCAGTAGGTTTAGGTTGTTCTTTAGGCCACCAGCTTTGGATCATGTCTTCAGAAAGTGCAGACCTGGATGATTTGATGCGTATACCTCCAATGTATGCATTCCACCAATCTTCATCATCTGAGGGCTTGGGAATGTGTTTAGTAGTGGCATCATCGTCCTGTGAATCTGACTCTTGCACAACATTGGACTCTTCATTCATTGCCTGCTCCTCTGGGATTTTGGTGAAAGTAGGAGTGAATCGGGAGTCAGTTGTAGTCCATGCTGCAGATGTCTTCTGAGATCCCTGACCGGCAGATGAACCTAATTGATTAGAAGGTTTTGGTGGTGGTGGTGGATTTGCCCTTTGAGTTTCAGCAGTTCCTGATGATCCACCTATTTCAGATGATCCAGCTCCACCAGTTGGAGGAGGAGGAGGTAGTGGTGGTTTTGGAACCCTAGACATAGATTCCAGCATAAAAACTCTTCTTTTCTTCTTACCCTCCCTTTCACGAATATCTTCCAAGAACTGCAAATGATTATCATGCTTGATAGATTCCTAGAGAGCTTCATACAACTTCTTGTGAACTTCGTCCTTATGCTCATATGTATCATACATTCTATCGGAGAGGACTGATCTCATATCTGAACTAGGTAAATCCTTAAACCTCTGATGTAGCGGAGCTTTGATTGCCTATTCCACCGCATCCTTAACTTCCGCTTCAATGGCATTAATTACTTTAGTATCAAAATTGAGACTCTCCAATTTGGATAGACGACGATCAAGGTGATTGATGATTCGGGCAGGTGGTGCTTCTCGAGAGCTTCAAGTCGCTTTGATGCTTCGTCAAGAAGTTGCTCAGTTGTCTTGCTGGGAGGTGTAGTAGCTGGTGGTGTGACTGATTCACTAATAACAACAATAGATAGAGGGATGGTAGTGGTCACATAAGAGGACACGGGTGGTGGAAGTGCGGTTGATTGAGATAAAACAGGTGGTGGAAGTACGGTTGATGGAGGTGTTGTTGATGTAGTGACTACTGGTGCCGACATAGGAGGAATGGTTGATGTATCCTGCTAAATGGGGACAGAGAACATAGATTCAACCTCTTCCTTTTCATCGTTTTGCTTGTCCGACTCTACATATGAGGTGCGTCTCGAGAATTGGTCACCATAGGTAATGTCAGCATCAAGGTTCTTGAGGATGAAAGGATCCGTTGTCACGTTTGCTTCATCCGGGCACGTGTTCCTCGACTCTTGTCTTTAGAATCTCCTGTGGTTCATCCAGAAGTTCATTTCCCCACATCCGTGTCTTGCTGTCGGTATCCATTTGCACATTTTCTGTTTCGAGGCAGCATCGCTCTTCGTAGAAGGTACAGATTCATGACTTTCTGACTGGGTGTCACTGGAGGCAAGAGTGTCCTCCTGTCTATCAGACACATCTTTTTCCACTCTAATTTGCTCTTGAGCTGGGGATGATTCAACACTTCTTTTCTTGAGCTCAAATTGCGTTGTAGTTTTTGGAGTTGAAGTGGAGATAGTCAACAACATCTGAGCAGCTTGCTCTACCTCTTCACTAGCTTTCCCTTTTCCTTTACTCTGTGCAACGGGAGTTGATTGATGTGTTACAGAATCAGGTTCTTGTATCATAACCCCCTTCAATGGCTGTCTTTGAGACATATCAAGACTTTGCAGGCTCTCTTGAATGCCCTGTTGGAGCGCAGCATCGTCTTCATCCATTAAGGTCATCTCTTTCTCGGGTACCTCGGACCCTTTCCCTTCCTTTTTCCAGCGTCTCTTCTTCTCCATTTTTGCTTTTGGGATGATGAATCAGCAGTCTCTGATCTATCTTGCCTCTTTTTAAGGAGGCATGCATAAGTAGACTTTGAGGATGACTTGGTTTGTGATACAGGTGTTGTAGATTTGGGTTGTGTGGGAGTGGGATTGGGTGTGTCATCAACAGTTATGTTGGAGGCTTTTTTCATGTATTTCTTGAAGTAATCAGCCTTCTTAATTCTTTCTATGAGAAGTGCTTCTGGTATTGGCATTCCAAAAACCTCTTTGTTCACTCTTTTGGCAACAAATTTAAAGTTTCAAGTACAAATTCATCACGGATCCATGGAGAACCGACTCACTTCTTGGAGTAAAGCGATGTTTCTGCCGCAAGTCTTTGGATAATGATCTTGAGAACCTTACTACCGGGAATCACCCTCTTGTCTTTGGATTTCTTTCCTTTGACTTGATTCAGAAAATTTTGTCTATCAGTGATGAATGTGTCCATAGCCAAGGAGAATTCTTCCCAAATGCGTTCCGCAAAATCGATATTCACCCTTTTAACTATCCCCCACATAATTTGTAGAATTGGAGACCTCACTCTGTCAAACCCTGAGGTTTTACCAGTCAAGCACAGGTTGAGAATGGTGAAAATGGCTCTCCATGGTTGATACACTTCATTGTTGATGACTGATGAGACCTTTGTTAGTTTCACTGGATATCCCAATTCTTCGACAAAGTCCATTAGCTCTTCAGCTGTGGGTGGAGTGACGAATGGATTTGCGAGGTCTCTTGGAGTGATTTGAAGAGCCTCCCTGAGAGTCTCTGAGGTGATGTCATACCACTTGTCTTTAAGTTTACAAGTTTATGTAGCGGTGATCTTGTCCCATGTTACAGTGTTCCAGAATTGTTGCAGGTAAATGGAAGGAATCGTGCACCGCATGGTTAAAGCACCAAAAAAGTTGGTGATCTTCAAAATATCAACAGCAATTTGGTAGATTGGATTAGGTTGGTTTCTATCCACATCCACAAAGCAGTTGCTTTTTTCTATCTCCACCCATCCTCATATGGAAGAAGTTCCTCATCGGTAGGTACAGTGGGTGGTGCAATGGTAGCGAGGTTCTCAGATGATGTAGTGCCTACCATTGTAGTACTGTAGAGCATACATATAACAACAATATTTTAAAATTTTGTTAGGTTAGACAAGATCAACTTATCAACCTTAATGCAACAACATGTCTTAGACACTAAATTAGTGATTTAAGCATACGAAGTAGCATACACAAATTAGTGAACAGGATATGTATGAGGCAGAGACATATTAAGTAAAGGACACTCATAGACATCACGGAGAATTGACAGTGAACGATGGTTAAATGCACAAAGACATAGCTAGTATACAATCAACATAAAATGACCAAGGAAGTATAATGAAGGATACAGATTAAACATCACATAGGACAAATCGCATATTGATAATACAAATCGTATTAAGGACAAATCGCATATTGGATAGAACAAGTCGCATAGGACAAATCGCATGCATCAAACTACATTGGTCAAAGATATGGACAAATCGCATATCTCAAATCGCATAGGTCAAAGTGCATTCAATAAATCGCATACATCAAAACGCATGAGACAAGTCGCATTCATCAAGGGCTTGAGACAAAACGCATACGAAGAGTAAACAGACAAATCGCATTAAGTAATTGTCACGACAAATCGCATAAAAAATAACAACTTGTATATCAAGATCACATAGGACAAGTCGCATACAACAAGTTGCATTCATCAAGGGCTTGAGACACAACGCATACGAAGAGTAAACAGACAAATCGCATTAAGTAATTGTCACAACAAATCGCATAAAAAATAACAACTTGTATATCAAGATCACATAGGACAAGTCGCATACAAGAATTTATGGATACAAGTCGACTTGTGAGATTTGTGGAGGTCCTCAGATGAATTGAATTTATGGATACAAGATCACATAGGACAAGTCGCATACAAGACTTGTGACGAACTTTTAAGGATAACTCAGATGAATAATCAAAATCAACATCAACAAGTGAAAGCGGTACACCCGACTTGTGAGATTTGTGGAGGTCCTCATTCTTATTCTGAGTGCCCAGCCTCCGGTGGCTATGCACATGAGAATGTTTATGCTGCTACGGGAAACTACAATCAACCGCAAGGAGATTGAAATCTTCTTAGTTACCGCTCAAACAATTACCTCGGACCTCCCAGTTTTAATCAACCTCAACACGAAAACCATAATCAAAACCGTTTCAATGGTAACCACAATGCTAATCAAAACCGAGGAGCTAATTTTAATCATGGTAATCAACACTACCAAAATCCTCCACCTCAAGTTTACCAACAACCACCTCCTCCTCAACAACCTTATCAAGCACCTCATCCAGTTGCTCCGAACAACGAGTTTCTAACTTACATGAAGAACTCCGAAAATACCATTAAAAGTTTACAAACTCAAATCACCAGCATCAGGAATGAATTTGCTACGAGTAACCAGCAGATGAGTGAAATGAAGAATATGTTGGCTAGTTTCCTTAAAGCTAACCAACCTTCTACTTCTTATTCTCAACCCTCGGGGTCTAGTACTCTTCCAAGTAATATGATTCCCAACCCGAGAGGTGACATGAAAGCAATCACTACCCGAAGTGGTGTAGCTTATGATGGACCCATGGTTCCTACCATTTTTCCTTCTTCCTCTCATGTGGTAGACCGTGAGACCGGGGTGACAAAGGACCCGGTGCTTCCTACTAATAAAGGGAGTATCGAGAATGTCCAACCCACGGTTGTCCAAGATTCTGAGCCCGAAGATGCTCCCGTTAATGTGAAGAAATCTAATCCGAAACCATCTATTCCATATCCGTCTCGTCTTAAAGATCAAACTCTTCGTGAAAAGTCTAAAGACATTTTTCCAAATCTTCAAAGACTTGAATGTGGAGATCAGTTTTGCGGATGCCCTTCTCTTGATGCCTAAACTTGCTTCTACGATTAATGGATTGTTGACAAACAAGGAAAAGTTGTATGAGCTTGCTAAAACATCTTTGAATGAGAATTGCTCGGTGGTTATCCTCAAGAAACTTCCCGAAAAGTTAGGTGACCCCGGAAAATTCCTCATTCCATGTGATTTTCAAGGAATTGTCCAATGCTCCGCCTTGGCCGATCTTGGCGCAAGTGTTAATTTGATGCCGAAATCAATTTACGAGAAGCTTTCATTGCCCCCACTTTCCCCTACGTGTATGACTCTCGAGCTAGCCGATCGTTCTACGACTCGCCCAATCGGTATAGCCGAGGATGTCTTTGTCAAAGTGGGGAAGTTCCATTTTCCCGCGGATTTTGATGCCGACCCTCGAGTACCCCTCATTCTTGGAAGGTGTTTCTTGAGGACCGGTCGTGCCTTAATTGATGTGTTCGAAGGAGAGATTACGTTAAGAGTTAACAAAGAAGTCGTAACATTTAACATTAATCAAACGTCGAGGTACTCCTCAAATTTCGACGACGCTTCCATCAATCGAATCGATGTTATTGATGTTTCTTGTGAGGAGTACGCTCAAGAAGTTCTCGGATTTGTTAATTCTTCCCCTTCTGATTCACCTTCTTCTCTAGATTCTGAACCACTTTCTGAACCAATCATTGTCGACTCTTCCTCCTCTCTTACTCCGTTTGAGGGAGGTGATTTCGTTTTGGAAGAGATCGATGAGTTTCTTATTGATGATTCAATTCCACCTGGAATTGATGATGGTGTTTATGATTCGGAGGGAGATATTCTCTATCTTGAGCAATTGTTGAATGAAGATCCATCATCGTCACTCCCTCCGAAAGAGATTACGATTGAAGAAATCAAAGAAGTACAAACGTCTAACGAAAATCCTCCGGAGCCCGAGCTCAAGGATTTACCTCCTCATATTGAAAACGCTTTTCTTGAAGAACCAAACAAGTTTCCCGTCATTATTGCTAAGAACTTAAAAGATGAGGAGAAAACCACACTTTTAGCCGTCCTTTGTAAACATAAGAGTGCCATCACTTGGCAGATTTCTGACATTAAAGGCATAAACCCACGTTTCTGTACTCACAAAATTTTAATGGAAGATGATTATAAGCCCGTCATACAACAACAACGTAGGGTTAACCCGAAAACCCATGATGTCATCAAAAAGGAAGTTCTAAAATTCCTTGACGCCGGAGTTATTTACCCGATCTCAGATAGCTCATGGGTTAGCCCTATCCATTATGTTCCGAAGTGAGATTTCACGAGTGCGTGTACTTAGTATCTGAAGATATCGGGGTTTGTTGGATGCATGATTCTTCAAGATCCTTGTTAGACCTCTTAGCTGTTACGAATGACAAAGACTTGAGTTGTCTAGTTATACCTGATGTAAGGAGTTACGTTGTTGTGCTCATAGCGTATAGCTATTAGTTTAAAAGAGTTATGTTGTAGTGCTCAAGTGTCACAAAAAGCTGTGGATAATTCGAGAGAAGTTCATATACAATTAAGGATGGATGGATGGGTATATGATTCTACCTTTATTGAAACTCTCAATATTGGTTCTTCGTCAGACATTAGTGCAAGCTTAAGTCACAAGTTCAGGTTATTTTACTTTAGTCTCAAGTTCGTCATATTGGGTTTTTTCCATCAGTAGTCACTACAAAGAGCTGTCAGAATGATAATGGGGTCGGTAAAGAGTTAGTTGAGAGGAGTATAAAAGAGTAGAGAAGTTTTATCAGCAATTGATTCTCACGGGATATTTCATGCTTCACAGAGATTTATGGTACTTCACACTTATTCGATTACTTGGACATACGGGGTTATGCTACCTCCGTTTCCATCGTAAACATAGTGTGTATGCTTCCGATTCCACGAAGACATCTTGGGGAAGAGAGTGGATGTGTTTTGTACCTTTTTTGACTTCTTTGCGAAAACACTCTTTTTCCATAAGTATCTGCAATCAGGGGGAAGCAATGTGCACATCGAGGACGCACAACAGGTTCTCGTGATCGAGCTTTAAATGTTATGACTGCCGGAGATATGTTCGTAGAGATGACCAGTGGTATTGTTTTATGACTTTGGTGTTATCTTTTCAACTTTCCTGGGTTGTTTTGTGTGAAGTAGCCTACTTGTGAGAAAATCTTGTCGATTTCTTGCATGTTACCCTCGAGCGGAGTTTCGCATTGAGCACAATTGTAATTAAGTGACTAGTCGATTTGATTGGTGTGGTTTACGGTGTTATCTACAAATTCCATCACGTACTTAAAACTTCAAAAGTTAGAAGACAAGTTAACTACATCAAAGTTTTGAATCTGCTGAATAAATGTCGTCAGTTTGGGGCTGATTCAAAAACTTTGCCAAAAAGAAGTATATGGAGAAGCTGGTAAAGACATGCAGTATGAATTGGGGGGAAGTTAATCCAATTCATACATATTACATCATTTGCCTACAAGTGAAGAAAATGTTCTCAACCCGAGGTATAAGATGAAGACAAAGAGCGTCAACTGCAGACATCCTCAGCATTCGAAGAGCATATGAAGATCTTTTTTATTTGTATTTGTTGTTTTAGGAAATGTTGTAAGTAATTCCATATGTTGCCACATTGGGGGAAGATTGTTAGGAATCATCCTAACACGAAAATGTGACAACATATTTGGTATTACAATAGTTTTATTGTAACGCACAAACACATGGACTGAAACTGTCATTTATGAAAAGTCATGTGTTTGGTGTCCTATATAAGCCCTCCTAGACTTCACTAGGAGGGTGATGCTTAGTGTGTAAACCTTATCATTTTCATTATTCAATAATACACAAAGTTATCCCTTCTCTCTCTACTTTCTCTCTCTAATCATGGATGTCATTTACTATCATCATCCCCGACCTCCCGAATCACAATATCAACTAATAAATACGATCCAACAGAAATGCATCTAATGCAAGTCGTTGCATCTCAAATGCGTGGTTTTGGTCGTACCACTTCTTATTTTACTTACTTCTTACTGGATCCCTAATATATATATATATATATATATATATATATATATATATATATATATATATATATATATATATATATATATATATATATATATATATATATATATATATATATATATATATATATATATATATATATATATATATATAGGAGAGTTAATGTGAGATCAAACTTAAAGTTGTAAAAATAAGATCTAGTCTAAAAAACCACTAAAACATTTATAAACAACAATTTTAGCAATAATACATAAAAAAATATTTTAATACAAATTAACATTTTAGCAACTAATAACCAAATGATACATGAGTTTGGATTAGTGATTCATCTGATACATATTACACTAATAATTATTCCAAAACCTGAAACACATACAAAAATCTGATACACATTACACTTCTAATTAAAGTGTATCACCTAGGTTTCGTAAATTTTAAAAATAAATCAAAACTTTAACAATTTTAGTTGTAGTTAATAAAAAATTTATTTTGTTGAAGAGTGTCACTTATCAAATTTTAGTTGGATCTCATTTTAACAACTTTAAGTTTGATCTTATTTGATCTAGATTATATATATATATATATATATAAATATATATATATATATATATATATATATATATATATATATATATATACTATCTATAATAGAAATATATATATATATATATATATATATATATATATATATATATATATATATATATATATATATATATATATATATATATATATATATATATATATATATATATATATATATATACTATCTATAATAGAAAATGGTCAAAGTGAAAAGTGAAAAGTTAAGAAAGTGAAATGTGAAAAAATTTAAATAGGAAATATTGAAATAATTAATTATGAGTAATTTTAACTATTAATACCTACATATGTTTCAAGAAACTATTAATACACATCAAACCGGGTTGACACGACGCTCAAACCCGCTGGTTGACCCGGTTTAATTTGACTTCGTTTTTCGACTCCAACCCGTCGGGTTGACCAGTTTATTTTCACTGCGTTTTTAAACGTAAGCGGTTCAACCATTGAACCTCCTGTGTCGAACCGGGTTTCAAAATATTATGTTAATCCCCAATTTCTCAAACTTTACTATTTTTCGTTTATAACCCATAAATTTTTTTTATCACTAAAACTATCTTTAAAAAGTACAATAAAATTTTCACAATGTACAATTTAAACAAGCTACAACATAATTCTAAATATAAAATAATTAAACATACTAATTAATATTATTTTAACACACCTAAAATGAAAAGTACATGTTATTATATACATTATACAAATTAATAAAACACAAAGCTTCATACAAGCTAACAAGTTGATGGTACAAATAGTTTTAAAATCGGATCGGACCAACGGGTTCAACTGAAAACCGGTGTCGCCACCACGCCTGCTAACCAATAACAACCATCCGAAACGAACTAGAGGAGGCGTTGAAACCGATACAACCGGTGAATCAGTCTCTTCGAGATCTATTTCTCCGATTAATCGTCACAGTGGTATCCGCCGCCGCGAACGCGCGGTACCTGTTACACTATATATAAAGGAAAACCAAAAGTAAAAGTAAAAATTTGAAACTATTAATACATATCGAAAACCGGGTTGACCATGGACGCTTCAAAACCGTGGGTTGACCTATTTAATTTGACTCATTTTGACCCAACCCGCGAAACTTGACTCGGTTTAATACGGGAACAGTTCAACGGTTGAACCACCGGGGTCGTAGGGTTTCAAAACATTATGTTTAATCCCCAAATCTTCAAACTTTTATTATTTTCCGTTTAGAACCCATAAACTTTTTAACACAAAATGATATGTTGCTATATAAATATATTATATATATAAGTTTTTTCAAAAACGATTATAATGTTCTACAATTAAGAGAATATATCCATTAAACATTTAACTTTTCAATAAAAAATACACATTTCAAAAAAAAATGAGGCAAAATGTCAAAAGTTTATAAAATAGCCAAAATTAGCCAAATTTTATTTTTTATTTTATTTTATTTTATTTTATTTTTTTATTTTTGGGCTAATCACATTCATGCTAATTTTGGTACTTGCGTTTTCTTAACAACGGCACTATTAATATCATTCTTGTTAGTTTTACGCGACAAGTATCGTGTGTTGTTAATTTTATCTTATGCGATGTAATGTTTACTTTCATTTTCATTAAATGTTTTATATGTTGTTTGATCTAGTTAAGAATTTTGTTAGATTTAGTTATATATATACAAATAGTTTGCAATTGCATTTTCATCGGTTCAAGTTCTATTTTAAACGCTACACAAAACACTCACCATGGTATCACAAATCATTAATTATCGACACTAGAAATATATATATATATATATATATATATATATATATATATATATATATATATATATATATATAAGAGGTTAATGTGAGAGATTTTTAAAGTTATAAAAGTGAGAACCAATATGCATCATTGAAGCAATTAATTAGTGTTAGATGAGATTAGTATTAAATAAGTGCCACTATAGTAATTAAATACAGTTTCAAGGGTATTTTGGTACATTTTGTTTTACCATTAATATTTATGTGTTTCTTTCTCTACCAACTAATTTGGTGATACATAAATTTAATACTTTTTGGTCATAACAATAACCCTATGATTTTTTTTTAATTTTTTTTTAAACTATACTTTAGTGATATTATACATTGATACATGGGTCATACATAAAACCACTAATATAATATTAAAAATGATACATTGATACATAATTCATAGATACAATATGTTGAAACCATGGATCTGGACTCAACTAGGGTATCAATAACATTGAATAAGCACAGCGGAATGATTGATAAGAACATCAATATTACTAATAAGATTTTCTTTATTCATAAATAAAACTATTACATAAACTACTAAACTAATATACACACGTTATATTCGTGTGTCTAGATTCTCATTGGAGAAGTCTTTTATCAAATAGATGATCTTATAACCTAGACGCTACCCTCTTTATATAATAGAGGGAGGTTACAAGATAAAACCCTAACTTACTAACAAAGCTATCTAAATATTATATATTAGGTCCTCATTGTTTCTTCTTTTTCTATTCTTGCTTGTGGGTTTTGTAATCATCAAATCTGCAATTCTTAACAATCTTCCCCTATTTGATATTACAAAAAATATGCATGAAGAAACAATGTTAAAACATGTCATCACAAATAATAAGTCGCACATCATAAATCTTCTTCCCTTTTGTTATCATCCAATAGGGTCTTGTGTAACTAGTAAATGCTTCCCTCAAATGATGCATGTAGATGGTAAGTATATAAACAATAAGTTTCCTTTAAAATTATACTAATCATCTCTTGAATCTTAGACTTTTTAGGCTCTATGTAGTGATTCTTGTGAAGAAAAGCGAGTATAACGAATTTGAAGAAGAAGTTGAATCTCTCAAACTTGTGTCTTATATCTTGTACTATCCACATTACTCCACCTCTTGATAAACCCTCAAATAATATGAGACCTTGAGCACTACAACGTAACTCCTTAAAGTGATATCAAATGTGAGCATTAAGCACCTTCGGTTTGTAAATCTCACCCTTCGCCAGTTTAAGTTTAGCAAATGTGAGCATTAAGCACCTTCATTTTGTAGATCTCACCCTTCGCTAGATTTATCAAGTCTTTGTCACATCATGAATGCACGAACAAGTTACCTCACGATACAAGGTATGATAAGACACACACTGTGACAAGACACGCACATGTGAAACTCAACCACAACATCAAAAATGACATTCAACCTTCTTCATAATCACATCTTCAAATAATGAACAAAATCCAAGGGTGTCAATGGACCTATCAACACTAGCAAACAATAACAAATAGCATAAGGCTAGAAGAAGAAACCGTAAGCGAGACGGTTGGAACACCGGATCAACGGTAGGGAACGATCGGTAGGAACCAAAGCAATAACCGGCGAGGAACCGAGACAGGAGGAACCAACCAGTAGGAATATAAGTACCACCAGGACGAACACCAAAAGTACCACCAAGAGGAACAACCAGTAAGAACAAGCAGAAGGAACAACCAGTAGGAACAACAACAGTATCACCAGGAGGAATATAAGTACCACCAGGAGGAACATTAGAAGTACCATCACCAACTCATATCATACTATCAATCCAACCTTTTAATGCCTCAAAATACCCTCCATGAAGAACACCAAAAAGCTTACAATGAATGAAATTAAGGCAATAAAAACTTGAACCAACAGTAGCAATATCAACGAGCACTAGTAAAACTCTTATTCCATGTTTGTCGTCAAGCCAAAAACATGATAATTACTAGGGTTCATCGTTGAATAAAAATTCAACTCACCAAGACTAGTATAAACTTTAGAAGACCAGAATTAACTTGAACAACCAGCACTAACGTCCGCACCATAATTAACATGTACAACAACCGATCATGAACAATATTAACAAGTATGTGCCCACCAAGAAGATCAAAACTCAAACAATATTAATTACAATTAGACGGTGGCGAGCATACTTCAACATTGGGCCATATACGATTATCATGTGAAATCAATACATCGATAGCCAATCAAAAACGTATCAGCCAATGAAAAACTAGCCCTACATAATGTATGTACAAACCCACGTGATCCACAAGTATTACTCAATGAAAGAACATGATAGGTCCCTCGTCTTGAAGGAACTTAAGGTACCTGAATATAACAATAATATTGATTGGCTACGTGACAATGAAACCAGTACTAATAATTTGTCATGGGAGATCAGTCAATTGGCCCCACCTCGAATGTAGTCCCACTTGATCAAACAAATTTGTATCAAAACAATAATAATACAGTACCAACCAATATGAACAAGATCAGTACCAATTTAATTGGCCATGTGATTTAGCCCCATGTGAATACCACCAATCAATGAGACCAGTATAAACAATTCAGACTAATAAAAACAATCATGCCCACGTGATGAATAATTGGATACGATTAATTGAGCCCCACATCTGATCAAACATAGTATTCCCTACGTGTACCAATCGCCACAAATACACTCCAAAAAAAAAAATAGTACACGAATGGAACCAGTATTAGAAATCAGTACAATTAATTCCAGTACAAGGTTACCTTTGTTGATTCTGAACGCCATACCATTATTAGATCTGCTATTCTTTCATAACGAAACCCCTTTTTGCATGTTGCCTCTTTTCTTTACACATATGCTGCTATAGATCAATTAGGGTATAAACCCTAATTACAGGAAAACCTTATAAACCCTAGATCAAGAGCCACGAGGCTCTGATACCAATTGTTGAAACCATGGATCTGGACTCAACTAGGGTATCAATAACATTGAATATGCACAGCGGAATGATTGATAAGAACATCAATGTTACTAATAAGGTTTTCTTTATTCATAAATAAAACTATTACATAAACTACTAAACTAATATACACACGCTATATTCGTGTGTCTAGACTCTCATTAGAGAAGTCTTCTATCAAATGGATGATCTTATAACCTAGACGCCACCCTCTTTATATAATAGAGGGAGCTTACAAGATAAAACCCTAGCTTACTAACAAAGCTATCTAAATATTACATATTAGGTCCTCATTGTTTCTTCTTTTTCCATTCTTGCTTGTGGGTTTTGTAATCATCAAATATGCAATTCCTAACACAATATCTGATACATTGATACATGACCATGCAATATATGATACATTGATACACGTGTCATACATATATTGATATATGAATCATACATACATGGTACAATGATACATGACCCGTACATACATTGATACATTTAATTAGTATAGTCAATTATTTAGTATTAAAAACTAGAAATTGGGGAAATCAAAAAACACGAAGGAGGATAAAGGAACATTGCATTGGTCAGAAGTATTCACTTCCATCACTAGTTGAGGACGGTAGACACGTAAGGATGCTGACCAATCCACAATTAACGATTTGCACATCGAGAAACAAAATGATAACCAATCCACAATTAATTTACATTCCCGATTTGCATGACCTTACAACCCTCGTTTAACAATGACCCTCGACACCAAAACCACCATCTTCAACACTCACTGAACCACAACCCCTGAACATTAAAACCATGACCCTCTAACACACGTTAAAACATAACCATCGACACCAAAATCACCACCCTCAAACCATGTTGAACCACGACCATGAAACATCAAAACCCATGACTTTCCAACACTCGTTGAACCACGACCCTTGAAACCCTAACTTAATGCGTTGAACTATGACTCTCGAACACAATCTCTCTCTGAAAAGAACCACAACATATTTGAGATATTTTATTACCTACAACAAGATATCGGCTCACGTCCTCTTCAATACAAAAAACTTGAAGAAACACAACCCTCACGATACAACCCAAACCTAATGATATGCAAAAAAAAAAAAAAAAAAAAAAAAAAAAGTTACTACATAAAAACAAAATTCAAATACACCAAACTCTAATCTGGTGTATAACTTAAAACTCCTCACATAAAAGAACAAAAGTCGAATACACCAAACTCGAGCCGGATCTGATATATGAGATCCTGAAGAGGTGCATTATAAACGAAACAACTCTTATGGTCGTGTGAATCAGATCTAGGTTATTATCAAGAGATGGTCGGGGCGGTAGGTTTGGGATATGATCTGGTACTGATAGATGTTGCGATGAGAGATGGTTTCATAATGGATATTGAATACAAACACGTGTTTTTACGCTTTCATACATATTCGTCCGTTTTCATACGTATTCGTCCGTTTTCATATGTTTCTGAATATCACAAGTGATATTCTGTGATATTCATGTTACAAAACATTAGTTGAAAATCACTTGTGATAGACATTCAGAATATCACTTGCGATATTCAGAATATCACTTGTGATATTCAGAAACGTATGAAAACGTCTGTAAGCGGCCGAAAACATTTAAAAACGGCTTAAAACGTATGAAAATGTAAGAAAACGGACGAATATGTATGAAAACAGACGAAAACGTATGAGAGCGTAAAATCACGTATGAAAACGGACGCAAACGTATGAAAATGTATGAATAATTGATGAAAATGTAAGAAAACGGACGAAAACGGGTGAAAGCGGATGAAAACAGATGAAAATGTTTGAAAACGGACGAAAACGTATAAAAGCGAAGAAAAAAAAACGTGAACTAAAAAAAGAGAATAAAAAAAGCGTGGATCAAAAAATAAGACAAAAAAAAATGTGAATAAATAAGGAAGACAAAAAGATAAGAAAAAAAACATTGATTTAGGTTTACATATTAAATTTTAGGTTAATCCCCACCATTAGATCAAACTAAATGAATGGTGAGGATTTGTGCCAACAAAATAAGAGTAAGAAAAAAAAATAATAATAAAAAAAATAAATAAATAAATAAAATATCTCGTTAAAATGATTGTTTTGCTAAATATAATATTTTGGAATGTGAATTTATTGTCCTAACTGCAAACATTCGAGGAATTTTGTACCATTTTCGTTACGTAAAACAACAATATATAAGTTCGACAATGCTATAGCGAACATTTGTCAAATTGTCTTTTACCTACAAACAAATACGGAGTATTATTATTGTGTCTAGTCTGCGTATAACTTGGCGGCATCGTAATAGCGTCACGATTAGTTCTCAGTTTATGAGGAAATGTGATATTTTCGACAATATTTGTTTGTACTCTTTTCTTGGCTTAAGCTTAAAGGTCGTAAGTTTATTAGTTAGACTGATTGGTTAAAAACTAATATGTAACTGTTAGCTCCTGCCTAATTTTTTTCTTTTTTGAATAATAATGTCGTTAAAAAAAACAAACACACACATTTTACCGAGTGAAAGACCCTTTAACAAAAAAAACAAACAAACAAATTTAAATCTGACACTTCTATTTGAAAGTGCATAAGAAAAGACCCATGTTAAAAATAGAAAATAATGTAAATGATCCTTGTTCATAAAAAAGTTGAACATTTTTTTTTGGCTATAACTAATATTAGGGAACAACATAGCTAATCCTATTAAGAAACTAAATCAAACTAGCTAATCTAAATATACAACCAAATATAAAAATAACAAAAGAAAAAACACACAAAAAAGTTCAAATACATTAACAGGTGGTAAGGCTACCGTCATGCAACCCTGTTGAGTAATGAGGACACCAATTTCACACAATTTTCTCTTTACAACAACTTTACTACTAAACTTGGTGGTGTTTGATAATGACTTAAAATTTTAATTATAAAATATGCAATTTAATTAAGTCACTAATTGAGTGTTTGTTTGTTGCTTAATTTAAATGGATGACTTTCTGAAAAAGTCATTGAACGAGAATTACATATTAAGTCATCACTTTTATCTTTTTTTACATATTTACCTTCATTTTTAACCACTAATCATCACTTATTTCAAATAAAGGGTATATGATAATTTTATTAATTCGAGACACTTTATTCAAGATACAAAACAAACAACAATTTATTCATTTACATACGAGATAATATATATCCAGATGAATGACTTTGGTTTAACAGAACTTAATATAAAAACTAAACAAACAGGCCCTTAGTGTAGTGAAGTCGTAAAGATGACCAAGGACACCACAAAAAACATACCTCAACTATTTAAGAAAAACACCAAACAAATATACCTTACATGACTTGAATGTTATAATGACAGTTCTCCTATCTTCATGCCTAGGACACGTCATACATACCAGGTACCTGTCAGTGTCATACATACAAATTCAGAGAGAAAAATATTAGGCTGGACACACTAAGGGATCCCAACTTATCACGACAAAAGGGACATAAAAACAATATTTTATCGAAAATAAGAACACAACGGGCAACCACGGTCACATGGCAATCTAGATCGCTAACCTTCAATCAGCATACTATTAATGAATGGTTATTTGCTTTATTTTTCTCTGCGTCGCCTTTCTCTCTCCAACGACCTTCGCGATTGGTTGCCCCAATAAAATGACCTACACTACAAAAACATACCCCATAAATATTATTTTCTAATTAAATATAGAAAAGACAAAAGTCTGAAATCTTTTGGTAGTCCCTCGTGGTCAATTTTTCCTCAATCTCCAAAATGGTCATGCTTGTACCACTCATTCTAGCCTCCTTTGAAAATGACATGATGTCCAACTACCAATACACCTTTATCTTCTCACTTTTCAATATAACTCTTTAACATTCAGAATGACCGGCATTACTCAACCGATGCATTACAAGAACCGCCAACATGATGTGACGTAAAGCAGACGTAGACTTTTTGCTTTTATTTTTAAAAATTTAAATTTAAAAAAAACGTAATTTAAAAAAAAAAAAAAAAAAAAAAAAACGTAAAGAAAAAAATTAATTAATTTTTAAAAAACGTAATTTTTTAAAAATTTTAATTTTTAAAAATTTTAAAATTTTTTAAAAGAAAGCGAAATTTTTTTTAAAAACGTAATTTTTTAAAAAAAACGTAAATTTTTTAAAAAAAAACGTACAAATTTTTAAAAAAACGTAAAATTTTTTTAATTTATTTTTAAAATTTTTTTAAAAAAAAAAACGTAAATTTTTTTAATAAAAAAAACGTAAAAAATTTTAAAATTTTTAAATTTTTTAATCTCACATGGCGCCACAGTAGTTTTGTACTTTTTTTTTTTTTTTTTTTTTTTTACTTTTTGCGTGGATAAACGCAAGTGAAGAAAGTGAGGTTGAGTAGCCTCGGTCGGTTTGCTAAATTTTGGTGGTTATTTGGGTAGAATAAAAAGTAAAAGTGTACTTTCCTTACGACACGTGTCACATTTTGGGTGGGCTAGCGGAAATGGTTTCAAGGCACGCACCATTTGGAATTGAGGAAAAAAATTGACCACGAAGAGGACTACCAAAAGATTTCTGACTTTTGCATCTTTCCTCTTAAATATATAACACACACGCAAACACACACAAATGGTAGTCCTTGCGATCGCAGGCTCGACCAATTCATCCAAAATCACGACCGACGACTACCATGTGATTGGGTCTCAAAGTAAGGGGACTACCATGTGATTGAGTCGACCATTCGGTCGACTACCATTACTGCATTTAGCCTTATACATTTGAAATTTAAAAAGTTGAAGTTAAATACAGATATAACAGCATTTATTAGATGGTATTACTATTCCATGACAATGGTTTTTGGTTCTTTACAAGGTTCCACGGATGTACACTCCTCATTAAATTCTGAATGTCACAGTTAATCCACAATCATTCACCAAGCTCAACTTCCAAACAGTACTCAGGTCGCAGAGGCTTTATTGGCTTTGGAACACTCATCATCATATGTGCCACTTCTGGCGTTGAATCAAGTTCGTAATGCACATACTTGAAAGTATGTAATAAACCATTAAACAACAATTAAACTCTTTACCCAGTTCAGCCATTCATAATTAAATATAGATACTGTCCCATAACAGATTTTTGGTATGGGCTAATATTGTTTGAGCCGAGCTAGGTTGACCCAAGAGGCCTTTTTTCTCCAACGTTTGTATTAGAAAACACAGTGTGTCAAATGACTGAGAAATAAGAATACAAATTGAGCATTTTTTTAACACCATTAGTATGTTTGGATCCGTTAAACATTTCATTAAAGAACCGGGTCATGACTCTTATCGTGGTACACTTGATCCACATAGAAAGTAATAACTTTGCCCATTCATAAGCTACCGGGCCAAAATTACTATCTTTAACTCACAGCAAAACAAAAACTTAAGGAAAGGAAACTTACATTGAGGGGTTCGTGGTCCAACAATACTTAATTACTGGTGGCTGCTCACAACAAACTGCATTTGAAACATTGTCAAGATAATAATCACTTGTTAAGTTTAAATCAAAGAGGCAAAATTAGCACCTGCTCAGTCGTAAACTTGTTAATATTTAAACCACAAAGAATAATTTTAGCCACTACTTGTTGGGTGTTTGGGTAAGCTGACATATATGTCCCAGAAGCATACGAAACTTTCGAAATAAGCTTTACCAAACACCCTTAGAGTGATAAATTCTCTTTTCCAAATACAGTAACCAATTAAGCAACTAAATTATACTCAGCCAAACACCACAATGTAATTAGCAAACTTCTAGGTCTTTATGTGTGTAATGGGAAAAAATCTAAGCGCGCCAACAAAACGGAAGCAGTACATGTTATTTTGACCAATGGTTGACTAAGATCCATCATTAGTCCGCTAATACTCCCTCTCAACCAATACCACCCCCATTAACCCTTAAGCATTTCCATCACGTAAAGACAGTTATTGCCCCCCCATAATATTTTTGGGAAATGTTATATAGTTATAATAAAAAAGTAGACAAGAAACGTACAAAACAATCATAAAGTTCAAAACAAAAAATTGTTTAATCTTATCGTTGACAGTTATCAAAAGTTTATTCACACTCTTTAATCTTGCTAGCCTTGTGCAAAGTCTTTAATCTTTTGAATAGACAACAATATAAGACAAAACAAAGTTATTAGAACATATACAGTATTAAGATATCTTATTATTTAGGCAAAAACTAGAAAATAGAAATAAATAAAAGAAAAAAAAAAAAAAAAAAAGATCACAAAACTACAATTATCCATTAAAACAAAGCAAAACCAGAAGCCCCACCATGACATGATTTTTATCCCCATCATAGATACCAAAATGTTGCACACACAGGATAACACATTTTTACTTCTTCTTAACAAAGTGGTTCATACATGAGGTACATTACACATTCGATAAGAATAGAGTGGTCTCAGTGGTTATGATGTAGAACCAAAGCAAACAGAATGTTTCACACACATTTCACAGAGAACAATATTATACATATGAAATTTAAAAGTTGAAGTTAAACATAGATATAACAGCATATATTAGATGGTATTATTATTCCATGACAATGGTTTTTGGTTCTTTACAAGGTTCAAGGATATTACACTCCTCATGAATTGGGAAAAAAGTAATAACAAAAGCATAAACTGCTTCAAAAGTAGCTTCAATTTATTTATTATTTCATGAAACTGCTTCAATTTATTTAGTATAAACGTAATTGCTGCCAAACAGTAACCAGACAACTTATTTAGTATAAACTGCTTCAATTTTAACATGATAAAAGTGCATAATGTTCACAAAAAAGAGAGACTCATCATCAAAAGAAAAGTTAATAACAAAAGCATGAGTAGTTATTCTTGAATATCCATCTCTTGCTAGCCTATTCCAATGGCACACTGTCTTTATGATCAAGCAGAAGCAGTGTTTGTGTGTAGGGACTCGCAAAGAAGTAATAAAATGCCCCAGCAATCCCAGTATAGTTGATTTGTTTAGAGATGGGTTCATAAACAATTAGTTCATTCTCTTTCAAAGCTTTTTTCTCTACAATTATGGGTCCACCATTCTTTCGGAATCCAGCTACATCTCTTATCGATGTGATTGGCATGTTAATGGTGAATATATGTGTGAATGATTTTGGATCACCATTCTGCATAATCCATACATTTGCGTTGGAGGCGTGATTTTTTTCAAGCACAACAAGAGACTCCTTTAGCTTAGATATATACACATGAGTTTTGCAAGTTGATAAGCTCTGAGGGAGGCATACTTGTGTAAATTCTTCACTTGTCAAATCAAATGACATAATCAAACGATAACACTGATCTTTCCAATCCAAGGAAAGCATATCATAAGCAAGCCAGTAAATAAACCCATTTATAGCTACCTGAGGATACATGTACCCAATTGATTTACGAGGAAGCTTACTTGGACTTTTCCATAAACCTGAGCTCAATGAAAAAACCTCAACTTGATTAGGAATAGTAGCATATTCCTTCTCGTACCTAAGATTAAATGTGATCTTGACAAGCTTAGGATCACTAGTTCGGGGACAAACCCCAAAGCCAACAAGAGTGTTATAGGGCACATCATCATCAATATCGTCCGGCACATTGGGCACATTGGGCACAACAATAGTAAGTGTTTTTTTAATGGATGGATTCCATATAACAGCATTCATTATGTTTCTATTAGTACCATAAATACAAAACAAGCCTCCAGAGACACCAACAAGTGATGTTGGATACTTAAGTCGATTAACGGACACGGGAGTAGTCATGAAGACCTTGTGATGTGGGAATGTATCATCATCCAAAATTGAAAAATATCTAGCCACATAACCCATAGACGACACCCCTAATTCCATGTAACTTAACAGAAGATGTTGCGACTCATGAGTATGGTGCTGGATGACACAGTGATCAGCAATAAATTCAGGGCTATCGATAACAGACTTCCACTGTTTGGAGACGGATCTGAATTGAATCAATGATATCACCGGAAGCCTTTTCATGATTTCGGCTTGGATATTCAAGGGTATGTAGTCTGCCATGTTTGATTGCTGAGATTATCGATTTAGGGTTCAGAGAAGGTAGGTTTCTTGATTACTAGTACTATGATAGATTTCTATTATTTATACAACTCTGTAGATCCGATTTTGGTACCAGTCCTAATTCGTGTACAACTTGACACATCCGGCCCATACAAAGCCCAACCTCCACTGGGTTTTCTTTTTCTTTCTAAACCAACAAAATTGAAAACCTCAACTGATGTAACTTACTAGTTTTAGAGGTTTTGGGATGGATTTGTGCTTGGTAATATTTGAGCTTTTGTAACAGGAAGATCAGCGTCTTTGGCGGCGTCGGTTTCTAGCGGCGGACAATTAACGATATGCAATATTGTGGTAAGTGTTTCGTATAACGTTCAAAATAGAACGTGAAAAGATTAAAATGTAATTACAAACGGTTGTAACATATGATAATAAAGCATTTGGTATTTTTTTTTTTTATTTGAATGGTTGGGTCCACACCAACATTTGTTTCTACATAGGTATAATGTAAATACATGCATAAAAGAGCAAAAGC
Source organism: Chrysanthemum lavandulifolium (assembly GCA_022545495.1). Taxonomy (NCBI): domain Eukaryota; kingdom Viridiplantae; phylum Streptophyta; class Magnoliopsida; order Asterales; family Asteraceae; genus Chrysanthemum; species Chrysanthemum lavandulifolium. The sequence continues at coordinate 270,890,249 of CM040242.1, forward strand.
AATTTAATTAATGAAGCTTACCATCCATAGTTTGAGTATGCTCTTGATCAAATAGGGGCAAAAAATTATAATTGCAACATTGTGGTAAGTATTTCGTGTAACGTTTAAACATAAAACGTTAAAAAATAAAAAAGTAATTGTAAAAGGTTGTAACATGTGATAATTTAACTCAAACAATAATTTTTAACATGTATCAAAGAACATATAAACATTTAATAAAACTGAAAATAAAACATCAGTTACAATAGTCTTGAAGAGCAAATGTATGCAGTGAGTGTTAATCACTATATTCCGTGAATACCTATTAAGTTTAAAAAACAAAAGTGTAAGTAAAAGGAAGTTGATAATAGTATATGTAAAATTAAAACATGATATAAAACATGTCATATGTATTTTATGGGAGGTGATTTGTACACTCCAATAAATGATTGGTACACTCCAAATTATTATGTTTGGATATTTATACCCTCACATAGGTGAAAGTGTAAAGATAACTGTGAGGGTATAAATGTCCAAACATAATAATTTAGAGTGTACCAATCATTTTTTTGAGTGTACAAATCATCTCCCGTATTTTATACATACCTTTTGAACATTGATCATCATAAACCTCGAAATACTTCTTTATAAACAATCATGAATGCGTTATATTTCTATTGCTCAAGAGTATACATTAAACCAAAAATAATAAACGTACGTTTTGGACGTCTTTTTCATCATTTGACCCCTTCAACCTTCTATCTTTACTAAGCCAATTATGATAGTACATAACTATTTTCGGGTGATATTTGTTCAATATAATGGTATGATATTGTATCAAGAAACATACCACACTGATATGTAGAATGTAATTACTTTTCAAGTTGTAAAATACAAAACTTACTTGCAAGTGAGTGTAATTTTAATAGTTTTTCATAAGGTGCAATGATCACTGCAACATATAAAATCAACATCTCAGCTTACCACATCGACACACAAAAAAATAATAAAATAAAAATAAAATAAAATAAAAAGTCTTAAATCTTTTATTAAAGAAGACAGTATAAATAAAATTTGGACCAACTAAAAACTTGACCAAAAAGTGCTCCAGAGCACTTCTTTGCGAAAGAACCAAGGAACCAGCGAAAGTGCCCAGAAGTAAACAATCAGTTATACACTTTCTTGTGTCTCGACTAATAAGTTGACAAAGTAAAATGGTTTTTATGCAACAAAGTGTCGAGTTTGATGACTGAACATGCAAGAAATGCAATCTACAGTGACTTTTTGTATTTTCAGAGACACATCGGTTGAAACTAATTTGCTCATAAACATGATCTAGAGAAATATTTGTAAATGATAACTTTGATAAGACAGAAGGTATGTTGTCAGGCTTAACAAATTAACATTTTGCATTTATCAAACCTGCTTTGAGGTCCAACATCTGAATAAGCATGAATGTGATATTGACACCTGCTACAACGAAAGGATATTCCCACATGGACACATGACTTACAACCAGACACAGGAAATGACAGTAAGAATTCAAAAGTTACATAACGAAGCAATTTTCTTTTTGTCTTCGTTTATAGCCAATTACTTGGTATTGGCATGAATTCTTAACACTTAGTCTCAAACTCTTGCAGGCTCGTTAAGTCAACCATTTCTCAAACAAGTAGTACACACATAGTTGTGTGCATACAGAGATGTAGATATCTGTATACATATACTGCTACTTATTATTGAAAAAGCATTAGCAGGGTTCGGGTGGCACACTGATTTGTATCTTGAATATCGTAAGTAATAAGAGTGTTTGATATCATCACAAAAAAGTAATACTATATTATTACATAAACAATCTGACCTTTTTTGTCAATTAGTAAAGGAGCTTCTGCATATTTTTTAATAACCTTTGGGCACTTTCGACGCATTCAACTTGTTTCCATTTTACCTATTTTTCTAATTTGACCCGTTAAAGAAAAGTTTATAAACCTAGCTGACCCATTTGCCTATATTTGAGTTGAACATACCTTAAGTTAACAGCAAATCGACACAGGCATGGTTAATTATTACTCGTACTTATAAATGAATAGCTATTAGCCTATTACATGTAGTAAAATAAAGGACGTACCGGGAAATTTCTCGCAAAATACAACAAGTTTTCCAATGAGATAAAGCCACCACGTACCCCTGCAATGTAATTCCATGTTAAAGCTTAGAATACATAAGATCAATAGTGTATACTTATGTAAGTTATCCCTTTACCCAAAATAGTGTATCCTTATGAAGAACAAAAAATGTAACTTTTACCGGAAATCTGTGGAAGGGTCTTTGCCTTGCCATCCCATTTATACATGGACCCTTGTTTACAAATGTCTATTTTTTTCTGTGTATGTTTGCACAGCCATGCCTTTATTATACATGGACCCTTGTTTACAAATGAACGAAGTATGAGTGTCAAATAAACATAATAATCGCCATTAAATACTGAAAATAAACATAATATCTAATGTTCCCATATCCACAGATCGAACAAAAAATAACAATATTTAACTAAAAATAAACAATATTAAACTAAAAACAACAATTTTAAACTAAAAATAAACAATATTTGTTGTCGAGTCTAAATTGAATCGAAACACAATTAGATTGGGATTTAAATCGAAACCCTAAAAAATGAATATATGCGATACTTACAAAGTTGACGGTGTGGATACTATGGGATTGAGTTGGTTTTTGAATCAACTGTACTATGTGGTGTTTTTGACTCGGAATTATGGAATTTATAGAATAGAACTGTTTTGGAGAAGGTTATTGAGGATCACAGCAGGCTATTTCAATACAAAATATGATGAAGATGAAGCGTATAGAAGAATTCTTGTGTCATTAACTGCCGAATTGAAACTGCCAATTTCATTGTTTCAATTCAATGTTTCCTATAGTACAAACCGTGTGATTGCATTGCATTATCAGTAGTTTCCTAAGATAGTTTCCATTCATATAATGCTTTTAAGTGCAAATATCCTTTCCATGCATAATAAAGGTATCCATGCAAGAGTTCCACGCATAACAGTTGTCCTTTCCATGCATAATGTTTTTTTAAACCTTTCCATGCATAACAGTTGACTATTCCATAGAATACTTTCCATGCTTGCATAACTGTTGACTATTCATACGTTTTAAGTTTCAGGAAACATTGTAACTATTTCCTGCGTTTTGAGTTTGAGTAAAAAACATTGACTTTCAAATTCAATTTTCAATTTTTCACATTTACCTTTGACCCTTTTTCCATTTAAGATAGTAGAGATATGCTAACCTTAAATACAACGGGCTTTGTAAAAAATTAGGCATGGTAATATTTGGGCCTTTTTAAAATTTTTTGTAACCCTTAAAACACTGGACTTTGCTAGGATCGGTAATATGCGAGATTTTGTTTTACTAGTTACAATTATGTTCTTCCAGAAATCATAAAGAAATGAGGAAGAACTATTCAAAAGCAGGAACTCTAAATAATAAGAAAAAGAGATTCGAACTTGAGAAATGGGATATGTTATTAGATCGTTGAGTTTGTTACAGGATAGAAAGATTTACAACTTCATGAATTATTCTCAATATGATACTAACATCTACTTATACAAGTGATAAAATGGTATAAAATGAATAGGCAGGAAAAGTAGTTAAATGGGTTATTGAGTTAATGTTTGACTATTATGTTGACTTTCGTTGACTATCTCATTTGCTCCATATCGTTGCCTTCCCCTTCAAATGTTACTTGTCCACAAGTAAATAAGCATTGAGATCAAAACTTAGGAATCTGGCAGCTATGTCATCATACAATTCCCATGTTGCATCTTCCACTGTACCATTGAGCCATTGAACCAGAACATAAACTGCTGCAACATTGCCCTTCTTTGCCAATCTTCTATCCAATACAACATATGGCTCTAATGAAACTACCCCATTTGAATCACATACAGGCAGTGTACCAGATGTGCTTGGAGTATCTCCTCTATATATTTTAAGTTGGGACACATGGAAGACAGGATGTATTTGAGTACCAGTAGGCAAATCCAGCTTGTATGCAACTTGCCCAATCCTTGTTAAAACTTTGAAAGGTCCATAATATCTGGGAGAAAGCTTGTGATACTTATTTTTTCTGAGAGTTGGCTGTCTATAAGGTTGCAATTTTAAGAACACCCAATCCCCACATTAAACTCCCTCTCAGTCCTTCTTTGGTCTGCCATAACCTTCATTTTGTCTTGAGTTCTTTTTAAATGAAACTCCAACACTTGTATAGCAGATTCTCTTGCAGTCAAGGATCTATCCACTGTTTCTACTGCACTATCTCCTTGATTGTAAGTGATGTGAGCTGGTGGTTTTTGTCCATACACAACCTGGAAAGGGGTGGTATCAATAGATGTGTGATAGGAAGTGTTATACCAGTATTCTGCAAGTGCAATCCAATTGAACCATTCCTTAGGTCTGTCCCCACTCATACACCTTAAGTAGCATTCTAAACACATGTTAACAACTTCAGTTTGACCATCACTTTGAGGGTGGTAGGCTGAACTCATGTGCAAGCTTACTTGTAACAGCTTAAACAATTCCTTCCAAAATATGCTTATGAAAATTGTATCTCTATCACTCACAATTACCTTTGGTAAGCCATGAAGTTTGTAAACATTATCCAAAAAAGCTTGTGCCACAATTATTGCAGTGTAAGGATGAGTAAGGGGAATGAAGTGACTGTATTTACTCAGCCTGTCTACCACCACCATAATCACTGATCTACCCTTGGACATAGGCCGTCCATCAATGAAATCCATGGAAACTTCAGTCCAAATATGAGTGGGAATAGGAAGGGGTTGTAGCAAACTAGGATAAGGTACTAATTTAGGTTTGAACCTTTGACAAACACTGCAAGTTCTTACAAATGTCTTGACCTATTTCCTTATTTTCTTCCAATACACATGGGCACTAATTCTCTTCAAAGTAGCCTGCACTCCTGAGTGACCACCTTGACCTTCAGTGTGGAAGTGCTTCAATAGATCTTCTCTTAATTGGTTATCCTTTCCAATTACCAATTTCCCTTTTTTCAACAGTTGATTTGCAGACCAAGAGTAGTGTTTGGCAGAAGTACTACTTGTTTGTAACTTAGAAATGATGGCCTGCAACTCCTTGTCACTGTTCCACCCATCTTTAATTCTTCCATACAACTCACTACTGACTATACTACAAGTGATTTGCAACAATTCACCATTATGCAATACTCTTGATAAAGCATCAGCAGGCACATTCTCACTACCTTTTTTGTAAACAATTTCAAAATCATACCTCATTAATTTTGGAAGCCATTTTCTTTGAACTGGAGTAGTGAACCTCTGATCCATGAAATACTTCAAACTAAACTGGTCAGTTTTGATGGTGAAATGTCTGTCAAGCAAATAACCCCTCCATTTGTCTAAAGCTTGAATGACTGCCAAAAATTCCTTCTCATAGGTAGATAAACTGTGATGTTTGGGTGCTAAGGATTTACTCATGAAGGCAACTGGGTGACCACCTTGTTGTAAGACAACTCCAATACCCACCCCTGAAGCATCAGTTTCCACTATAAAAGGTTCATTGAAATTAGGCAACTTTAATACTGGTGCTTGTGACATGGCTATTTTGAGTGCTTCAAAACTGATTCAGCATTTTCATTCCAGACAAAAGCATTCTTTTTTAACAAGGCTGTGAGAGGTTGACTTATGAGAGCATAGTTCCTTATAAACCTCCTATAATAACCAGTCAAACCCAAAAAGCCTCTCAACTGCTTCAAATTCTGAGGTTTGGGCCAATTTCTCATTGCTTCTACTTTGGCTGGATCTGTTGCTACTCCTTTATCATAAATAATATGGCCTAAATATTCGACCCTTGTGACTCCAAAAGTACACTTACTCAACTTAGCATACAATTTATGGTCCCTCATTGTCTGTAAAACCAACCTCAAATGTTCCATATGTGATTCCTTATTGGGGCTATAGATCAAAATGTCATCAAAAAAGACCAATGTAAACCTCCTCAGATAAGATTTAAAAATTGTATTCATTAAAGACTGAAATGTGGAGGGAGCATTAGTAAGTCCAAATGGCATAACTAAATACTCATAATGTCCCTCATGAGTTTTAAAGGCTGTCTTAGCAACATCACTGTCATGCATCCTAATTTGGTGATAACCTGACCTAAGATCAAGTTTGGAAAAAATGAAAGATCCACACAACTCATCAATCAAATCTTCTATCAAAGGAATAAGGAACTTATCTTTGATGGTCAACTTATTCAGTTGTCTGTAGTCAATACACATCCTCCAAGACCCATCCTTCTTCTTGACCATGACAATAGGAGAATAGTAAGAACTTTGATTGTGCCTAATTACTCCAGAATCCAAAAGATCCTTAACCATGGCTTCTATTGCATCTTTCTGTGTAGGAGGGTGTCTGTAAGGTCTAATATTCACAGGTTGAGCTCCTTCTTTGAGTGGTATTCTGTGATCATGACTTCTTTTGGGTGGAAGACTGGTTGGAATAGCAAAAACATCTTCAAATTCTTGCAACAATAGAGTTAATAAAGGCAGTGAACTAACATTCCCATCTTGCTCAGCCTTTAACAAGGTAGCTGGATAGACACATATAGCCATGGAAAAACATTGAAAAGGACTAATTCTTCCTTGCATCCATTGTCGAGTTGCTTTTGTAGATCCTCTTAATGTCATCAACTTGTTTTTGTACTTAAAACTCATTCTCAACTCCTTGAAGTTAGATGCTATATTACCCAAAATTGAAAGCCATTGGATGCCTAAAACCATCTCACACCCACCCAATGGTAATAACATCACTGAGGTTTTGAATGTTTCACCTTGCAGATGTAGAAACCAAGATCCGGACTCAACTAGGGTATGAGTAACATTGATTGATTGAAAGCACAGTGGAATAATAATTAACAATCAACATTACTAATAAGGGTTTCTTTATTAATTAAAACAAAGAAACTACTACTACAACTAATGTACGCACGCTATAATCGTGTGTCTAGACTCTCATTAGAGATGTTTGCTATGAAATGAAAGAGAAAAGGATAATGAAAGGGATGAAAGAGATGATTAAAACTACTACGCCTACCCTCTTTATATAGTAGAGGGAGGATACATAAACCCTAAACTTAGCTTACTAGAAAAGCTAAGCTAAATATTACATAATAGACCCTCATTGTTTCTTCTTTCTTCATTCTTGCTCGTGGTTTTGTAATCTTCAAATCTGCAATTCCCAACAATCTTCCCCTAAACTGGAATTTGACTAGGTTAAGTTCCGGTTTCTTGTAGTACAAAACAACTGTATGAAGAAACAATGCTAAAAACATGTCATCACAAATAATCCACGACATCTACTAATCTTCTTCCCTTCACCTAATAGGGTCTTATGCAACTTGTAGACGCTTCCTCCGTTGATGCATGTAGATGGTAAGTAATAAGCTTCCCTTAAAATATACTAACCATCTTTTTTTTTTTTTTTTTTTTTTTAAACAACTAAACAAACGAAATAAAATGCAACAGCAGAAAAGTCAAATCATCAGCAGAATCCAATAGTATACCAGTAGGAACGGAGAACCAGTAGAAACACCAACGCATGCGTCTTATATCTTGTACTATCCACGTGACTCCAAATCTTGAACAACCCTCAAATAATATGAGACACTGAGCACAACAACGAGACTCTTTAAAGTGATAGCAAATGTAAGCATTAAGTACTTTTAATCTGTAGATCACACCCCTTCACTAACACTGAGCACTACAACGTAACTCCTTAAAGTGTTAGCAAATGTGCGCATTAAGTACCTTTAGTCTATAGATCTCACCCATTCGCTAGATTTATCAAGTCTTTGTCACTCCATTAATTTACGAACAAGTTACCTCAAAAGTTCCTGACTCACTTTGAGATATGATAAGACACGCACGTGATCAACCAGTAGGAACTCCATAACGACCAACAGCAACCAATCATCAGAAACCAACCAATAACCATCATTTGAACACTGTGATCAGTACCTGAAAAATACTATGATTTGCTTGACCAAGGGACCAATCAAGACAAAGAACACTGTCGACCAATCAAAAATAATTCCCACGTGAACCTCAACAGCAACAAGTGATAACCAATAGACCAATTCTAACTCGTGGGACCCAATGACCAGCAGCAATGGCATGATCAGTAGAAACAAAATAGTTTAATGCCTCACGTGACAACACATAAAATGATTGTGATCAGAAGTAACCATAGAGAACCAATGCAAAACTATTCACTCCATACATGGACCCATGTGACATCATAAACCCAATCGAGTAACTGAGATAAACATCATGAAGCACCTGTCCCTCGAATAAATCAAAAGTAACCAAGTGACCAAATCAACATCACTAATATGGTACATTTCTCCATTATCTCGTGTATAACGAGCAAACTAGTGGGGACCACACGATCAATACTATTTAAATATGTGACCCATTAATTGTCTTGTGTGATCAGTAGGAACCAAAATATATTATCAGTAGAAACGAAAAAATAATGACACCCCACGAGATCATGTGACCACTTGACCATCAATTAAAATCAATAGCAACAATAATCCATGACCCCACCTAATCAATTATTAACCAAACCAAGAGCAATACACGATTTTATTATCACCAATCCATACACCAATGAATGCGCCGCAATTTCATCATAATTTTTTATAACCAAAAACGAAACAAACATTTCTTTGGATCCAATTTAACAAAAAAATATTGAACTTGTGATTGACGATAATAAAATATGAGATCAACAGAAATTCTATGTACCTTTCACCATATCAAGACTGATCTTCAAAACCACATCAGATCATTATCAAAACTAATTCTTGCCTGCTGCCTCTTCATCCTCATCTGCTGCTAATGAATTAGGGTACAAACCCTAATTCATGAAAACCTTATAAACCCTAGATCGAGAGCCATGAGGCTCTGAAACCAATTGTAGAAACCAAGATCCGGACTCAACTAAGGTATGAGTAACATTGATTGATTGAAAGAACAGTGGAATAATAATTAACAATCAACATTACTAGTAAGGGTTCTTTAATTAATTAAAACAAAGAAACTACTACTACAACTAATGTACACACGCTATAATCGTGTGTCTAGACTCTCATTAGAGATGTTTGCTATGAAATGAAAGGGAAAAGGATAATGAAAGGGATGAAAGAGATGATTAAAACTACTACGCCTACCCTCTTTATATAGTAGAGGGAGGCTACATAAACCCTAAACTTAGCTTACTAGAAAAGCTAAGCTAACTATTACATAATAGACCCTCATTGTTTCTTCTTTCTTCATTCTTGCTCGTGGTTTTGTAATCTTCAAATATGTAATTCCCAATAGCAGAGTTCATGAAAAGTCCTTACACATAGTTTCACTAAGAAGATTGTTCCTTCCTGCAATGGCCACTTGCATTGGACATGTTCTTGTAATCTTACATCCAATCTTCTTGGCAGTATTGACATCCAAAAAATTTTGTGTACTACCACAATCAATAAGGATACATAGCTCATGCTTTCCTACACCCCTTTGACTTTTAGTGTTTGGTAACCACCGACTC
>CM040242.1:270899989-270941245 GCA_022545495.1 Chrysanthemum lavandulifolium
CCGTGAGTCAAAAACATTTGAAACGCAGGTGTGGATCCGCTGCTACGCGTGGCCACACACACCCCCTCAGCAAGCGCTCGCCATCGCGTGGTTCATCGTCACCACGACGAGCAAAAATCTCGACAAGCATCCACAAGTTTTTTCTTTATCTTCTTTTAATTGTTATTTAGATATGTGTGTATGCTACGCTGTGTGAATGTGCAGGAAACAAGAAGACAATGTATTTTTCTTTTTTTTTTTTTTTTTGACCGGTTGAATTGGCTCTAAATGAGTTAAAATTTGAAAAAAAATTTATTAGTTTTTTTTTTTTTTTTTTTTTGAAAGATAAAAAAAATTTATAAAAATGTTATTTATATTTTTTTATAAAAAATGACTAGTAAAATGTTTAGATTTATTATTATTAGTACGTGTTGTATTTTTTTTCGCGTCGCTTTTTTTACGTATCATGTTTATTTTTATTATTATTGTGTTATGTATTGTATTTTTATTTTTAATGATATGAATTTATTTTATTTTGGAAAATTGAATAAAAATAAATAAAACAGAATATACCTAAATAAAGAGGCTGATGTTTCACATGAAATGAACGAAATATTATATTGTTACATGTGAGGAATGGGACTTGACGCGATTGAAAGTGACTGATGAAAAGTAGGTACTTCACACCACACCTTCCACTCTTATAACTTTGGTTTTAGACTAAAGAGGTATTTTTCGATTTTGTTTGTATTTATAAAAATAGTAAAATTCTCTAAACGCCACAACCGCCAAGAATATTACCCCAACAACATTTTTTTTCACTTCCTTAACGCCTCATGGTGAACTCTCCCACGAAGAACTCTATCATATATTTCGGCCACTTTGTACTTACAAAGACAAATCTAAGATTGTGTTGGGCAACTTTCGACTCTTATATCGCAAGAATCGACATTTTTGTCTTTTGTAAAAAAGGAAAATATTTATTTTTAATTTTGTACTAAAATTAAAATTGCTACCGCCCAACATTGAAAGTCGCCGCCTAACTAAAGATTCAAGACACTGCATCACGTGGTAAGACACTGAATTTCACAAACGGACCACATGTCATTTATTTACGATAGTTGCCAAATATACGGTTGGGAGAGTCACTACGCAAGTTATGGTGAAAAAAAAGCCGAAGATTCGTGTGTGAAATTGAATGAAAGAACCCATTTAGAATTTTCCCATAAAAATATTATATGCTTGAAGTGGACGCGACAAATGAAAAAACTAATCTATAACACACTGTGAGTCAGAAAACCATTATGTGTTTTTTATAATTATTTTGAGATAAAATAAGTCAAAAATTTTGACTTTTTGATCAACTTATTGCCTTTTTAAAACTTATTTACTATTGCATAGAATAACCCAAGATAGCCTCAAAGTTAATGTGATAAAAGATACCCCACGACCTTAGAAAACACAACACGCCAAGAATAAGGACGCCGACAATTCAACCACCAATAAAAGATAACTGTAGAAGAATAAGATCAGCAGAAACACATTTTTAATCATCATACGAAACACATCAATCGACATGATCACCCATAGTTTAGATAATTAGATAGAGAGTAATCGGAAGAAGTAAAAAAACCCCAAAATCTAAGTTTAGGTTCCTTGCTTGATTCTTAACAAGTACTTGGACGCAATAGAACTCATTCATAAAAGGAAGAAGAGACGAGGAAAAGATTTCACCGAACATATCTTTTTCGTCTTAAAATTATTATAGTTAGACAAAACACACAGTGTGAGAAAACAGAACCACAACGCTCTTCAACCAAAATATTATATTACCCACTAACGTCTTTTTTATTTGTTGAAACCAGATAATGTTAGGACATCTTAAAACAAAAAGTTGGATAATAGTTTTAGTTTTTATTTCTAGCTTGTTTTGACAAATTTAGTCAGTGTAGGGAAAGAAAAAAAAAAGCATGCACAAATATATGCCACGTATAACTCTTTCTAATTTTAATATGAAAGAAGTACCATCTTGTTGTCGAGTTTTTACTCACAAAAATATAAAATAACTATAAACTTTTAGAAAAACAAGGGACCAGACATTCATGTTATGTTTGTTCAAGAAAAAGATATTCATGTTATGTTTAATGCCTGTAGAAAAAGTCTTCAGTTTTCCACTTTCCCCATCTATATTTGGTCCATAAAAGAAGTTTCGGCTGTGTAAATTGTACGTTGCGTGCCGAGTCTTCTGTACACACAATAGCAACATATAAATGCATGTTGATTACATTGTCCACATAGTAACCAAGTAACCAATATTCAACATTAAAAAAATCTATTGTAACCACTCGACTTTACATTGAACCTTCACTAGTCGATATCGCCCTAATTGCAAACTCCCCATAAGTCTTTAAAACAAGTACACTGACATGTTGACTTCGACTTTGAACTTGTCTCATTTCCTCTTTACTTAAACTCGAACACAAGTTCATCTATCTTTCCATTTATATTCGAAAATCACCTTCAACATTCTGAATTTCTTGCAATAATATGGTGACCGAAGGAGGAACACCCTCGTCTCACACGCTAGAGGACACGCCTACATGGGCATTGGCGACGGTTTGCTTTGTTTTCATCTTTTGGGACTTGGCATCGAACATTTGTTCCATGTTACCACGCGTGTTAGCATCCATTCTCCGTTCTAGCTTTTAATATTCATCGTTGATTTTTACTGCTTTCACGTAAAATGCATTTTCATAAGTTTTACTATATGCTTATTGCTATTGGTATGGTAATGCAGTGGCTTAAGGAACATAGGAAAACTGCTTTACATGAGGCTGTCGAGAAGCTTAAAACAGGCAAGTAAACAACGTCGAATTTAGTTTTATAACTCGAACGATCTTTCTGTCAAAAGTAAATTAGTGTTGTTATGGTGCAGTTTTGATGCTTTTGGGATTAATGTCACTAATACTAGTAGTAACTCAGAGATCAATCTCCAAAATATGCATACCGAACAAAGTTGCAAATTCCATGCTTCCTTGTCACAAAATACTCAATGATACATCAAAAACAACCCAAGCATATGAAGTGGTCCGTTATGCTTCCTCTACCCTATTTGGACCACGAGCCTTTGACGAAGGTATCATGACTCAACCACAACACAGACTACTAGCTTCAACTTCTGCTACTACTAACTCCACCGATCATTGTGCCTCAAAGGTAGTTTAAAGATATAAGTTAACCAATTATAGAGTTATATTTTTAAGATTATGAGTCCAAATTCTTAGTTTTAAGTGCAAGTTCTAAAAGTTGTGTTTTGTGCATACTACATAGGGGATGACATCTTTTATATCAGAACAAGGGATAAACCAGCTAAATACCTTCATATGTGTTTTGGCTATTATGCAAATAGTATATAGTGTTGCCACCATGGGTTTGGGGACAGCCAAGGTACTCATTAATTCTACCTTTTTGTTCAATACTAATAGGCGAGACACGAGTTACACACTTATATATGATTTCTTATAACTTTTCTGCAGATGAAGAGTTGGAAAGCTTGGGAGCAAGAAACTCAAACTATTGAATACTCGGTGGCTAATGGTATTAAATTTTCAATTGCATAAACTTTGTATAATGAAGAATGGGAATCGCCTTATTTGTTCGTAGCAACTAGTAATACATGTTATGTTTATCCTTGATACAGATCCCAACCGGTTTAGATTTACAAGGCAAACAACATTTGGGAAACGACATATGACTGATCCAATCAACATACCGATCTTATTGTGGATTGTGAGTTTCACAAAATTATGCCAAGTTTCAGTTTTTTATCTATCTCAGTATTTTGATAAATAAAAACACTTGACATAATATAAAACAGAAGTGCTTCTTTCGACAATTCTTTCATTCAGTTGCTAAAGTCGACTATTTCACTTTACGTCATGGATTTATTTCGGTGAGTACTCACATAAACTCCTACTTTTGCTTTCTCAATAGGAGAGAATGCATAATAGTAAATTTATTTATACTCCGTATAAAACTTGTAGGCTCATCATCTATCGACAAACAACACTTTCAATTTCCGCAAGTACATACAACGTTCCTTAGAAGATGACTTCAAAGTTGTAGTTGGCATAAGGTAAAATGTAACTTGCATAGTATAATTGGAGTGTTAAAATAATATCTTGACTATAACTTTTTCACGAAATTGACAGTCCTCTCATGTGGTTTCTGCTTGTTATCCTCATGCTTATCGATGTCCATGGTATGTATGAACTGTATGCCGTTTTTGTATAAGGTTATTGGTCCTTTTTGCACTCTCATGACCCACAGCGACAAATATAAAACTAATAGTAATCATATTCTCATGTACTTCAGGTTGGCATATGTATCTTTGGGTATCATTTCTTCCACTCGTTGTAAGTATTGCGTTAAACTACTTAAACATACTTGAATTTCTTGTGATATATCGTTTGGTGCCAATAAAAGCTTGAACTTTTCTAAATAAGTTCATTGAAGGTAATATCGACCAAGTTGGTTCCCAATATGTGGAACTTCTGTTTTGTAATCTGAAAGCTTTTTGCTAGGTGATTTTAAAGCTGGTACCGAACGATACGTTAGGATAAAGTTGATCGTCATATATACTTCTTACCATGTACTTTTTTGAAACAAAATAATCCTCATTAACTTATGATTTATGCTTTGTTATAGATCGTTTTGGTCCTTGGAACCAAACTGCAAGTGATTGTGGCAAAAATGGCGCTACGACTAAAGGAACAAAACAAAGTAATCATAGGAGCCCCCTTGGTTACGCCTAATGACGATCTTTTTTGGTTTAGCAATCCTCAATTCGTCTTGACTCTGTTGCATTACACGCTCTTTGTGGTAATAATTAAACACTATATCATATCATATCAATAATCATGTTGGTTTCTCAAACTTGATCTTAATAATGGTTTCTTAACTTCATTTTGCAGAATGCATTTGAGTTTGCATTCTTTGTCTGGGTTACGGTACTTTCATTTTTTTAGTTTTTCGTTAGTAATATATCGGCTATGCATATTGCAACTAAAAGAATCTAGTTTAAAAAGTTATGTAGTAACTATTTGTTGTTACTTATACTATCGCTCACAAATATTACTAACCAACATTCGCATTTTGATTTTGCAGTTACAGTACGGGATAGATTCATGCTTCCATGAAACGACATCAGTTGTTGTCACAAGGGTTGTGTTAGCGTAAGTTACTCATAAACACGGAGGTTTACATGTACTATTTGGTCCAATCTATTGATTTTCTTACTGTCATAAAAAGTTTCTCTTTGGTTCTGAAAGTTTAAGAATGTGAGATTTTGCATCTAATTAATGCTAATACTTCCATGGCTCAAGACTAAAATACGATTCCATATTGTTATTCTGTAGCGTTATAGTGCAAGTCCTTTGTAGCTACATTACACTTCCCTCTATGCTCTAGTAACTCAGGTTCGTATCTTAGGTCAATCATTTAACTAATCCTGATTCTTTTCGAAAAAATTGTAATAAAAAATCGCTGAGCCATGAGATGGTGTTACAAATTTGTAGATGGGTTCTCAGTACAAAAGTGCAGTGCTAGAAGATCAAACGAGGCGTATGATGAAGCAATGGCACGAGGAGGTGAAACGGAAACTGAAAAAACAATCCCAATCACCTCTTGGTAGTCCAATATCAAAAATAGCTACATCACCTCTTGGTAGTCCAATATCGAAATTAGCTACTCAAATGAGCTCCATGGAGATTTTTCAGCATCGTAGTACCGACGCTTATGGATGTCCTTCTCGTATCACCAACCGAACTTGTGAAATTGTCGAAGAGATCAAGAAGCATAATATAAGTACATTTTATAGTCTACTAAAAAAGTTATTTATCCTGTATTTATTCATTGAACTCGATATATTCTGAATTTCTGATTCGAGAACCTCTAGATCTATTGTAAATGAAAAATTTTAAGTTATAAATAGTTTTGATGTTGACGGGAATTTAGAAAATCACCTATAAATACTTTATATATTTGGCCCAATGGGTTGACATTCTAAATCCAACCTTACCCAGCCCATTAACAGTCGTCTAGTGCTACGTAGTTCACCAATCAACACCAACTCATCAATTGATGACGTATAACACGATAAGCAGACTCTTGAAACTTAACCCGTCTTATCATATACGCCTGGCCCAACAACGAAACAACTACAAATCTTGGATTAACAATAAGCCGATAATAAAATTGGTTGTGGTCATACTCGAAGACGCTTGTTAGAATACCCAGGACCAAACCTTTGGCGCGGAAGGTATTTTGTGTCCGCCACGCTGATTATTACGGAACCTTGCCCGACAAGGGTCCCACTCCGCCACTAACTTTTATGTACGAGTTGTTAGGAAACCCTATGAGAGCCACACCTATAAAGGGTTAAACCCTAACAGACAACTTTCTCTCATAATAACACACACTATTATTATCTCGACAAGAACGATACTTATTCTCAGGCCGGAGCTTAATCGTGGGGTCCGTCTCCACTGTAGCATTAACGCTTTCTCTCACTTGCAGGGATTCAATCAATCACTTGGATTAGTCAAGATCGGCCGTCAAAAGCTTTTTAACCCAATCCAACAAGCATCACAAACACTCATCATAACCTCACACACTTTTCGTCTTAACATCAATTGAATCAATTTGTTTAAAGTTTCATACACTATTAGTTTCATTAAACATTCGTGCAAAACATAGTTGAAACTATAGTCGCGATTTCAGTCATATACTTAAGGGAAAATTTTAGTTAAGAAAACATGTGTAGAATATATAAGCCTGGCAGTTTATATACGTCGAAGGTTCACGAAAATATTATTGGTGTTGTATGTTGGTTGATGAGTAGTTATAAGTTAACTTATATTATGATCATGTTAACATAACTAAGTCAAAACCTTACATACTTGTCATCTTGTATCGTATTAATAATACATGTTTATATGCATTATTTATTTTCTATTACTATTTAACATTTTAACCATTGTATTATGGTTTTAAATATTCTATAGTTAACAAAGACACGTTTTTTAAGTTCAAATATGAATGGTCGACATTAACATGTGGGGCCCTAGAGGATACAAATTTGGTAAGTAAAGTTCTATTAGAATGATTAGTAGTGTGATTAATTACAAGTGTAACCACAAGATAGTTACACGTTTAATAGCTAAAGAACTTTACAAGTAAACCTAACAAATAGTTATTATTAGGTTTCAAAACTTTTTCATTCGTGTCAACTCATGTCACGAAAATGTTTTGACAACTTTTTGGTCGGTAACTTTCGTCGACATCAAAAAGATCGAGGATGGTTGTAACTAGGGTAGAAACGAGTTAAGTCGTTTGTGAAAAGCTTGAGTTCTGATTGGTAAAAAGTTTGAACGGCTGTGCTTAAATGAGCTCGAGCTTAAGTTTCAACTCATTTATTAATCGAGCTCGAGCCCGAGCTTTACATACAAAGCTCACGAGCCTAAACGACACTAGGATATTTTAAGTATTAAACATATATAAAAACATTATGCTTTTGTATTATAGGCAAGCTTATAAACGAGCTCTATAACAAGCTTATTAACGAGATCAAAATAGATATATTACGAGCCGATCTCGAGCCAAGCTTTAGTTTTTCATTGCCAAATCGTATAAACGAGCCAAGCTCGAGCCCAACCCGAGCATGTATAACATAACACGACCCGAGCTCGAGTTTAAAAAATTAGGCTCGAAACGAACCGAGCTCGAGCTCGAGCTTTATAAAACTTAGACGAGCCGAGCTCGAGCACTGGCAGGCTCGAGTTCAGCTCGGCTCGTTTCCACCCCTAGTTGTAACTTTTCCAATGCTATAAGGACGTCTCACCCATTACAGTCACCAACCAATTACTTTCTTCAACCGTATCTTCTTACGCCATTGCTTCAAGAAATACCAACGTCTGAGTGGACGGAACTAGGGGTTCCTGTGAGTCTTCTAAACTCCCATGGATTTTCTCGATATAGTGTTAATTTTGAAAAAAATATATAAAAAATCAAAAAAAATCAAAATTTTCTAAATGTATCTTAAATGCACCAGGTCCATCAGTAATATGTTCATTTATTTATCGTTTTAGTGAATTATTCGTTTTCATTCATTTTTTAACTTTATTATATTACGGTTAAAAAAATTGTGCAACTTATAATATATGGTCCTGGTTCCGTCCATGAACGTCTATATAAATTTCTTTAATGAAAACGATCTTTTTTTTAGGTTGAGCCAGTTACTTACTTATCTTTATAGACAAATCTTCTTATTAATTTTAGGATAGATACTTGAGTTTTGAAGTTTAAACTTGGTTTTCTATATAAGTGTTAGCATACACTATATGACAATGAAATGACAGGTTCTATGAGTATCTTCAATCGAAAAGGCCCACTAAGAATTAACAGATCAGGCCCAAGTCAAAGGTTGGTACACAATTGACGGCCCACCTTACGTGTAAGATTAAATATATGTGGGCCTATTGACCCTGTTTAGACCCCTATGATAATGACAATTTGCCTATCACAAATATTGTCTGTTTAGACCCCCTATATGATCATGACAATTTGCCTACCACAAATATTGTCTGTTTCTTTTCTGTAAAAATATATGTATATGAATTTACATTTTTATTTGAAAAATTAGAAAATTTTATTAAGTATTACTCCGTACTAACTATGAGCACCGAGTATGGTGGTTTGGACTGAGTCAAGCCAGTTTGTCATTTCAGCGCCATATCACCAACTCACTCACACACCAAAATATCTCTTTTGTCATGACTTGAGCCAGTTTTACCTTTTAAAACCTAAAATACCCAATTAAAACGCAATATTCACACACAAGCCCCATTTTAAATACATTAAAATCAAAACATACACACGAATACAAAATGCTAATAATTTGCACTCTTTAATTTATCTGCACACTCCAATTATGCTTTAAAGACTTGTACATTTGTTATATCTTGTTTCTCAGACACCTGAATGTGCAAATAAAAAAGCGAGTGTGCCAATCAACACTTATATAAAATTGGTGTATGCTAGTTTTCTAGTTCAACAACTCACTGAGGGGGGTGATTTGCGTGTGGCAGCGCCAAAACCCATTCCACCTAAGACTGGCACATTTAAAATGCGACGGTTCGCAGTGCTCGAACTATCGCAGACAGTTTAGACTATTGTGTGTATGGACATTATCACGTACATCACATTAGTTTTTTTTAGGCTAATTGTTTAAAAATGTATCTTACTTGACACCTGCTGCGCTTATTCGTAGCATCGTTTGAATCAGTTATTTTGTGTACTATATTTTGAATCTAGACGATTTGTGTACTCGTTGGCTTCTTGAAACGCCCATACTAGATTTTTTTTTTTTTTTTTTGAGCATACGGTTGTATGCTAAAATAAGATACTGGTCCGTATGGTCATTCTGAGAGCATATGGCTGTATGGTCTTTTATACTGATTCTTACAAAATTACATTCTTGAGCATACGGCCGTATGCTTATATACCATACGGCCGTATGGTGTACCTGCACAATTATTAACCAAAATTTCTGCATATTATATTTTTCCGGAAAATCACTTTCTGTAAACATAAACTTGGAAAATTTTGAACAAAACATTTCTGGACATAACTATAATTGTACATAAGAGTGGTAATCACATTTAGTCCTGTATAAAGTCAAAAACGGTTAAAAATGGCATAATGCCAAACACCACTTTAAACTTATAAACAACACTTTTATAACCTTCAAATCATTTGACCTTGCGTTTAAACAAATCACATCTCAAAAACATGTATCCTAGAGCATTTCTTGGTATAAGAGAGTAGGAATAGCTCGGTTACCCACGAGCTCCACAAGCTAGTATCGACTTCTTATCATTAGATGCAACGTCACATAGGCTTAACTATAAGAAAACATAAATGAAGCAACGTAAGCATAAAGCTTAGTGAGATAACATATATAAAGCTAAAAATAAACATGGCAACGTTACTAGTTGTTGCTTCATAATAACTTTCCCCCGCATAGCTATCTTGGTGATTATAACACCGCTAATTCCCCACGGGAATATATTCTTGCATTGTAACATGCACTTGGGGGCTAGATACCTCATCATAATGCTAGAGGGCATCATGCTTGCCTTAAATATACTAGTTGTCCGCTTAGGACCTGGTGAACCCGTATTTGGCTCAATTTAGCATCATATATGCTCTAGTCGTCCACTTAGGACGTCAAGTCCCGTTTTTGAGACTTTCCATATCTAATTGTGCTTTTCATAACTGACGAGCCATGTAAACATACTAATCATCCACTTAGGATGTATGAGTCCCGTTTTTGGAACTTCTACTATTCTGAGGCTCGATTCTCCACTAAGGAGGTCTAAGTTCCAACTTTGTCTGGAACAACTGTATGTGATCACCTAATAGCACATATCGTCCTCTAACGACGCTAAACAAGTGAAAATAGACAGTATTGGCTAAAATCACTATACTAGGACCACATGGGTTATTACTGGTTGTTTTGACCCGTTCACTTTATTTCACATATACACTTATACCTTTAAATTCATTAAAATCATAATAATCAATATAAATTCATAACACGAGTATAACACATAAACAAACAATAACACTTAGATATAAGTATCATGAAATATGTAACACTTCTAACAAGCTACTAAAGACCCGTTAAATGAGCAATGATACATCATTTATGCTAAAAACATGTTACTAAGACCACACGGGTCGTTACGGGCTGTTTTGACCCGTCTAACTTATTTCATACATAATCTCATATCGCGAGATCCATTTCTACTCATGACATATATACTTCAACATGACTATGTGCTCACTTATCATAAACTCGTAACACAAGTGTAATACATAAGCATATAACAAAAAACGAACGTAAGTACCGTAACACATATTGTATATATAACGGGCTCTTGTAGTCCCGTTTCTAATCTTATATACGTTACTCACCTCAATAGCTTGCTATCTACCGCGAGCTCTCGGGAACGTCCTCGGCTAACCTTTATAACCTAGGAATACGTAATTAGCATGAAGCTTACTTAATAAAAGACTTAGCTTGTCATAAACAAGCTTTAACATAACTAGGCCATAAGGAGGTGTTTGGTTCCGCGGCTTATATAATACATAAAGTTACTTTCTTGAAAATTAACACTATAAAATGGTGTTATAGCATCATAATAAGATACATAACACTTTTCTTAATATCTACACATGATTATCATGTGTTCTTGGTGATTTCCAAAAATCACAACTTGATATAAACTTATAAATTTCTACAAAACCCCACTTATGGCATCAAGATATCATCTTTAAGCATTACCCACTAATGGTTAATCATAAACACGAATTCAAGAGCTTAGATATAATCTTTACCTCAAATTGGATAGTGGGAAAGCTATAATTCGCGTCCCTAAGCTTGAGTTTAGTGATTCCTTGTCTCAAACTTGTTAAAATCAAGTATAATTTGAAACCCTAGTTGGTACGTGTGATTCACGTATGTTTCGTGAAGCAGAGAAGAGAAACAAGAAAAGAACATTTGAAGTTTCCTGGATAAGAAGAAATCTTATATGTGTTATAATATAACTTTCACGGTTAGGCAAGGTTAGTCCCTGTTAGTAAAACAATTACACGAAAGGTCCTTCTTTCCTTAAAACTAATTTCATAATAAGTCCTTATGACTGACGAAAGATTTTTATTATAACATAAGTTGACTAGGAAGCCTTAGAATATAATGATAAATCACTTTGTGAAATTTGGGGTGTTACAACTCTCTCCCCACTTCTTCGGTTGGTGTCTCACAAACCTTCTCAAGAATCTTGAGATGTACTAGTTGAGCTTTTCCTCAGCTCCTATATGCATTCGAATCCTTTCTATGATTCCATTTGACTTTTAGAAGGTGGGCCTATTAATTACGAGCATTTTGACCTAAGTGTCAAGAGTTTCAATCGGTTTCTCAACATAGTTGAGGTATACTATAATCATGATATCTACTAGAAGGACATACTTGGATCGACAATTGAAAGTTCTCTTGCTCGGCCTCTCTTATTCTTATAGGATCTCATCCTATCTTACATTATCTTAAGTCTTTGTATCATTTGATCGATCTTTTCATTCATGTGAATGGTCTCAATGTTTGACCATCTATCTAAGAATGATAGGATGTGTTGAAATTAACACAAATGCTCAAATTCTTATGGAATTTATGTCAGAATTCATAAGTGAATCTGGACAGGAATTATAGAGACGTGTACTCTATAATTGGCTACGATACATAAAGATCTCATTTCTCAAAAGTTTCTCAAATGCTGATATCTTAGTAACTATTAATTGGAAAACTGCAACTGTGTTTTAGTGACGGACATCACACTTTAACAGTTATATTATCTCACATGACATGGGTCATAACATGATTATGATTGTATTTAGGC
Source organism: Chrysanthemum lavandulifolium (assembly GCA_022545495.1). Classification (NCBI taxonomy): domain Eukaryota; kingdom Viridiplantae; phylum Streptophyta; class Magnoliopsida; order Asterales; family Asteraceae; genus Chrysanthemum; species Chrysanthemum lavandulifolium. Next base: position 270,912,484 of record CM040242.1, read on the forward strand.
ATACTTATTATCATGTAGGATGATTTAAACATCTTTAGTTTATTCTTTCTATAAAATTGACCAATTACACATGGTCCTTACTCATATTAAGTGCATACAACACTTTTCTGACTAAATTCAAAATAAATGCTAAACTGAATTATAGAACTGTTCTTAAGCAAATTTATAGCGGTTACAAGTTAAGTAATACCGCTATACTTGAACCGACAATTGTCTTGGATACTAGGTATCTCTCAAGTCAAACTTTATTCTTGACGACTTGACTAATAATAAATCTATGTGTGGAACTTACTCTTGAAATCGCCTGCCTATAACATCATCTTGAATATCGATTACATAAAGTATGTCATTGTGCGAGTGCATAAGCGATCGAGTACATAAGCACATTTTAGTGCATAAGTACATTCTAACTTAACATATCTAATACCATTCGGATCATATGATCGCATTCATCGAAAAGGGTGCATACTCATGAATACCGAGTGCATAAAGCACACCACTAATTATATATATAAGTATAATGTTGATTGCATACATAAAGGATTATTGTTCCACACAAGACCGATCAATTCTTGGAACATAATACTTAATTGTCTAATTGCATAATACTTACAAAGGATGTAGGTGTATCAAATACAACCACATAGAAATTTGTCCCATAAAGACTCTCTTAAGAGACTTTGATCAAAATTGTTGCTTAATTTCATGGCAAATAATTTAAGCACTAATATGTTGATCTTGATTGTTGCAATGAGGATAAGTATCCTATGTTTGGTTACAATTTCTTATAAACACAATTACTGCGAGGGCATCCAGGATGAAGCCTTCATGATAAACAACCCATCATATTGTTGTTCGACAACTAATAGATATTCATGAAATATCATGTTGATATATAATTCGGAAAATTTTGATAAATTTTTCGACAATATTATCCCATTCCAACCATGAAATTTAAGGATTACAACTTGCCAACTATCTATCAATGTTCGACTTAACTTGATAGCGGGTGAGCATTGCTCTACATGACTTACTATGTCTCCTCTTATTCGATTCTTGATTAGAATCATAGCTCATTTGGGTGGCACCCAAATGTGTAGAGTGACTTGACTCGTGAGCTCTATTGAGCGATACATCGAACTACTTACTTCTTGAGTACTTAAATCATGTTGGATTGTATTATGAGTCCTTGTGAGCTCACTACAAAGCTATATATTTAACCCACGGGATTAACTCAATCTGATTTTTAGCTGAATCGATCTTAATGTTTTTACTATTCATGGCATGTCCGAGGAGTTAAAATTCTCATGACTAAAATTTGCATTTTGAGAGCTTAGCATGAAGCTTTTCTTGTCTCAACATACTAAAAAGTTGCCACAAATGAGTTCATGATTATTGACTGACTTAGAGTGAATCAGGATATCATCAATGAATACAATAACTGACTTATCTAACATTGGATGGCAGACCCGATTTATCAAGTCTATAAAAGCTGTTGGGAAATTCGTTAAGCCAAATGGCATAACAACGAATTCATACTGTCCATGATTAGTTTAAAAGACCGTGTTTGGGGTATCCCCTTTCCCGAATCTATAACTAGGGGTATCCTGATCTTAGATCTTTAGATATCTAAAGAGGAACTCGCACCAAGGTGATTAATTAAATCATCGATCTTGGAACCCATGGGTTATGGGTTTGGGAAAACAACATAATAGATTCCCGTGGTTTATATACCTTAAAATATTACGATCTTTGTTCTTAACAAAAGAAATGGATCTCCAAGAGGAACTAATGGGGCAAGTAAAGCCATTATCTAGTAGTTCTTGTAACTGCTTCATTAATTCTTGCAGTTTTGACAGGACAACAGAGTAGGGAGTTTTAACAATAAGGTACTCCCGAGATAAAATCGATACAAAATTATATTTCATCTATCAGGTAATTACCTGGGGATTCTTCTGGAAATATAGCGGGAAAGTCCCGAATAGCTGGAATACTGTCAAATCTCTAAAATGGTTTCTTGAGAATCATTAACATGAGCTAAATAAATTTAATGGTCATGATCCGGTATTTCTTGGCTCTAGCATTCGTACTTATAGTCGGGAGGCTTTCTTACACAAGACATAAACAAAATTTTCTCCCACTTAAGGTTTAACCTAGATTATCATCTTCGACATAATAACGGGTTACTCTTGTTGTGTTACCATAGATAATGACAACATCAAATTCCCTATAAACAAAGGAAATTTGAATCAACTAGAAACTTTTCATCAGGAAATTCTAATTCACCCCTCTTAAGTATCGGGTCATATATCAAATTTTATCATCTATTGCCTCTTTAAATCTAAAGGGGCCTATATTGACTAGTTAAATAATAACTTTCGACGGAATGGCTTAGTTATAGGAGACCGAATTATACAAGAATCAGTTGAACACACGAGTAGGTATTATATACACGGAGGAGGCACCTGTCGTGATATCTTGTGTCTCTATAAATTTCTTGACTATTACTAGAAAGCACGATCTAAAAGTCTTAGCATCGAGCTATGGAATATGAGCATCTTCATGCTCACTGTTACAACATATACGAAATAATTTCCAAGATTCTATGATCATATACGTATATCATAACTAGATTCGGTCGTGGAAAATCTTAATAAGTCTGTAAAACAATTAAGTGGTCCTGATACGTCGATAAAACTTCTGACGTGTTTCTTAATTTCCATTAAGGAAATAGAGTCTCTCAGACTCGTAATATAATTAATTACTAATTCTACATCATTGCTTAACATAAAATGCATAGGTCTTATAATTCTATGCTCGCACCTACCAACAGGTTCAATCCTTAAGTACAATACTATACCGGTAAACACTCGTTATGTGATGCAATTATTACCACGTTGGCCAGACGCCGTAATAATTTCATCATATAACCAAGTCCTCACTGTCATCGTATAATACTAAATTCATGAACGAAACACATAAACATAACATGCAAATAACATACACAATACTAATACGGATACTACATACATATGCGGAAACGTGTCTAACTCTATAGGTTGCCCAAAGCCTAAGTTTAAGTCTAAATACCCATCTACGGTGGATACTTAAATCCCTCAAACCACGGCTCTGATACCAACTTGAAACGCCCATACTAGATTTTTTTTTTTAGCATACGGTTGTATGCTAAAATAGCATACGGCCGTATGGTCATTCTGAGAGCATACGGCTGTATGGTCTTTTATCTGATTCTTACAAAATTACATTCTTGAGCATACGGTCAGTATGCTTATATACCATACTGTTAGTATGGTGTACTGTGACAATTATTAACCAAAATTTATGCATATTATATTTTTCCAAAAATCACTTTCGTAAACATAAACTTGGCAAATTTTGAACAAAACATTTCGGACATAACTATAATTGTACATAAGGGTGGTAATCACATTTAGTCCCGTATAAAGTCAAAGCGGTTAAAATGACATAATGCCAAACACCCTTTAAACTTATAAACAACACTTTTATAACCTTCAAATCATTTGACCTTGCGTTTAAACAAATCACATCTCAAAACATGTATCCTAGGCGTTTCTTGGTATAAGAGATTGTAGGGTATAGCTCGGTTACCCACGAGCTCCACCAAAGCTAGTATGTGACTTCTTATCATTAGATGCAACGTCACATAGGCTTACCTATAAGAAAACATAAATGAAGCAACGTAAGCATAAAGCTTAGTGAGATAACATATATAAAGCTAAAAATAAACATGTCAACGTTACTAGTTGTTGTTTCATAATAACTTTCCCCCGCATAGCTATCTTGGTGATTATAACACCGCTAATTCCCCACGGGAATATATTCTTGCATCGTAACATGCACTTGGGGGCTAGATACCTCATCATAATGCTAGAGGGCATCATGCTTGCCTTAAATATACTAGTTGTCCGCTTAGGACCTGGTGAACCCGTATTTGGCTCAATTTAGCATCATATATACTCTAGTCGTCCACTTAGGACGTCAAGTCCCGTTTTTTAGACTTTCCATATCGAATTGTGCTTTTCATAACTGACGAGCCATGTAAACATACTAATCATCCACTTAGGATGTATGAGTCCCGTTTTTGGAACTTCTACTATTCGAGGCTCGATTCTCCACTAAGGAGGTCTAAGTTCCAACTTTATGCGGAACAATCAGTATGTGATCACATAATAGCACATATCGTCCTCTAACGACGCTAAACAAATGAAAATAGACAATATTGGCTAAAATCACTATACTAGGACCACATGGGTCATTACGGGTTGTTTTGACCCGTTCACTTTATTTCACATATACACTTATACCTTTAAATTCATTAAAATCATAATAATCAATATAAATTCATAACACGAGTATAACACATAAACAAACAATAACACTTAGATATAAGTATCACGAAATATGTAACACTTCTAACAAGCTACTAAAGACCCGTTAAATGAGCAATGATGCATCATTTATGCTAAAAACATGTTACTAAGACCACACGGGTCGTTACGGGCTGTTTTGACCCGTCTAAGTTATTTCATATATAATCTCATATCGCGAGATCCATTTCTACTCATGACATATATACTTCAACATGATTATGTGCTTACTTATCATAAACTCGTAACACAAGTAAGCATATAACAAAACACGAACGTAAGTACCATAACACATATTGTATATATAACGGGCTCTTGTAGTCCCGTTTCTAATCTTATATACGTTACTCACCTCAATAGCTTGCTATCTACCGCGAGATCTCGGGAACGTCCTCAGCTAACCTTTATAACCTAGGAATACGTAATTAGCATGAAGCTTACTTAATAAAAGACTTAGCTTGTCATAAACAAGCTTTAACATAACTAGGCCATAAGGAGGTGTTTGGTTCCGCGGCTTATATAATACATAAACTTACTTTCTTGAAAATTAACACTATAAAATCGTGTAATAGCATCATAATAAGATACATAACACTTTTCTTAACATCTACACATGATTATCACGTGTTCTTGGTGATTTCCAAAAATCACAACTTAATATAAACTTATAAATTTCTACAAAACCCCACTTATGGCATCAAGATATCATCTTTAAGCATTACCCACTAATGGTTAATCATAAACACGAATTCAAGAGCTTAGATATAATCTTTACCTCAAATTGGATAGTGGGAAAGCTATAATTCGCGTCCCTAAGCTTGAGTTTAGTGATTCCACATCTCAAACTTGATAAAATCAAGTTTAATTTGAAACCCTAGTTTGTGCGTGTGATTCACGTATGTGTCGTGAAGCGAGAAAGAGAAACAAGAAAAGAACATTTGAAGTTTCACGGATAAGAAGAAATCTTATATGTGTTATAATATAACTTTCACGGTTAGGCAAGGTTAGTCCCTGTTAGTAAAACAATTATATGGAAGGTCCTTCTTTCCTTAAAGCTAATTTCATAATAAGTCCTTATGACTGACGAAAGATTTTTATTATAACATAAGTTGACTAGGAAGCCTTAGAATATAATGATAAATCACTTTGTGAAATTTGGGGTGTTACACTTGCTTAGAGAGAAACCGATTACTATCTTATCTTACATTTTTGTTCCTAATTCTATGTCATTAAATTATTCCATGTTACCCCCATTAAGCTTATATCCAAACAACTATATCTTCCCCATTATTCTAACAAAATAAACATAACCTTAATTCAGTCAATAGTTTCTCATCCCTAACATTAAATCTCAATAGTAGTTGTAGTGGGCATTACATGTCTATATCTGAATCTCCTTTTACACACTCGTGGTGCTTGATTTAGATTATATTTAGTATGCTTTGAGATATTTTGAAGCTCACAGGTTACACACTTGTAGTGCTTGATTTAGATCTAAACACATTGCAAATATGAGTCATGATAAACTTTGCCACAATGAAGCTCGTGAGTTAGACCTTATCATCTAACCACTTAATGATGTAGTGTGCATATATAAATTTTGGGATATATATGAGTTCAAAAAATTATAAAAAGGAAAAGAGAATTTGCCCGTGCCTTTACTTGTAATTATTATTGCATCCAAATTTGCTATCATAGTTTGAAAATTGTTTTGACGGGTAGTCATTTAAATTAAACAAAGACATTCCCTGCCACGTTCTTGATTTGGTCTTTGAAGAAGTTGTTTTTGTTCATTGTTATAAACGTAAGATGGGGACAAATAATGTTTTTAGTTGCATTGCATGTTTTTAGATAGAACATGCTTTGCAAAATTTCAGTATGGAAGGGAAAGAAAAAAGGATCATGCTCAAAGGGACAAAAACACAAAATTTAAGTGGTGGAGACGAGAATGTAACTAAGTGGTGGAGAAGAAGGTGGGTGTTTGGATAGGTTGTGGAGCTAAATGTAGAAGAAAGGAGTGTTTGGATATGGTTATTATGCTGGTTGGGGAAAATAAGGGTGTTCGGGTGATTAAAGAATAAAAAAAAGCTTTAATTTATATTACAAGTGGAAAAAAGTGGTTTCCACATAAGCATATCCCGGTTTGTAGGTCACCGAGTACACAAAATAGTTGAGATTCAAAAATACAGTACACAAAAAAATCTGCTTCAAATGATGCTACAAATAACTGCAACAAGTTTAGTAAGATACATTTTTAAACAATTAACCTTAGTTTTTTCACCATTTTTAATATATCTATGGTTTTCATGTTGGTGTCTCATTTTACTTACCACTTTTATTACGATAAACATACAATAACGACCAACAGGGATTGGAGACGCTAGCCAACCCGTCTACGTCATCTCAACGCCGACCACAAACACTTCCCACACCGCATGCCAAGACTTGGCATTGAGATACGACTTGCAAACATAAGTATATCAAGGGTTTTTTACAACATATATAATCTTTGAAATATTGATTGTTACATGAAATTTAAAGTTAACTATCGATCATAAATGATTAATGTAGAGAAATATAATAATTCTTTCGTTTTAATATAAATGTTCAACTTTCTATTTTAAGATGTCTTAAAATAGATGTTCACTTTATGTATCAACTAATCAAAAATGATTTTAATGGATAGCGATAATATTTTATTGATAAAGAACAAAATTATGAAACTTTTTAAGTTTTATGTAATATGAAAATATACATTTATTTCAAAACCGAAAAGTAAATTATAAAAAGGGAATGCTAATGTTGTCAAGATGCCCCAATTTCAACTTTGCAAGTTTACAAATGATGATGATACGATTTGTCTCCTTGGTAGGACTCCCATTTGTGTGGTAGCCAACCAGATAATTTAAAGTATGAAAACTAGTAACATGTTAAAACTTCATTTCTAAGCTAGTTTTAATTTTGTGTCTAAAATTAACTGTTATTAATTTTTATTTTTTTTTAAAAAAAAAAAAGGTGGGGGGGGTGTTCATTACAACCAATAAAGACTAACACGCAGATTTAGTCACGAAATTAGGCTTAAGTTTGAGCCACATGATTTTTTTACTTTTTTTTTAACGGCAATTTTATTTATAAACTAGAACGGTGATTTATTTATTTATTTAGCCATACAATTAGTTGCTAGACATAAAATTCATTAATAGGTCGAATCCCTATACTCTTGAATAGATTTTGAACCAGAAATATATGAGTCGTCGACAAAGTTAAGTGATGCCTACAAAAATTTTACTCCTGCAATAAAGATAAGATAGAAGGATATGTCTTATTTAAGTACCAAATCTTCTTATGGAGTTGTTAATCATAAAAGAAAGTTATGTCTATTTCTTCAAAAGTTCAAATGATTACATTGGACAACATGACATATATTATATGTAATCATGATGAAATACCCTAGTTGTAAAATACAGTACAAGATAAGGTAATAATCGAAGACAAATCTCTGAAGAAGCTCATAAAACGTCATAACCGATAACTCTAGTACTCTTCGTACGGAGCTTATGTATTTTTTATTGATTGAAAGACGTAAAAATGTGTTCACTTTTATTCAAGAAAAACTCAGTGTCATGTATGGTTCTATTGGTTTGTAAAAAAATAGATGTCTTATCTGCAACCGATAAAATGTTGTTATCCATGTTTAAGTATAAGAATAAGTATGTGCTTAGATTTATCAATCATTTTTGTATGAATGTAATCTATAACCCATTACACAAAGGAGGTGTTAGAGTTGACTTATAGTTTATTCCACTAACACAATTGTTGAAGACAAATCTTTGTTTAAATCTTGTCATAATTTGGTTTTGGCGAGCTACTTTTGCCAAAATGATGATTTAGTTTAAAGTATATCTTAGCAGCAAAAATGTTTATAGATTTAAGTATATATGTAGCAAGAAGTTAATTTAAAGAAGAGATATGGTTTATGTTCAAGTGATTTGTGGATGATGAGTCTCTAACTCGTATATGCGCGATTTAATCAAGGTATCATCGTGACCATTTCTCACCCTGTCAGTTACCACCTTTAAATGTGTGTTTAAGATATGTTTTGGCAAAAATAATTGAAACAGTAAATTGTAAGTTATAACTATAAAGTTCGCTAACATGTCTACAATTAGATGTTCATTGAGATATTTTCATATTTCATGACTCACCGACATCGTAATGTTCATCGTGTTTTACATAATTTTGATGTTGCTCAATCAAAGTAAATATCATATTTTCTTCATCATTATATTCCCTTAATCAAAAAATAAATTTTCTTCATCACTGTTACGAATGTTAAACCCGATGTGAGAAATTTACATGTTTGCCACTTGTTGGTGTTTAATTTAGGAAGAATTTCATATATATCCCTCTTTTGTATTATAATTACATATATATCCAACTTAATATAAAATTACATATATATATATATATATATATATATATATATATATATATATATATATATATATATATCCAACCTAACTTAAAATTTTCATATATATCCAATCTAAAACTTAAAACTATCATATATGTCCAAATACCCAATTTACATATAATTAAAACCATAAATACATATTAAATATCATTTGATTTTAAAATGACCATTATACTTTGTTTCTCTTTTCATTATAATTACACATACGGGTGTTAGTCGGGTCGATTTGGTCGGGTTCGGGTCAATTCGAGTCGAGGCTAAACAAACATATCCGAACTCGACTCTATTTAGAACCCAACCCGAATAGACCCGAACCCGACTAACCATGGTTCTAATAGAGTCGGGTTCGGGTATGTTTTTTTAGCTTCGACCCGAATTGATCCGAACATGACCAACCCGAGCTGAGTAACACCCTTTTGTGTGACTATAATGAAAAGGGAAACAAGGAATTAGAGTTATTTAAAGGGTTACAACTTTTAAAGATTATATTGTTAGAGAATGGAAGTTACAGAATAACTAAAAAATAATATTTTAAACATTAAAGTTGACATTTTGTTTTCTTTAAGTATTATATTATATTATGACCATTTTACCCTTTTGAAATTTTTAAATTTTTTTTTTCGAATACTTTTTTTTTAATTTTTGAATTTTTTTTTCGAATTTCTTTTTTTTAATATTTTTCAAGGGTAAAATGGTCATAATATTTAAAGAAAGACAAAAACGTCAACTTTAATGTCTAAAAGAGTTATTTTTTTAGTCACACCAGAACCCCATTATCGATAAATATAGTGCTTTTAAGTTGTTATTACTCTATTTAAAATCAAATGATATTTAATATATATTTTAAGATTTTAATAATTGGACATATATGATAATTTTAAATGCTTTTTTAACATGCTTTGTGAGCACAAGCTAAGACAACCAGAAGACACCTGCTCTGAGAAATTACATAGTGATTCACATAAAAGTATGAACAGTATTTTTATATGAGTCCCGCATCTTTTTTCAGACTTTTATTTACATGAACTCATGCCTTGAAAAGACAAAGTTAGAAAACCCTTTTAAATTTTAGATTGGATATAGATGAAAATTTTAAATTATGTTGAATATATATATATGTAATTTTAAGTTTCAAAGTGGATATATATATAATTTTAATTAGGTCGGATATATATATATATATATATATATATATATATATAACTTTGATAAAAATATATATATAAATGAAATTCTCCATTTAAAAGCAAATTACCAAAAAGGACCATCTCACTACCCTCTTTACCAAACTGAACCAAAATCTTTGTGTTTACCAAAACAATCTATGGTCCCCACTAATATGCCTCTCACACTTCAGTAATCTATGGTCCCCACTAACATCTATCTGCCAAAGCATTCAGCTCCACGCTTCACTTCTCATCTCACAACACATATGTATATATCCGATCAATTGCTTTAGCTATGAAACAAATTATAAGGCTTACAGTATAAGATACCCTTTGCATCTCTTCTAACAACTCTTTCTCACACATATCCATCTCACACTGTTTCATACACATATATCCAACTCTTAAAAATGTTCAGATAATCATGCACTGTTTCATACACATATCCATCGCCCATGAATCATGCACTCGCCAAAGAAGCATGGAATCGCCCTTGCCCAGCCACGCCCAGAGCCACGCCCGGAAGGGCCACGCCCAGAGCCACGCCCAGGGCCACGCCCAACACCGTACCACGCCAGCCACGCCTGTGGCCTCGCCTGGCCGGAAAGTTCGCCAGAATACCTTGTGGAAACCTATTTCAGAACGGGTAACAAGTATAGTTCATTTTCGTAAATTCCTCTCCCTTTAATTTATGTGTGTCTAAGATATCATTTTTTATTATTTTTTTAATTCGCCTATGCGATGCGACACTTTTAATCTTTTTATGGCCACCAAGGGACCAATACTTATTATTTCATAGAATATGTGTATCATAATCGTTGTTTGCTATGCTCATTGACTACCATGGCACATTATATAGGGGTGTTCACGGGGCGGTTCGGTTCGGTTCGGTTCGAGGTTTTAACTATCCATTACGGGGCGGGTAGTTCATTTTATTATCTAAAACCGAACCGTACTAGGCGGGTAACCGGACATGCGGGTACCCGAAATGAGCGGTTACCCGCGGTTCGGGTCACGGTTAACCATTTTAAAAAATTAATCGAATTGAATCGGATGAACAATACCATAAATTAGAACGTAATATATCAATTGTAGTAAAATTAAATAACATTGAAAAGATTTAAGTCATAATAATGTTTTTTCGTCGCAATAAAAGCATTCAAATTATCATATGTAACAAAACAATTAATATTATTTATTTGACGTTTATAAGTACGATCACTTTAATCATATGTAATCCATGGACGTTAGTAAATGATCATATTAGGTAAGTAAAAATGCGTTATACGATAAAAGTAATGCAATAAGATAATTAATACTTGTACATTTTAAGAATGGTTTGTTGAAACCTATATGTATATTATAGGCGGTTCGGTTCGGTGAATCACGGATAACTAGAAAAACCAAACCGAACAATGATAAGCGGGTTTTTCCGGTTTCGGTTTTGTCGGTTTCGGTTTTTCTTCGATTATCGATTTTTTGCGGTTTCGGATTGAGCGGATCTGCTCGGTTCGTCGGTTTCTCGGATTCTTTGAACACCCAAACATTATGTATGCAACGTAGTATAACTCATGCGGGTCTAAATGTCTAATTACATGTAGAGTCTAAATATTGTATTAAATTCTTAAAGTCCTAAATCTACAAAGTCTTAAATACGTTTGGAATCTTACATCTATGAGGTCTAGAAATAATCTAGAATACGGTATGTAAGTCTTCAATGGAGCCCTAAACTTGTACGGAGTGATAGATAAATATCTGAGTATAAACGTCTACTTTGGAGTTCTATAGATCATAACATTTTAAGTATTTTATTTATTTATTTTCAAAATCCTAGCGATTAATTTACGGGTTTGAGTCAAGAGCCACACACACTTGAAATGGCTCTTATTTTTTGAAACGTTGGCATGACCATTTTAAATTTGTTTGCGCTTAGCAAAAACTGAACTTGAAATCTTTCACGTGTACGCAAGACACTTTGTGTTTAGGGTTATGAATTGGCCATGTTACGTTCTTTTTGAAGTTTAATGTATTTTTTTTCACGGTGTTTGCATGGCATCATAGTTGTCATTAGTTTCCAAATAGTTTTGTTGGAATAGAAACAAGTAATTACGCGACATGAACATGAAATGTATATAGCTCATTTAGTTAGCCATGCATAGACTTACAGAATGTTATCATCGTCGCTAATTTTTGAGGCTGCACAGTAATCTGCCAACAAGTTTTGATCAAAGACAAATGAGATCATAAATGAACACTGAATACTTTCAATTGCGCCATGTAGGCAACATCCGACCATGCTTTGAGATTTGCTAGATAGAATTATAAGTACAACTGTTCAAGCATAAGAATAAATGCAAGGATAAGAAAGTCTAAAATACGTAGATTTTTTTCTGGTTTTAATCAGGTAAATGAAACAAATAGAGTCAAATTGAATGATATTTATAATCTTTTATTTGAGATATGCATTGATTTAAGGGATTTTCTAACTTGTGTCATAGTTGCAAAAGGTTTTAATCATTTAACAATTGAAATTACTATATTTACATGCTAGTTGGTATTAATAGTTTCTTAAATTTGTGATATTTAGCAAACTTATCACTATTTTGTATAGAAATAAAATTATCTAAAGTAACATTCATTTGCTGCTTTAAACTTGTGCACAAGTTAGAAAAAACCCTTGACTTAAATTAAGTGTATAGTTATTATGTATATCCTAATATATTTTATAGCTCTTCATTATATGCATAAACATATATTAAATGTATTGTTTATATAATAAGAGAACTCCAATAATAACAATAATAATAATAATAATAATAATAATAATAATAATAATACTTCATGATCTCCATGATCTCACTTCGTCTTTGATTCAACATTCAGTTGGGTTATATTGCGATCGGTATGTTACTTTTCTAGGGTTTCTTTTGGTTCATCTTCGTTCTTTATTTTTAGGGTTTCGTTTCGAGACTCGATTCTGTTCGGTTGTGGCTGTTGGTGTTTTGCTTCTTCAAAACAGTGTTAGGGCTTCGTTTGATTCTCCCGAACGGTATTTAGGGTTTGTTTGCTGTAGTGGTTTCTTTCATCACGTTTTAGTGAGGTTTTGAGCAGATTCTTCTAACCTGACACTAGTTTCAGTTCTGGTCGTGGCCTTGTGATCTTGTGGTATCTTGGTTCAGTGGCTATGTGGCTTCATTTACGTGTTTTCGTGGTACGTCTCGTGTTGTTGTGATCCTTAGGGTACCTTGGTTGATGGTTCCGCCGCCTCGGTTTCGGTGTTTGGTAGTGCGCCTCGACTGTGGTACCTTGTTTCTGTGGTACGTCTCGGTTTCAGTTCTGGTCGTGGTCCTGTGATCCTGTGGTACCTTGGTTCTGTGGTTCTGTGGCTTCATTTACGTGTGTCCGTGGGGTTGGTTGTTGCTGTTTCATCAAGGCTTTGTGATCTTCTGTTGCTGTGGTGTTTTCTTCTAGGCTTTGTGATCATTTGTTGGTGTTTTCTTTTAAAAGCTTGGTTGTTCCAGTGGTATTTTGTGTGGTGACATGACGGTTGTGCGATTCCATTGCCCGTTTGTGGGTCTTAGTGGGTGCCATGATGGTGGTGGAAATGGCCTTACCAAGACTTCTTTGATCACACACCTTCGTGATCGGCACTGTAGTGGTGAGGCGCAAGCTATCACTAAGCACACCCTTTTTACGGAGTTGATTGTTTTTGCGAGGGCTGAGGTAACTCTTAAGCGTATGGGGTTGTGGTTATGTGGTGTTTGTTTCAAAACACATACTCTTCGGTCTAAGTGTCGCCATGGAAAGGGTTCTGATTTTGTGTCACCTCCTGATAATGGTGATGGTGTTGTTCGGTTGTGCTCTTCGACCCACAAAGCCACAACTTCCTTCTTGTTCGAGCGGCTTTTGATCATGTTGAAAACATGTTGCATGATAAACATGGTGGTTTCGATGTGCCTCTTCTTGACACTCTGCTTTCTAAGGGGCTACGTACTGTTAAATCTATCCCTCTCAAGTGTCGTTTGGGGTTCTCTCGGTTATTGAAAGGAGCTCTTGATAAGGTGATATGCACGCCTGATGACATTTCTTGTTGGGTTAGTTCGTTAGTTTTACCTCTTTGTCTCCTTAAAACTTTTTGCCCGAGGAGTAATCAAGAATGTAGGTCTGCTATTAAGCGCCAACTTCAAGAAGAGTATATTGTTAATGTCATTCGATCATAGGGCACGCCTGGTGGTAGTCTGCAACTTGTTAGAGAGGCTTTAGTCGAACCCTCCCCATCTTGGTCTAATACTAAGGAGGAAACCTTAGACTTGGATGAGCGCAATGTGAAGCAGTGTAAGCGGAAGATTTGTGATGGCCATTATACTACAGCTGTCAGGGTTCTTTCTTCTTCTGGTGATGCACCTTATAATGATGCAACTCTTAAGGACCTTAAAACTAAGCATCCCTTCAAACCTGCTCCTTCATTGCCGCATATACCCATTGATAATCGCCAAATCAATGCACCTCCGCTATGGTTCTTGATATGATTAAGAGTTTCGTGGTACGCCTTGCGGTCGAGATGGTTTGCATGCCCAACACCTTTGGATTGTTTTAGTGGTCTTCGCGGCTATTTCGATGAGTTAGTCGCCTATCACTAAAGTAGTGAATCTCTTCTTGATGGTAAGTGCCCCAGGGCTTTTGGTGAGTATATTGCCAGTGCTCCTCTCACTCTGTTGGTCAAGCCAGGAGGTGGTATCCGTCCTATTGCTGTGGGGACCATTTGGAGGCGTTTAGTCTCTAAGGTTAGTGCTGCTATGATTGGTCATTCTTTGGATGGTTATTTAAATGAACTGCAGTTTGGTGTTGGGGTATCTAGAGGAGGGGAGGCTATTCTGCATGCCGTGAATCGGTTGATTGAGGACCGTAGTGATGAGGTTGGTATCTCGATGTTATTGGTAGATTTTAAAAATGCCTTCAATTTGGTGGATCGTGAGGTTATGCTACAGGAGGTTCGCCTTCGTTGCCCTGCAATTTCACGTTGGGTGGAATTTTGCTACTCTAGCCTGGCAAGATTATATGATGGGGAACACACCTTATGGTCTCACCAAGGGGTACAACAAGGTGATCCAGTTGGACCTCTGCTTTTTGCTTTGGTGTTACATCCTTTGATATGCAAGATTAGAGACTCCTTTAGCCTTTCCCTTCAGGCATGGTATCTGGATGATGGCACTATTAGTGGCGATACTTTGGTCATGGGGAAGGTTTTAGAGCTTATTTTGATGGATGGACCTCTTCGTGGTTTGCACCTCAATGTTGATAAAACTGAGGTTTTTTGGCCCAAGGAAGACCCGAGAAGCAGGCTTGTGGGTGTTTTTCCACCTAATATTGCCCGACCTTTGCATGGTGTTAAATTACTAGGTAGGCCTGCTAGTGTGGACTTTGATTTTAGTAGTGAACTTGTTATGAAAAGGGTTGCCAAAACTATTGAGCTTATGGATGCTGTTGCCAAGATTAATGACCCCCAGTGTGAGTTGTTGCTCCTTCGTGCTTGTGCCGGTATTTCCAAGTTATATTTTTCTATGCGCACATGTTCTCCTCGGGTCTTTGAGCGTGCTCGTGTTTCATTTGATCGCACCGCTCCTCCTTGGGCGTGTTGTCACCGCTTCGGCCTGGTTTGGTGATTGGCAATGGAGGCTTGCCACCTTACCCTTTGTGTTTGGGGGGCTTGGTGTTTACTCGGCAGGTGATGTCTTGAACTATGCATTCCTTGCTTCAAGACTCCAATCTGCTAGCTTGCAGACTAAGCTACTCCGACATTCTGGTATTGTAACTTATGGGCCTTCCTTTGATGATGCTTTATGCGCTTTTAATGCTAACATGGAGATTGATCTTTTGAGTAATCCAAGTGAGATTGCTGCCCCCAAACTTATGAAGAAACTGGCAGATATATATTTCACACGTGTTACTCAAATGGCTGAATCCTCTTTTTCTCTATCTACTCGACAAATGGCTTTATGGAAATCTCGGATGGAGGACCATACTTGATTGGCTTAGGGTGGTCCCGATCTGCGGGTTGAGGCGGACTATGAACGCTAGACCTACCAAAGGAGTGTTATGCTATCGATTGGGTGCTCCTTTATTTTCTATTCGATGCCATGTCCAAATTTGTTCCGTGGTCTTTATCGGGGATATTTATGGGGACCATCTTGATCGCAGTCTTTGGCATTATTGGTATTAAGCATCGGCATAACGTGGTGCGCGATACCTTGGTTGACATCTATTCTCGATCCGGGATTTCACCGTAAAGAAGTTGACATCGGGCTTAGTGGAGAAACCCAACCCTACGTACCGATATGTTACTCTACTCATGGGACGGAGGGTTTGATGTATGTGTTGATTTGACTGGGTCATCGTCTTTGACGCAAACTGATATGGTTGATTTTGTGCCTGGTCGTGCGGTGTCTGTGGCTGCACAACGTAAACGCGTCAAATATGTGGCTAAGTGTGCAAATATTAGATATGGGTTTCTCCCCATCTCTTTCTCTTCTTTTGGGGAACTTGAGAAGGATGTTGTGACCTTACTGAAGCGAATCCGAAAGTTCTCGATGACCCAAGATATTGGAGCACGTGTTGCTCCTTATATCTTTAGTAGGATTAGCTTTTCCATAGCTAGAGGAGTGGGAGCCCAGTTAGTATCTCAGCTTCCTACTAACTTCTTGTAAATCCTTTGAGTTTCTAATAAAAGTGATGTTTATAATAATAATAAGAAAAAATTACACGTTTGGTCCCTATGGTATACCCCAAATAACAACTTTAGTCCCTAAGTCGTTTTTATTACACCACAGATACCTATTTTTGAAACCTTGCACGCATTTAGTCCCTATTTTGATGGGCGTTAGTTAAGTCCGTTAAGTATTTTGCGTCGTTAGTCCTTCATTAATAATTTTTGCACCGTTAGTCCTTATTTTTAAAATATAGTTTTCCCGCCAGTCCCTCCGCAATAATAGTTATCGCCTGCTTTTTACGCTTTGTCCATTTGTATCCGTTGCTCGTTTTATCCGCTTTCCCCGATATTTTTCGATTTTCTTCCGCTTTCGTTTTATCCCTTTTAAATCTGTTTATATGTTTTCGCCCTTATTTTACGTTTTGTCCATTTTATCCGTTTTGTCGCTTTTTTATTCGTTTTCGTTTTTAAGTTTTATCCGTTTTTGTCTATTTTTTTACGTTTCGCCCATTTTTTTCGTTTTGTACATTTTATCCGTTTCGTTTGTTGTTTATTCGTTTTCGCCGCGTTTTGTCCGTTTTCGTTTTAGCCGCTGTTGTTTTACGTTTTGTATGTTTTTCCTTTTGTGTTCGTTTTATCCGTTTACACATTGTTTTACGCTTTTTACGCATAAAACGTAAAAACGAGCGGAAACGGATAAAAAACAAACGCAAAAGGAAAAAAAGGCAAAACGTGAAACAACGGGCGAAACCGAAAAAACGGACAAAACGTAAAGAAACCGGGCGAAACGAATAAACAACGAACGAAACGGTTAAAAACAGATAAAACGTAAAAAATGGACGAAAACGAAAAACGGACGAAACGGATTAAACGTAAAAACAAATAAAACGGATAAAAACCGACAAAACGAAAACGGACGAAAACATATAAAATGCATTTAAAAGGGATAAAACGTAAAAACGAATCGAAAACGAAAAAACTGGGAAACGGATAAAACGAACTAAAACGGATAAAAACGACAAAACGTAAAAAACCAAGCGATAACTATTATTAACTATGACTAACCTGAAAACTATATTTTAAAAATAAGGACTAACGATGCAAAAATTATTAACGAATGACTAACAAACAAAAATACTTAACGGACTTAACTAACGCCCATCCAAAATAGGGACTAAATGAGTCAAGAGTTTAAAATAGTATTCTGCAAGGTGAATAAAACGACTTAGTGACTAAAGTTATTCGTGATACCATGATACCAAACGCAGTAATTTTTTCTAATAATAATAAGAATAAGAATAAGAATAAAATGCTGAGAATTGCAATTAGATCGATAGGAGTGTATCATTCTGATTACGTGGCAAAATTAAACAAATTTATTGACCAACAAAAGTCAAAATTAGTTTTAATTTGGTCAAACTCAGCTAAATTCTATCAAACAAAACAACTATGTATAAAAACACACGTGTCAATTTTGTAAGGAAAAAACTTAAAAATGATAGGATACTTAATAAACTTTGGTTATTAAATTTTAAATAATTTATATGGACTTAAGCGTATTTATCGGGCTTCATGTCTTTCTCCGTCTCATTAAAATCCACTACGACTTTTTAAGTCTTTTTCTTCAACTTCGACTTTAAATATTTTTGTTCATATATATAATCACGACGCAAGATATATGAATGGATTAAGTTTTAAATGTGTTTTCATCCGATAATTTTCATTAAGATTATATAACACAAACAAATATACTTAAGCGTCAAAGTTGGAGAGAAAAGACTTAAAAAACATATAATTACAATTAACGCGACGAACGTAGAATAACTTTATACATTTAATAAATACCTTCTCCTATACTTTATTTTTTATAAAAATTTATATGTTGTTATTTATAAATATTATCATCAATATATATTAAATTAATGTATTTGCATGAAATCATAAATATAAAAATGAAAACAGGGGCGACTGTGAGATGTAAATTAATACACGAGATTATACATATACAAACTACTCGTGTTATTCATCTTTAGAAGATTAAGTAAACATATCCGAAAAAATATTCTTTTTTAACTATCCACATTCAATAACGACTCATGTTATATCTTTTTATAAATTTAAGACGCGCACATGTTTAAAATAAATACGGCTTAAATTATTATTAACAGAAATACTAATATCAAAATGAAAGCACGGCCTCACAGGTTACTGTGACATAAAAATAAATAGACGAGATTGTACATACTACAACCACGTAGATTTTTTCACACTTAATGTCTAAAACATGATATTAATAATTAAATTTAAACAAGATCAACCTAAACATCATGCTCGTTCAACGAAGTCAAATTTTTCATGCAACAAAAATCTATACAAATTAATCGATATTAACACAATGATATGTAAAAGCTCGTGCGTGCACGGCTATTATAGCTATATAAGTATTAAAAAATATATATAATTTTATAAAAAAATCTTAAATATCACAAAACCCTGAATTTATAAATTATCACAATATTTAACTTTAAAACAAGGTTATTGACATATTATCACCAGGGGTTCAAACTAGTTATATTTTATAACGATAATTCTCTTTATTCTTGTTCTTCTACATGTGATACAATCTTAAATATCAATTTGCATCATATTTATTTCAAAAATAGCTTTTCAAACTAAAGATGATGGATCTAAATGAATAGGGGGCATATAATTAAAGTGATTATATTTCAAATGTATATTTATCGCTACTTCATAATCACACGCCCATAGTTAGGGAGGTTGTTGGATATATTGCTGTTTGTGGGTTTTCCACAAAGGCAAAAAACAAAAAGCATAGAGTTAGGCCATGGAAAGTGAAATGACATTATGATGTTTTTTGGTATGAATGAAAAGAATAAGGCAAATGGAGAAGTGACTGTAGCAATTTGATCAACCAATAAAGTTGGTTAGGCACTTACCTTGATATAATTATGTTTACTTGAATTTAGAAAACAATAGCTACATAAAAAGTAGAGTTAATTACATAAATCGTTTATGTGTTTACATGCTTTTCCATTTTTCATTCTAAAACTTCAAAATTTTCACCTCTCGTCCATGTACTTGACACTTTGTAACAAACCGGTTTTGACCGTTAGTTTGTTAATTTTTTTTTGTGGCTAAATCAGTCGTGTGCATCTCACATGAAAGTATTTCGGTCATTTATTGTCTTCATTTTCAACCTCATTTGTTTGTTCTTGAGTTTTTAGATTTCTTACAAACCTAAGTTATTGTATTGTATCAAACTGTAAATCTATATTAAGCCTATTATAAAGAAATATGTGGGCATTCTATTATGCTAACTTAGAAATTAATATAGTTTCAATCTACTAACAAAATAAATGTAAGCACCATTATAAAATTTCAATCCAAAGTCTTGTTTTGTTCTTCGGCGAATACATAAACTACCTTACTTCTATGTTTGGTTTTATTTTCGTCCCTAAAGTTACGTTTAAACAACTCAATAAATCAAACCCTATCTCATATAACAACAACAATTGTGAAATTCGTTCCATTCATTCCCACAAGTTTCTTAGATTATCACCGCCGCACCACTAGTTGATGCCACTTGTCCATCTCCACCAAGTTTCTCAGATATATATGTGCATCTCCGACGAGCCCAGTTAAGTCACTCAAACTTCAAATTAACCATAAAAACTATCCAAGTTTCAATATTGTTCTATTATTGTGAAATTGTTCAAAAAAAACTATCTTTAAAATATTCATATGTGCATTGTTTGGTTGTACCTTAACAATAAATAGCTTTCTGAATTTCACTAACCCCAACTAATTTAATGTATAACCAACTTATGCACATGTGAAAAGAGATGTGCTATAAAATAGTAACCAAGTTTGAAAGGTGTTTCGTTTTAGTTACCCAAACATAAAAATTACATAATAATAGAACAATATTAAAAGTTTGAGTGACTATAATGGAACACCTTTCAAACTTGACTATTATTTTATAATCAAAAGAAAGTTACAATGACTATATTGGAACAAAATTGAATGTTGGTTATTATTTCATGATTTTCACTCTCATTTTAAATTTAAACTTTTAAAATTAAGTATAAATTTACTTGTTTTCATGACTTTTTATAAGTTCATACATTACAAACTAAGAGGAGGGTTATTTTACATACTAAACGTTTCTCACATAAAAAGACTCATTTATATCATCCATTTAAAGAAAGAGAAATGATAGGCATGCCTAAAAACATGCCTAATGTTATGCCTAAAAGTGTGTGGCAATAGTTTATTAGTTGTAGCGATCGGACTCACTTCGTCACAAACCAATAAACTTTTGTCACATAGTTTTAGGCATACTTTTAGGCATGCCTATCATTTCTCTTAAAAAAAATGGTTGAGACTAAAATTATTTTAATAATTCACATATTTTTTATAATTTAAATATCTCGTGAACCGTTAATCAGGACAAAACAAATTATACAGTCACAAACTCACAACTAACATTTAATTATCTTTATATAGATGGTCATTTTGATATACTTTCGGCAAACTTTATATCTTTCTTTCACGTTTTTCTTTTTTTTTAACGTTTTTTTCTTCTTTTTTCTTCGTTGTTGAAACTTGTATGAAAAAATCACATGTGATTAAACACTAACTTGAATATTCTAATAAAATCATAAGTGATATTAGTATTAAATCACATATGTACTAAAATCATATGTGATTTAACACCAATATCACATGTAATTTTGTTATTATATTCAAATTAGTGTTAATCACATGTGATTTTTTCATTCAAGCTTTAACCAAAATAAAATAAAATTAAAAAAAATAAAAATAAAAAATTATTGAAAGTATATCAAAGTGTCCATCTGTAGAGAGATAATTAAATACTCGTTGTGATGATATATTTTTTTCGTTTAACGATTAACAGTTTAAAAGATATTAATATTTGAAAAAAAATGGATGGAAGTAGTTTTTTTTTTAATGTTGGGTTTAATCTAATCCAATGGATCAAATGGAGATGAATGCCGGAAATTAGCACCTTGGTATCCAAATAAAGTTTGGTATGTAAATGATATTATTTAAATCGTAAACTGATTCATCCCAAACATATTTTTTAAAACAAGCATTATTATTGTTAAAATAAAGTGAGCATAATATGGAGTTATACGTATACGAGATTTAAATTAAATTGATTTATTACCCAACATTCTATGTATATACAAAGCGAGCAGGATCAAATAAAACAAAAATTAAAATAAGAATGATAATAAGAACCACAACCATTTCATTTCGGATCGATCTATAAAATAGATGATCTCCCATAAATTTCTCCCTCCTATTTGAAATGTGCGGCTAGAAATTATTCTTATTCTTCCTATTTTAGTTTTTCTTCTTCCTGATCCCTTCCCAGCGTTATAACTTAGCTTTTTTTTTTTTATTATTATTTTTTTGAACCACGATTTTATTCCACACAACTAGCAAGGAGCTAGATTACAAAGTAATAAGAGAAGGTTTTTAATACCATTCGTTCCAACCAAACGGCGCTTTACATCTAAACTTAAAAAAAAAAAAAAAAAAAAAAAAAAAAAAACTAGAAATTACATTATCACATAAGATCGACTTCGTTGGAGTTTTCTTATCAAATAAGAGTTTGTTACGATAATTTCAAGCAAACCACCATAGCGTATATCAAACACCCGCGAACACTTGCTTAAGCTTAGGCGCCATACGACATGAAGTTAACCATGTTTTCCATTCTTCATATGAGCTTACTTCTTCATAGTTAATATTCCACCATCGAACTATTTTTTTACCAATATCCCGAATCATATTGCATCTAAAGAATAAGTGCTCCGATGACTCAACACCATAATCACAAATGGGACACGAAATAGCTTCAATATCAATACCTCTCTGAGACAGATTCATTCTAGTAGGAAGGACGTCACACCTGATGTAACAACCCGCATTTTTCGGGTTACTTTTCATATTTTTGAAAAGTTACTATTCACTTTTACTATTCACTTTCACTATTCATCCCGTAAAATTTTTATTTCACATTCTCGTAAGATAAATTATTTTAGTAATGACCGAGAGTTTGACAATCGTTAGATCATTTTCGCAAAGTTATTAAGAAACATCGCTTTAAAGTTTCGCTTTTGACGGTACACCATTTAAACATCACGCGATAACGAAAATCAACCCCGACAATTTTCCTCGCATCGATAAATTTTTAGATCACTCATAATTAATTTGAGAATTTTTAAGATTTATTTTATGTTACCAAATAAACCTCACAACAGTCTTAAACTAAACTTACGTTTTAAACAATTTTACTTACATCCGGACTTAACGATTCCTCAAGATGTGTTTCTAATATGTTTTGACACTTTTACATTTTTGAAAAGTCAAACATATTTCCCTCCTCCATTGACCGTAAAGAAATTAACCTTGTCGTTCTACATTTTGCTTAAATCGCGTAACTTTTAAACTTCACGAATAAGCATGGTTATCCCGCAGATGATGAAAACCACATTTTGACATCTCATATCACTTTTAGACTAATTTTAGTCTACTCTAAATAAATTCATGTTCGTCTGCGAATTACGCGTTTTTGACCCGTATTTCCAGTTTTAAGCAGCGTTTTTGCACCCAATGAGACTTATCACCCATTTTATATTTTTAGATGGAGTATAATGATGAGTTTCATCATTCCTACAAGTTTCGTATTTTTACGATACCCGGTTTTACGTTTTATGGCTTAACAACTTACGGTTGGCATTTAACGGAACCAAATCATGCTCTAAACTTAAGATAATACCAAAACTATCCACCTAAGTCATCTTATCTCTTCATGGCCGACTTAGGGGGGGGTCATCATTTTGGTGGCATCATCCTAACCATGGTTCATTTAGATCATTACATGTGTCCTAACTTAACCATGGTTAATATTTAACCCAATATATGGTTAACCAAACTTACCCTCCTATAAATAGAAAGTGAAATGCATCCTAAGAACCCTCATATTCTGTTTTTGGTCGTTCATATCACAAAACATACACATCTTCCATAATTTGATATATAAACTCCAAGTTTATGCAAAGAAGTTTCAAGTAGTAAGTTACTACATCAAATCTCTAGCAAGTTTAAGTGATCTTCTTGAGTTTAAATCCACTCAAGTCACTTAGTACTTCATCACCAACTCTTCAAGTTTGAAAGGGTGCCAAGGTGTGGAAAGCTAGCTCAATCCAAAGTCTTAAGTGATCAATCAAAGTCCTATCCTTACTAAGTTACTCCTTTCTTAAGTGAAAGCCAAAAGTTGTAAGCAAGTTATCACCACCATCATCTCATCTTTATTATTCATAATCTTAACTATTTCATTCTATATATATATAGTTACTATGTTGATTCATGATGTACATATACTCAATCACATGTTTTAATTTACATATTGTCATAAAAGTAACAAACTAGTAAACTAGTCATATTCTACGCATTTGAGACCAATAAAACCAGTAACATATGGACTTTCTAACTTACATACTATGGTAGACAAGATAAAAGGTAAACATAGCAACTTGAATCACCCAAACGGACAAACGAGTCAAAAGTTATAGTCAAAAGAAGTTAAGCGAACCAAAACGCCAAACCGCCAAATAAAATCGCTTAGGGTCCGATCGTGTTAAAAGTGGTACCTCCGGTCCGAATCATCAAAAAGTTAAAATACGAAAGTTTTCCGAACGACGTTTTCCTTCATGTGTAGAAGCTCTGACCGAAACGCTTAAACAGCCATTATCTTTCAAAAACTAAAGCGCCTATATATAGTCTCACGACTATACTTTTGTCACAACTAAAAGCAAACCAAGAGGCCTAATGGCCATAAGCCAAGACCACAGCTACGGCTAAGGTCAAGGCTGAGTCTCAAGACCATGGTAGGCAAGACCAAAGTCACGGCAAGGCCATGGCTAAAGCCTCAAGGCTTATTTACCCAAGACCGTTAACTAAGGTGATCATATTTATGAAACGACGAGAACTTGTAAAAACATGATAAACTTATTTATATAAAATCTTCACTCAAAACATATGTTGTATCTACTAAGTGCTACAAAACTAGGGAGCTTCATGTGAGGGTTTCATTTGAGTAAACGTATCAACGAGTTCATTGGATTTACGATTTAAAGTGTCCTAGCTCCTAACGCTTACTACATGACCTTTGAATTGTGATGGCCCGAGCGGTAGTAATGATATATATAAACTAAACACGTTTTCACAACTAGACCATTTCTATAAACGACATACACAAAAACCATGTACTACATCATGATCAACATAGAGACATATATAGGCTTGTTATTTCTTTAGCATCATTATTTCAAACCTAAGTCGCAACATCCTATTCTAGGTTGCTCGTAAAAGTTCTCACGACATATCGATCATTCTCATTATACATTTGATATCATTTACTCTGAGGTGAGTTCATAGCCCCACTTTCTATTACTTAATTGTTTTACAAACCCTTGGGGGAGATACATGCTTTATTTTAAATCGAACATAATGCTTTCAAATTATACTTGAAATATATTAGTTGCACTAAGTACACTATTGCCAAAGTCCCTATTATCATGAACCATTAATCACTGCATGTGAACGCGAATAATGTGGATAGATCTATCGAATGACAACCCGTTTGTGTTGACCGGGTAGGCAAACAAACGCACTCTATTTAAAGATCCATAGGTTTAATGGCAAATTACCTACTAGGGCATCGGTTACTATTATATGACAAATTAACGCTTTGGTATCATGAGCTTAGTGCAATAATATCTGCTTTGTTTTCAAACCATTGGTGTGAGTCTATAGCTCACACTACCAACATAATGTGTTCAACCATCAAACAAACTCTATGAATTTCACTCAACCTTTGTGTTGACAGCTTTAAGCATGTATTTCAGGTCCATAATGCTCAAGTCGGCACGGAAGAGCAAGGACTAGATCAAGAAGGCTATAAATATTTTATCCATTCACAAGACATCGAAGACTTTATATTGATGCATTTTGTAAACAATGGAACCAATCGAGACCTATTTTGTAAACTCGATATATTTAAATAATTTGAATGATAAATATTTTTAAAACGACTCCATTAGAGTTCGCTTTTCTATTATTATATTCACAGAGCCATGAAGTAACACCCGTTTGAATTCGTCACGTATCACGAAATGGGGGTGTTACATCCGATTTTCCAAGCGAGGATATTAACTTTAATAGGAACATACTTAACCCACCTAGTCGTATCACCGATATTCTGAAGACGCATCTCATCAATTATCCTCCTAATAGAAGCCACCAAAAACTCTCCCGTACTCTCCAAATTCCAAACCCAACGATCATTCATAGGCACTAGGCTAATCGATTGAACCGCCTCCTCCAACTTACTAAATTGAGTTTGTTCAATTCCCCTAGGATCAAGGCGTCTAAAAAGAATCAACTAGATTATCGTCGCTTAATTTAGAACTAACAAGAACCTCCTTCATATTCTCAAGAGCGAACAACCGAGGGAAAAGATCTTTAAGGATACCGCCCTCATACTATCTATCCAACCAGAATTTAACCATTTTCCCATTGCCCAATTTAAGATTCATGAAATCAAAAACGTACACACCTTTTTTATGAAGAGCCCGAACTTCATCCACAATAGCTAACCAGCATGATCGACCAGCTTTCTCCCCGCTAGAACTTACGTTACCATATACACTATGAATCGCCGTAATGACTTTCGTCCAAAGAGAAGCTTATGAACAAAAACTTTCCAGAGCCATTTAATCATCAACCCCCTATTTAACGCGTACAGACTTGAAACACCGAGCCCACCACGTTTTTTATCCGCTAAAACATTATTCCACTTCACCCACGACACCTTTTTACTGCCAATCTATGTCTACAGCCCAAAGCTTGAAAATAGTCATGCTAGACACTTGTCATGTAAATTAAAGACTTTGATAAATTTAGTTGTGTATTCCAAATTGATATATAGATATTTCAGGTTGCAAATTTAATGACACTAAAGAAGCTAAAATTAGCATTCCGACCTAGTTAGCTACATCCAAATAAATATTTCAGGTTGCGAACACTTGTGGAAGGCGTATATTGACGTGTGCAATAACTTCTATATATGATCCCAGTTTCACAGTTTTTTTATAAAAAAAATAAAAAATAAAATTAATATTAATAATCATGCTTTTTGATTATTTGATCTAATTTATGAAAAACCTTTACCGTAACTGGCTATTTATGATTGCAGTTCAAGTCGGATAAATTTGCTCGTGTGGGGAGGTTGGTACAACCAGTTTAGTGTATTTTGCACACACCACGATCCAAACTTCACTTCAATAATTTTTATAAACTCTTGCACTTAAAATTGTACTCTAAATAGCATCTTAATGTATTCTAGTTGAAGTATTATAAACAAAATTTTAATTAACCTAATAAAGATGAGGGTTTTTCAATGCTAGATCCACACATTTTTTACAAAATAAATTTCAATTGCATATGTGTCATATGAGTTGCACCACTCACTTTATATTATATTTACTACTCGCATTGTATTATTCTTTTCTCTTTCCTTTTTCATCATCCATAAGTTAACATACACATTATTGTGTAGATTTTCATTTGTAAAATCTGTGTGAATATAGCATTGCTCTTTTCTGAAATGAATGTATTGAGTTGTGGTTTTTGTCCGTGATGCATGTAGTGCTCCTTGTTCAAGTCAAGGGTCGGCAACAATACAACAATAGCAAATGTCAACAAGTGTCATGGTTATTTCAATTTTGTGGTCTTACAATCTTGGGTATTTTTCACCCGGTCGTCTCAGCATCTCGCCAAGCCACCACTTTGTTTAATTGTGCGGTCGATATTGTTTGATTTGAGATTTCGACGTGTTTCGTTTGTGTCATGGTGGTGGTTGGGTCGTTGATGGTTTTCACCGTTTCTATAATTTGTTACGAAGTGATTGCCTTTTGTGGTTTGGCGTTTTATTTGGGTTGGGATAGCGGCGCTCGTCTTCTTGATTGTTGTGCATCGTTGTAATATTAAGGTCGTTGAGATTGTTGTTAGTTTGAGAGTCGTTGTTAATTTGAGGGTCGTTAAAATCGTTGTTATTGAGGGTCGTTATTAGTTTGAGGGTTGTTGAGGTCGTTATAGTTTGAAGGTCATTGTAATTTGAGGGTGGTTAACATCGTTGTAGTTTGAGGATCATTATAATTACATTTTGGTCGTACTAGAACCATAACCATTAGTTAAGATTATTTTATTGTAGGAAATGTTTGAAAAAATATCATCTTGTCATAATTTGCTTTGTGGGTTGAATAAATTTTTTGTTTTGTGCATTTTTTCATCAAATTCATCCTTTTGGGATTTTCAAATTTTGGATATTTTCGCCTCTTGCTTACACATCCGTCCCAAATTATAAGTCAGGTTTGACTTTCTAAGTTCAACTTTGACCTTAAATAATTTTATTTGCATTACATAATATTGATGCAAAATATATAAATAGATTGTGGTTTAAACGTATTTTCATTTGATATTTTTCATCAAGTGTTTTATAATACAAACAAAAATATTTAAGGTCAGTTCAAATCAAAAACAAACCTGACATAAAATTTGGAACGGAGGAGTAATAGAAATTTTTTTCCCAAGAAAGAAAACGTCACATAAGACCCTAAAAGGATGAATTGAAAGAAAAGACCCACAAAAGAAAAAATTTGTTTCACACCCACAAAACAAATGGTATCAAGATAATATTTTTTCAATCATTCGCCTTTATCAGATTGTCTTAATTACTAGCATCTTCAAGTTTCATTTTCTATTATTATTATTATTATTATTATTATTATTATTATTATTATATGACGACTTAAAAATAATTCCATCTCACGTTAAGTTGCTCATTTTATTATTTTATGATCACTTAATCTTTCAACTAATTAATTAAAAT